>BLSH010481424.1:968968-982438 GCA_018402905.1 Glandirana rugosa
AGTAGGACCGACAATGTTTAGGTTGGGTCAGTGATGGTCTTTATGTTTTCTGTGAACTGAGGAAACCTCTGTGTCTCCAAAGGAGTCAAGTGTCTTTTGTATTTCTGGTAGTGACTGGGTTGGATTTGTAACAGCCAGGATGATATCATCGGCAAATAATCCTATTTTATCCTTTATTTTTTTATCCTTATTATTTTTATCCTTATCTGGAAACTGTGTGTAACACTTTAACTAAAACCGGGACAAACCCATATCACTGTTCTGCAAACATCTGGAAACTGTGTGTAAAACTATAGCAGAGAGAACAACAGGGATATGGGTTCGCTCTGCTATAGTTTCACACACAGTTTCCAGATGTTTGCAGAACAGTGATATGGGTTCTCCCGGCTTATTTATACTTTTTTGACACAGTTTGAAGATGATTTTAGAACAGTGATATGGCTTCTACCGTTAATACTTTTCAGACACAGTTTGAAGATGGTCCACATCCACCTCCATTTTTATTTTTTTTTAATGAAATTATTTTTTTAAAAATGCTTTTTAGTTATTTCCCTGTCCCCATTTCTTTGTAGGGCACTTGTCCCACCCTTACCCCAATTTCCTTCCTTTTGCAGACCTCCAGGACTTTTTTACAGCCATTTTCAGAACTTTTAGTAAAATTACCAGAACCCCGGACTTCTTTTGAAAAGTCCGGGTTCGGGTCCGGGTTCCGGACACCCCAAAGTTCGGTACGGACCCGAACTTTACAGTCCGGGTTCGCTCAACACTACACATTACCAGTAGAATACATATATGGTGCTACTGATTTTTAAGGCACAATGATATTTGCGCACATTTACCAAAACAATATTTTCGCTAAAAATACACTAAATCATTATTCACAGATAAAAACGCAGCGCATTTTACAAAATTCCTTCTAGATGTTAAAGCTAACCTGTATTGAGTTGATAAATGACCACTATTGTAAATTTTATACTACACCTTTTTGCGAAATGGTGAAAATCGAACATATGCAAAAATGTACATATCTAAATTTCTCAATCTACAGTGTTTCATTTTCCCCTTACAGCTCTGAGTTTGTTTAACCACTTCCCGACCGCCGTATGCAGAATGACGGCCGGGGCGTCATTCAGTTATCCTGACTCTGCTTCATATGACGTACTCAGGATAACATGCCGGGGGGGGCGAGCATCGCGGCGAACAGTGGTGTGGTGGGTCTGTCTGACCCCCCCGCATTACCAATCTCGGTAAAGCGTTTTCATCGGTAGCACTTTACCATGTGATCAGCCGTGACCAATCAAGGCTGATCGGTGTAATCAGGAAAGCCGTTTATCGGCTTTTCCTGTACTCGGTCTGCATACCTGAGCAGTGGAGTGCCGATCGGCTGCTCTCCTGACAGGGTTTTTGTGCTGAAGGTTTATCAGCACAGCACCCCTAGGATCACCACACTTAGACCACCAGGGAGCCTGCCCAGGGATGTGACCACCAGGGAGCCGACCAGGGACCACCAGGTAAGGGGCATAGTGCCCAATATGGATGACTCAGTGCCACCTTCAGATTGCACCCTAGACCACCAGAGAATGGGCCCTTATCAGTGTATCTGCCCACCAGTGCCCCCATCAGTGCGTACCAGTGCCGCCTATGATTGCCCATCAGTGCCGCCTATCAGTGCTCATCATTGCTGCATAGAAGTGCCTCATCAGTGCCCGACAGTGTAGCCTCATCAATGCCCATCAGTGATGGAGAAAATTTACTTATTTACAAAGTTTTGTGACAGAAACAGAATTTTTTTTTTATTTTTTTTATTTGTAGCACGAAAAATAAAAACCGCAGGGGTGATCAAATACCACCAAAACTCCTATTTGTGGGAACAAAATGATAAAAAAAAGTTTGGTTACAGCGTCGCATGACCGCGCAATTGTCATTCAATGCGCAACAGCACTAAAAGCTGAAAATTGGTCTGTTAGGAAAGTGTTCTACGTGCATAGTATTGAAGTGCTTAAAGACCTCCCAAACCATAGTTTCTGAAAGCGCATGATCTGTAGAATAAAAGGAAGGTGTTACTGATTTTTACGCACTGCGATATTTGCTCTAATGTTTATCAAAACAATATGTTCGCTAAAAATTCTCTAAAATTTTTTGCAGATATAAAACAGCAAATTTTACAAAATTCCTGCTAAATTCCTACTGAATAAAAGTTTAACCTGTATTGGGTTAATAAATATTTGTAATTTTTAAGTTGTACCTTTTTGCAAAATGGTGTAAACTGAACATACGCAAAAGTGTAAATCACTAAATTTCCCTAAAAATCTGAAGATTGTCATTGTTCCCTTAGTTTCCAGAGTTTGTTAAAGACCCCCCCCCCCCCCAAACCAAATATTTTCTGAAAGTATAGGACTAGTAGAATAAAAAAAAGGTGCTACTGATTTTTAAGACCCCATGATTTTTGTGCAATTTACTAAAGAAATATTTTCGCTAAAAATGCACTAGGATCATTAGTTGCAGATCCAAACAGAAAAATTTATACTGAATATAAAAGCTTAACCTGTATTGAGTTCATAAATAACAAATATTTGTAAATTTTAAATTGCGCCTTTTTTCGAAAAGGTGAAAATCGGACATACGCAAAAATTTCTCTAAAAATTTGGAGGTTTTCCTTTTTCACTTACAGCTTTCAGGGTTTGCAAAAGACCCCCCAAACCATATGTTTTCTGAAAGCACAGGGCCAATAGAATGAAACGTGCTCCTGATTTTTAAGGCACCACAATATTTGTGCAAATGTTTTATCAAAACAATATTTTTTTATCCTACATCTCAGGACACGAGTTAGGCTATTCCTTTTTTTTTTACTGGGTTATACACCATCTATAGGTGAATGGACAATGGTAGACCAAAGTCTTGGACATTGGACAGGAAGTCTGCCCCTATATTACCCCTCCCATACAGCAAGTACCTACACTCTTTTTTTTTTTTTTTTTTTATCAGCGTCTGCAAGGTGGATGGGCACATTTGTTCTGAGCTCTCGAGCTCCAGGTCTTGAGTCCCAAAGCTGGTTCTTAAATAAATTAATCAAGGGATTGACTGATCGGATATATTTGAGAAAAGCTTGTATGCTTAAATAGATGGTACCCGAGCCTCGCAAAGAAGCAAGGATCCTGCATGTTTTTGCCTGTAACGCGACCTTTGGCACTGGACCCTGAATAGTGGACTCCTGGACACTACAGAGTTAATGCGTTCCTGCAGGGTGCTATACAGGTCCAAGGGAGTGCACCCGAAAACATGAAAACGGTACCCAGTCCTTGAAGGTCCCCAAGTGACGGAACCCATTGTGATGGGTGAAGATTGGGCTCTTAGTTTCTAAGGTTGCCCTGCGTTTGGATGGATAAGTGAAACCCCTTATTTACTTTTGTAGAGTGCCCCATGTCTGTTAGACTAGCTAGAGGCAGCATGCCTGTGTGGTTAGCTGCTGATGTATGTGGAGGAGTACCTTGTCTTGGCTGCTGCTTATGCATGGTCCGCGCATGGGGGTTCGCCATTGTGCATGATGGTTCGCCATAGTGCATGCGAGTTTGTATCAGTGTTTGCGGCCATGGCACACGTGACTCTGCCACACAGAGCCGCATATGCACTGTAGCTCTAAGGATGGCGCAAGCAGATTAGCAGCTGTGTACCCGCACGTCTGCCGTGACTGTACATGCGCAGAGCGTTCCGGCACACCGACATCTTATTTAAGCAGAACGTGTCTGACAGGCGGCGCTTCCAGGAGACAGCTGTGGGACACAGAACAAGCTCTGAACCATTCACTTTCAGCAGTTCATTCCTCCTTACCCGGGTCACGTGAGTCACCCGGTTTTAGTTGGCAGGCTAAGGTGCTTTGCAGGATTGTTGAATAGGGGCTTGGTAAGCCCTATTAAAGGGTCTCCCTTCTGGGGTGGGGTGAATACTAACCCAGGTACTCCCTTTTGTGGCTTACAATGTCTTAAAAAAAAAAAGGAACGGAGCTAACCCTACAGGAAAGGGCACATCTGTGTCGTCAATAGCTCCTGAGGAGCCTAGTCGAAACCCTAGTGCTGTATCCCCTGAAAGACCAGAGGCTGCCAGGCAATCTGAGCCGCTGTGCCTGTCTGGTATTGTGCCTACTACCAACGTTGCTGCTTCAGGCTGTCACCAGGGATTATCTGTCCTCAGCTCTAGCTGGGTTAGAAGACTGGATTGCTGGCATGATTGCCTCCATCTCAGTGTTGCAGGAAGCATGGCAGATCCCCCTCTCCTGATCTTCCTAACTTGAAGCAGGAATGGGTTGATGAAGGGTGAGAGCTAAATGCGAAGGATTCTGTAGAGGGCCAGGCAAAAGAGTCTGTTTCTGAGGAATCTGAACCAGAAGATGTCCAGTTGGTATTAGCCTTTCAGTCGCAGAGGTTTTTGATCCAGACTCTTACCAAGATGGTTTGTTCTGGTGGGGCGTGGCCAGGAGCGGCATGTGGGCAGACGTTTCTCACAGAGCTCCCGCACTTGATCCTGTTGTGATCCTTCTCCCAGGCGATCTACACCGTTGATTCGGCTGTCTCCTTCATCGTGGATGTCGCACACTCGTGCAGCATCGGCAGTACACCCCGGCACTATGATGACCCGCAAACAGGAAAAAGGGGTCCGGCCGACATCCAACATGGCACGGCCATGCCCCAGCGCCAGAAAAAGGACAAGACTAAAGATGCAAGTAAGTGGCCCAAAACCCCTAAGGCAGCCACTAAAGATCCCCCTAAGGATATGCTATATTATACACAAAAACTGGCTAGCGCTGCAGCCCAGCCCTTACAGGAGACCCTAGATACCCCAGCCATTTTTCAAGCGGCCCAGGATGATATCACACAGACCCATCCAGATATGGCAGACCCTGTTCTCACTGACTCAGAGGGGGACACAGTACAGCCTACCTTGGCAGAAATACTGAAAGCGGTACACAAGTGCACAGCTTCTGTAGACACTTTGAAAGAACATCTAGGGGGCTTGAAGGAAGAGGTAGGATTATCCAGAAAATCAGGGAACGCACCATGGCTGCTGAGGGTCGCATAAGCGACTTGGAGAACAAGTTGACCGCAGGAAACCCAGATTACAGCACGCTTGGCTAAAGCCAACAAACTTAAAGGGGAAGACATTGAAAATCGTCTCAGACAAAATATCCGCATAGTGGGCCTCCCGGAAAAGACAGAGGGTAGGGACCCCACTGAATTTACTGAGCGGGGGCTCCTGGAGGTGTTTGGGAACAACGTTTTTACCCCATTATACTCCGTGGAACGTGCACACCGGGGCCCCTCCCACCAGGGCACCCACCGCGTACTTTGCTAGCAAGGCTCCTTAACTACAAGGATAGGGAAATTGTCCTTCGCCTTGCTAGAGAACGCAAAAATGTTCAATACAACTGAGCCTGCATTTCCTTTTACCCGGACTACTCCGCAGAAGTAAAGCACAGCAGGGCCAAGTTCTCTGAAGTGAAAAAGACTCCAGAGGGTCCAGGCCACTTATGCCATGCTCTACCCGGCCAAACTCCGAATCCTGTCCAGAGGGCAAGCACACTTTGAGTCGGCTGCTGCGGCGTCAGCCTGGCTGCACGAAAATGAGGGCACTCTGAGGCAAGCCAGGAGACCACCCCCTGAGGAGGACTGATTGCTCTTTCCTTATGGATATATAAAGTTGGTAGGCAGAATACATGCCTTTTCATTGCAATCCTAGCCCCATGGCTTTGCCCGGGGGCTCGTCTGGGAGCCTGTGACTACTCTGCAAATGTTGAGCGGAAACTGAGCTACAACAGGTTTGCACACGCTTGCAGTGTACTAGTTCTCTGACTTTTATTATTACTTCCATACAGCAGCCGCGGAGGATGGAACGAACTGCAGTTCTTGTTCTTCTGAAGATGCTCGGGCCGCTGTCAGTTATCTGTTGTTTTTCAAGTTCAACTTGTCTTACTGTTCTCCTGAGTGACTGGCCTCCCGTGGAGGAGTACCAGCCACTTCAATTGTACCGCCCCACCCAGCTGGGATCTTTCGGTTAGACGTTTTTTCTCTCTATTGACCATTTTAATTTTGCATTACACCCGCTTACAGTACTTGGGCACCGATTAGTTACAGGAGCTGATGTGATTGGGGTCATCGGTAAGAGCTGTCCTCACTGCCCTGAACCCGTCATATTCTGTGAGTACTGTTTGTCTTCAACATGTCTACGCTCCCTGTAATCTCCTGGAATGTCAGGGGCCTCCAGAACCCACTTAAACGAACTGTGGTGTTTGCGGTACTGCGCAGGCACCTCCCTGCTATACTTTCCCTGCAGGAGACCCATTTGACACCTGAAACTGTGTCCTGTTTGAACTATTCCTGGGCGACATGGTCATACCATTCCACACATGCCTCCTACTCGAGGGGGGTGAGTGTGTTAATCCATGGCTCCATAGACTATCAGGAATTCGATAAGTCGATTGATAGTGAAGGCAGATACGTGATATTATCCTTTTTTCGTATTTTTTGTTTGAAATGTACTCTTGCATTTTTCTGTATACCCCCACCATTTAATTCTGCTGTTCTGAGAGAGAGCTATTGACCTATCAGTTGAGACATCCAGATTTGCCCTTTTTTATAATGGGGGATCTAAACTGTTACCTTGACCCGGTGCTTGACGAGCATCCTCTGCCACCACTGGTGGGAGGAGTCCGAAAGACTGCTCTGAGGAAGTTTGTGGAGGAGGTTGGGTGGGTGGACCCATGGAGGCATAGGTACCCCCAGCAGAGGCAGCTTACCTGCTTCTCCAAAACACACATGTCCTTATCCAGGATAGATATTTGCCTGTGTCAGCCCTCTGCGGCCTGTCTCATAGGGGAGGTTCGACATCTGGTGAGAAGTGTCTGATCACTCGCCTCTGTTGGTCCTTCTACATGCTAGACAGGTTAGCACCCTGCCAAGGGCGCCATGGAAGTTGAACGCTTTTTGGCTGCACTTATTCCCTTCCCACAGCCAGGTCGCAGCTAGAATTGCTGAGTTCTGGCGCTTTCTTGAGGGGGCCCCTAACCCGCTTGTAACTTGGAACTCATTTAAGGCTTTTTTGCGGGGGGTGCTGACAGCCGAGATCACTCAGATTAAAAACCGCACGCACTCCCAGAGGGAACAGATGGAACGGCTGGTTTGCCAATTGGAAGCTGCCTATGTAGATGATCCTACGGTCCAACATGGGGAATCGTGGGAGGCCGCCCAGGAAGCGCTGAATCGTATCCACGATTCTACAGCTGATGGGAAAAGATTTTTCACAAAGCTGGCCTTTTTATGAGGAAGGGGAGCAAACTGGCCGCCGCCTTGCAAAAATAGTGCAGTCCCAACAAATGGCTCAGTCAATAGGCGCACTGCGTCACGATACAGGTAGGGTGACTAATGACCCGGAGGCTATCCTGAAAGGACTGGTAAACTTTTACTCTGACCTATATAGATTGGGACAGGACTACTCTGGGGAGGAGGTGCGACAGAATTTGCATGGGGTGAAACTGCCGAGTCTATCAGAGAGGCAGATGCTAGACTCCCCTATTACCCTGGAAGAGTTGGAGGTGGCGGTCGCCTCCTTCCCCAACATTAAGGCACCCGGAGATGATGGTCTCCCGATGGAGATTTACAAACCATATGGGGCAAATGTTCTTCCACCATTGCCAAAAGTCCTAGAGACGGCAAGAGAGCAGGGTTGTCTCCCTGAGACCATGGCTAGGGCCTGCATTGTATTGATACTGAAGAGAGTGAAGGACCCTCTCAATCCCGCATCATATAGGCCGATCTCTCTCCTGCAGACTGACCTAAAGATACTGGCCAAGGTCCTTGCCTTACGACTTAATAAAGTCATCTCTTCTTTAATGCATCCTGACCAAGCAGGCTTTATGCCGGAGAAGTCTACGTCTCATAACCTGCGTAGACTATTTGTTAATCTTCAGGCGAGAGCCGATAATGAGGGGGACCGGGCACTGCTGTCCTTGGATGCTCACAAGTCCTTTGACAGTGTTGAATGGACATACCTGTGGGCTACAATGCAGAAAATGTGATTTGGTCATACATTTTTATCCTGGGTACATTTACTTTATTGCTCGCCTAAGGCGGTGATTAGGGAGGCAGGGAGGTTATCCGACCCTTTCCCACTGTTTCGAGGCACTAGGCAGGGGTGCCCGCTGTCGCCCCTCCTATTTGCAATAGCTATTGAACCTATGGCGGCCAGGATTAGGGCAGACTCGTTGATCCAGGGATTCCGGTATGGGCCTATGCAAGAAAAAGTCATGCTCTATGCAGACGATACCATGTTACTACTAGGCGACACAGGGAGCTCCCTTGACCAAGTTATGCAAGTGATAAGGGAATTCGGAGTGTACTCTGGTCTGACTATTGGACCAAGTCATCCCTTATTCTCCTTGATCGGCCGTTGGAAGAGGGAATGACTACCCTTAAACATATACCGGTGTCGGGGTCCTTTAGGTATCTGGGCATTTTCGTAACACCAAATCCTCTGCAGTATGCCTCCCTTAACCTCTACCCTTTGCTGGGCAGGATTAGGGACAAGGCTAAAGTATGGGCTAGATTTAAGCTTTCCCTAGTGGAAAGAACCAATCTTAAAATGTTTTTTATGCCCAAACTACTCTGTCCACAGCAATTTCGTAGTATTAACTCTATTTTTTGCTCTTTTTTTGTGGCAATCTCTAGCTCCGAGGATTAGGCTAGAGCAATTACAGAAGCCCAAAGATGCGGGTGGCCTGGCGCTGCCGAATCCCTGGATCTACTATCTGGCTGCCCAAATGCAGCACATTGCCAGGGCTACACCTGACAGAGGGGGGAACAGCTGGGTCCCACACTTGCACTAATACGACATGTAACGGGGGTGGACAATGTGGCGGAGGGGTTAGAGGGCATGGCATTTGCAAAATCAAATAGACGATTTCCCACATTTGTACTTATGCAGAAAGTCTGGAGTAAGGTTTGCCAGTTGCAAGGCATACAGGGGTTGACCAGGTATAGCCCCATATGGGACAATAAATCATACTCAGAGCTGCATAAATTGCCTGATGGACCCAGGTGGAGGCAGTACGGGGTGGCCCGTCTGTCCCAAATTTTTGTAAACGGTACCCTGAGATCGTTTTCGGACATGAGGGCCACCTTTGGAATTCCACAATCCATGTGGTTCCGCTACTTAACATTACAGCATGCGATTTGGGTTCAAATTGAAAATGTAACGTGGGATATCTCCCCCCTCCCCGGTGTTCAAATATGTAGTTGAGGTGGTACACTTTAAGGAATTTATATCCCAATGCTACTATATGTTAAGTACTTTCCTGGAAGGGTTCCCATCGAAGATAGGAGATAAATGGATGATAGATGTGGGGCCATTAGACGATGAGCAGTGGGAGGAGGTGTTACAGACGGTGCCATTGTGCTCACTCAGTCTGTCGCAACGTCAGGCACAATTATACATCATATTACGGGTTAATTTAACGCCAGCTAAGCTCTTTAAAATGGGACTGAGGGAGGACCCGCATTGCCCCAGGTGCCGTAGAGACCATGGAGACTTGATTCACCTCCTCTGGAGGTGCCCAAAATTGCATATCTATTGGCTCGGAGTCATTAATACTATTAAAGTATTTGTGGTCACTATCCCGCTGGACCCTAAACCGGCACTTTTAGGAGTCCTAGATTATCTCCCTATTGAGGACCTTACAAAACAGGCCATCGGTAGAGCACTCTTTCAGGCACGCAAACTAATACTTCACCATTGGAAGGATTCTGACCCCCCCCTCATTGAAGGAGTGGATCACTCGAATGGGAGATTTGCTCCGATTGGAGAAATACATTTTTCAACACAGAAATTGTGCAGCCAAGTTTGATAAACTGTGGGGGTTAGACACTCCCGGCTGGAGCCTAGGGAGTTGACTATTGACAGAATATTAGTTTGGGGCAATGAAATCTGAGGACGGGGCAAGGCCATAGTGGGCGACTATTAGATTGTCTGAGGGAAGGCAGCTCTTGCACTAAAGGAAAGTTTGATTACGGGGTAATGCTTGGTTCTTGTTTTTATCATTCTCTTTTCTCTTTTCTTTCCCTTCTGTTATATATGCTGCAGACTCAATGAAGGATATTTCTTATCCAAACCAGTATTGTACTTTTAATGTACTATCTTATTGCTATGTTGTGAGTCTCAATAAAGCCTTTTCTGATAAAAAAAAAAGATGGTTTGTTCTGCCTTTTAATTACCTCCTGCTGAGGTAGCTGAGCCTCACTGGTCCTCTCTGAAGCCTCTTCAGGCTGCACAGGCTTTCTCCTTGCACCCACTGTTGGAGCAGGTGGTGTATGCGGATTGGGAACATCCTGACATGATTTTAGTTTCTCCTAAGAGGTTTTCCCTTTTATATCCAATGGAGTTAAAGTGTAAGTGGCGCATGCTAGCTGTAGATACGGCAGTCTTTTCCTTAAGAACTTGTCCGGTGGATAACGCACGTGGCGTGAAGGACCCTGATGACAAGAAACTGGAGTCACTATTAAGGGCTTCCTTTTCTTTGGCCAGTTCAGCTATTCAGTCAGCTGTCGCAGCAATTGGAGTCTGCCAGTCCTTAAAGGATCAGGTCAGAGGGACTGACAGCACTGTGTTTTGCTGTAGATGCCTTGAAGAATTCGCTACAGCAAGTCTCTTGTGTGGCTCTCCTGTCTGTACACATGCCTTTCATGGGGGAACGTTTGGTGATTTGGACAAATATATCCAAAAGATTTCTGGAGGGAAGAGCTCTCTACTTCCTGTGAAGAGGAGGACCAGGCATCCCTCGTTTTAAAACCCCAGGGACCGCTTCCTCGGGTGTCTCAGCCCCAAAGCCGTTCCGCTGCCAACAGGACGCTAGAGCCAGGGGGCAAGCCCCAGGGCCAGAAGAGACCCTGGGTCCAAAACGTTTATACCCGGCACAGAGCCCTCCTTTTGAGGGGATGCCCCCACTCTATCGGGTGGGGGGAAGGCTGCTTCACTTTGCGGACATTTGGAGAACAGTGATACAGGACGAGTGGGTCACCTCGACAGTATACTGTGGTTATAAGCTGGAATCACTCCAGATGGGAGACTTTCTAGCCTCCATCGATATCAGATAGTGTAGGCCCTGGATTACCCCATGTCCTTATCTCCCCGGGCACTTAAGCCTAAGCTGGTGGTTGCAGGATCAGAACCTGCAAAGGGGAAGATCCATCCTCTTGGTGTCTTGGAGAGTGCTGACCACAGACGCCAGTCTCTGGGACTGGGAAGCGACCCTAGAAGGGTTCACAGCTCGGGAGAGATGGTCGAGCAGAGCCTGCCCATCAACATCCAGGAGTTGTTCAGCTCAGGAGGTGAACCACATTTTAGCTGGGGCAGAGGGACATGTGACTGCTCTATCGGCGGTCCATATTCCCGGGGTCGAGAACTGGAAGGTAGATTTTCCGCCACCACCAGATCTGTCCGGGGAATGGTCCCTACACTCGGTGTTCAGGTGAAATTTGCCAGCGTTTGGGATAGCCAGATGTCGATCTATTGGCATCCAGGTTCAACAAGCTACATCAGTTTGTGTCCCAAACAAGGGATTCCCTGGCAATCAGAGCAGATGCTCTGGTAGTTCCATGGAGCCAGTTCTTGCTGGTTTATGCTTTCCCTCGATCCCTCTCCTTTCACATTTTGTTGCGCATGATTCGGAGAGAGGTGGTTTGTCATCCTGTCGGCACCAGCCTCACCCAGAAGGCCCTGGTTTCCGGAGATCGTAAGATTGGCAATAGATGGGCCATGGACGCTTCCACCCCACCCCAATCTGTCTCAAGGTCCTATATTCCACCCCAATTTACAGTCTTGAAATGTGATGGCATGACTATTGAAGCCAGGGTGTTGAATGATTGTGGCATCTCGGGACCGATATTGTCTTACCATAGTGAATGCCAGTAAAGCGGTCACTAGGAAGATCTATTATAATGTCTGGAAGACTTGTTACTCTTCCGTTCACTGACAGACGCAGCCTTCTTATGACACGTGGGTTATGCTCATATTACTAGGAGTAGACTAGGCAAAAATAAAACAAAAGCATAGGTTGGCCCCTCCCAGGGGGCCGTCCTCACCTTAACATATAATCCCCCTGCTCTGCATAGCACATCAGTTTTAAATTGCCTAGTGCAAGGAGTAGACCTGGTTCCCAATGGGATCTGTGGTCTCCTGAAGATTTTTTTTTTCTGATGAAGACTGCTATCAAGAAGCCGGCTGGTGGTATAGAGGATATCTAGAATCCAAAAACTTTCCCCAGTCCGGCCGACACTATGCGCCGCATAGTGCCCGTTCCGTGCGAGCGGCCAGTGGCTAAAACCCACTAGAGCCCAGTGACTGGTTTTGTTCCTGTCCAGGGGCCTGGCCAGCAGCATGCCTCTCTATGGGGAGGTAAGTCTGCTCCGGGTGGCTACCTGCTGCGCCCGTCGGATTGCTGAGTGGACCCCTCTTCCGTCCTAGGGGCGCGGAGAGTGGGCACCTGGGAAGCTTTTGTGGTAGCCGGCCGGTGGGGGTCTGTTAGTGGGGACACACTGGGTGGTACCCCTTTGAGGATCATCTCCCCCTCGCCCCCGCAGTACCACACCTTGCACTGACCGTTCGGAGCACTGCATTAAGCGGTTCGCCGCCATTTGAAGTGGATCACCGTTCATTCGTCCGCCGACCGCACCATTTTTCTATAAGCTCTGCTTGTGTTAATGGCAGCATCCATTGTTTGGTAGCCCATGCGGTTTTCAGCCTGTCCTCTGGCGGCCCCCAGTGGTCGTTTTTGGTATTACACGAAGTGATAAAAACGGAAGTTGTACTTCCGGTTCCACTTGGACAACGTGGCTGACACTCGATGGAGTAGGCTCTTGAAGTGCAGTGAATTTTTGGGCATTGCTCATTCCGGTCACAGTGCTGAGGCATTTAAAACAGCAAGTATAGCTGGCTCTCCCTGGGTGCTGGTAGTGGTGGGTGCAATCCTCCTGGGTCTCCCTGGCTGATTGGTGGGGTAGAGGTGGTGGTCACACAGTGGGGGTGCCGGAAGGCTGGGATGTCAGAGGCCGGCAAGGCTATGGCAGGTGTACCTGCGGATCAACAATCCACCCCGGGAACCTTGGTGTCCTTGGAACAGCTGAGGGCGGTATTTGGGGAGTTCTTTCCCCAGGTGGGGGACCCGGTTCCGGGGGGCCCCAAAAAACGCCCACCCCCCCTCATTCCTCAGGGGAGGATTCGGATCCAGAAAGCACCTCAGTGGTCACACCTGTGGACCTATCAGAGGGTGAACTGCCCTCAGAAGGCGAAGGTGATCAGGAGGCTCCTTTTTCGCGTGATAAAGCGATAGTGGCCGATCTGATCACTGATATCCGCGACTCCATGCGGCTTGACCAAGCAGGGGAGTCGCATGAGTCCACATATATTTGTGGATCACTTAAACCCCCTAGG
>BLSH010481424.1:984627-1005197 GCA_018402905.1 Glandirana rugosa
ATGGCATTTAATAGGTCACTAGGGTGCCAACTCAAGTTTGCTGAAAACAGGTTAGAAGACCTATGTCCACACCTATACCCTCAGGACTGTGGATTTTGTCGACTTATAGAGAAACATTGTTTGGGTCACCAGGGTCACAAAGTAGTAAATGGATTTTAGGTATTTTTCTCAGGTTTGTATCTCCCTGCAGGTTATCACCGACCTTAACCTAGAGAGGATCTTTCTGACCCGGTGACCCAACTAGTTATAAATGTTGGAAATCAGTTCTCCGAGGGACCAATAAACTTTCTATGATGTTGTCATGAATTACCATCATATCCACACCTGTATCCAGAAGATTGGACAAAAGTCGTTTGAACTCAACCGTGGGATCACTGGATAATTTACGGTAGGTCAAGGTGTCATTCAATTGGCGTAAAGCTTCGAACAGTTTGAACAGGCGGTGTTCAAGGAATGGCTGTGGCCACCAAATTCCTTTGCTTTTCCTAAAAGCTTTGCTGTTCGCTACCCCATTGAGGATAGCTTTACTAAGAGATGGGCTTCCCCAACGGTGGACCCCCCAGTGGCCCGTCTGAATAAGGCAACGACCATTCCCTTGGAGGGGTCTCCGTCTTTTGAGGAGGCAAATCGCCGCACGGAGGCAGTGTCTAAGGCACTGTTCTTGTTGGCTGGGTCAGCCATGCGGCCGGCTCTAGCGGCTGCAATGGCGGCACAATCTCTTCGCGAGCATGCTGCCACACTGCACACTGGTTTAACTTGAGTGTGCACAGGCTGAGGTGCAGCGGGCACAACATTTGGAAGAGGGTCTCCGCTACATATGCCATGCTGCTTTGGACCACCTTCCCATATTGTCAAACATGTTTGTTTTTGCAATTATCAGGCGGGTACTGTGGCTCCGCTCTTGGTCGGGCGACCAGGCTTCAAAGAAAGCTCTTGCAGATTTTCACTTTCAGGGTGGGCGTCTGTTTGGCCCACAGTTGGATGAAATCATTAAGGATTTCACGGGAGGGAAGAGTACTTTCCTTCCAGAGCCAAAGCGGCGGGATTTTCACCGTAGGCAGGGCCCTGTTTCTTCAGGTCAGAAGAAGTTTTTTAGGGCACCCGGCTCAGCGGGTAAGGGCTTCAAGTCCGGTAAGGCTTCCGCTGGGCCCAGTAAAAGGCCCTGGCAGCATAAGTCCGAAAAAGCGAAGGATAAATCAACCGCCGCATGATGGGTTGCCCCCGCCCGACTGATGGGTGGGGGGGTGGTTGCTGGGGTTCGCAGACAGATGGACTGCCCGCATCACCGATCGGTGGGTACTGGAGGTGGTGTCCTCCGGGTACAAGATAGAATTCATCTCTGTGCCCCCAGAAAGGTCCCTACATCCAGAAGTGTTCCGCCAGATTTGCCTCAAGTGGGGCACGCCAGAGATGGACCTCATGGCCTCCAGATTCAATCACAAGGTACGGACCTTTGTGTGCAGATCAAGAGCTCCGTTGGCGGTCGCCACGGACGCACTGGTAGAACCCTGGGGGCGGTATCGGCTACTGTACGTCCTTCCTCCTCTGAAGCTTCTGCCGCGGGTTCTGCGCAGGATAGAAGCAGAGGCAATCCCGACAATCCTGGTAGCTCCGGATTGGTCTCGGTGTCCTTGGTATGCCTATGTGGTGCGGATGGTGGCAGATGTCCCGTGGCGTCTTCCACTTCGCAAAGACCTACTGTCTCAGGGACCCATCTTGCACCCTGCTTTACCCTCGCTGACTTTGACGGCTTGGCTATTGAGGCCCAGGTGTTGAGGGATAGGGGTGTCTCTGACTCCGTGATCCCTACTATGATTAAAGCACGTAAGGTTTATCATAGGACCTGGAAGGCCTATATTGCCTGGTGTGAGGCGGGTGGTTGGAGCCCCTGCTCTTATACGGTGTCCAGAGTGCTGTCTTTTCTGCAGCAGGGACTGGACAAGAGCCTGGCGCTAAGTAGGCTTAAAGGTCAGATTTCGGCCCTGGCGTCACATTTGTTGATCCATACATTTGTACAGGGTGTACGTCATGTGGCTCCTCGGATACGGTCGCCTCTGGCTGTGCTTCAGAAGCCACCATATGAGAATATTAGGGACATTCCCTTGCAGTTGTCGCAGAAAGTGGCTTTCTTGGTGGCTGTTACCTCCGCTAGGCGGGTGTCTGAGTTGGCAGCATTATCCTGCAAGTCATCTTACTTGGTCCTTCAGAAGGACAAAGCGGTTTGCCGACCTTCCCCTTCTTTCCTTCCAAAGGTGGTCTCTTCTTTTCATTTGAATGAGGATATTGTTCTTCCCTCATTGTGCCCGCACCCGTCGCATCCCAAGGAATTTGAACTACATTCTTTGGATGTGGTGAGGGCCTTGCGGGTGTATTTGATTTCTACAGCTTCTTTTCGGAAATCTGATTCTTTGTACTGACGGAAGGTTCGCGCAAAGGCATGGCGGCCTCGTCGGCTACCATTTCTCGTTGGATCAGGAAGACCGTGACCCATGCATATGAGGTTCGGGGCAAGGTTCCCCCTTTTCCAGTCACAGCTCATTCCACCAGAGCAGTTAGTACTTCCTGGGCTTTTAGACACCAGGCCTCGGTGTCTCAGGTGTGCAGAGCGGCTACTTGGGCCTCAGTGCAAGTTTACAAGGTTGATGTTTCAGCATCTGCGGATGCTGCTTTTGGCTGCAAAGTATTACAAGCGGCAGTGTAGGCGCGACTGGCGCCGCCTGAGAGGGCTTTTTTTGTTGGGTACAGTTGTTATAGTTTGCCCACCCCTCTTGATTGGCACAGCTTTGGGACATCCCCACGTATCATAAGAAGGGCTGCGTCTGTCAGTGAACGTAAGAGAAAAAGGGATTTTATTATAACTTACTGTAAAATCCTTTTCTCTGAGTTCACTGACAGACGCAGCACCCACCCCTCTGAGTTTGTATGGCTTGTTACGAACTGATAGGCTATTGTCTAGCAGGGGGTTATATGCTAAGGTGAGGACGGCCCCCTGGGAGGGGCCAACCTATGCTTTTGTTTTATTTTGCCTAGTCTACTCCTAGTGATATGAGCATAACCCCACGTGTCATAAGAAGGGCTGCGTCTGTCAGTGAACTCAGAGAAAAGGATTTTACGGTAAGTTATAATAAAATCCATTTTCTCCTATCGTTCACTGACAGACGCAGCTCTCCATTACGTGTGGGGTTTATGCTGGTCTCACTAGGGGTTAACTAGGCAGGGACCTGGCTTCCCTTTAGGGGAATTGCAGTCCTGTTTGTGACCTTCTTTTTATTTTATTTTCTTGTTTTCTATCAAGATGATCTGCTATCAAGAAGCCGGTCGGGGCATGGAGAGTCCAGGGGCTCTGTACTTTCCCCAAACTGGCCGACTGGTGCGAGCCAGTCCCGAAGAATGGGGACTCGCCGCATAGTGCCCGTTCCATGGGGGTGGCCTAGGGTGATCCCCACCTACGCCCAGCCCAGATGCGATTTGGTAGGGCGAATTCTGGCCTGCAGCGTGCCGTCCAGGCAGGGGCGGAAAGTCTGCGACTAGGTGGCTACCCATGGCGCTCGCGGAGTGGTGAGTGAGAGTTCCGCCCTTCCCCCCTTTTCAGGGGTGGAAGTGGGACCGACGAAAAAAATTACTTTTTTTTTTCTTTTTGTCTTGATAGCCATCGGCAGGGGCGCGTGGAGCTCCTGCCCCCCCTTCACACCCCACCCTACCCCCCGCACCCCGTCCCTCTGCTCCGTCATTTTGATTTCTCCTTACGTTCACTGACAGACGCAGCTCTTCATTGACTTTATGGGGTTTTATGTTCGTCCAACTAGTAGTTAACTAGGCAGGGAAAAGAATCAGCTGGCCCCTCCCCTGGGGGCCGTCCTCTCTTCCTACATCAAACCCCCTCACAGTATAGCTCTTCAGTTTCAATGCCTAGTTCGCAAGGAGTTGACCTGGCTTCCCTGCTATAGGGAACTGCGGTCCTGATATGACCATTTTTTTATTTTTTATTTTATTTTTTACTGCAATCAAGATGATCTGCTATCAAGAAGCCGGTCGGGGCATAGAGAGTCCTGGAGCTCTGTACTTTCCCCGACCTGGCCGACATGATGCGAAGCCAGTCCCGCTAAGGGAGACCCGTTCCGTGCGGGAGGCCCGGGGTGAAATCCCCCCTTGGTCCCCTTTACCGATGCGCTCGGCAGGGTGACTTGGGCCTGCAGCATACCGCCGTCAAGGGCGCGAAGTCTGCTTCTGGTGGCTACCGTGACGTCAGACCGGTAAGTGAGCGCCCTACCTTCCCCCGTCACAGGGTGTGAAGAGGGCCCGACGTCCGCAAAACTTGTGCGTTCGCGGTAACGACGCCTTGTCCGGGGTAGTCACCGGTGGGATCAGCCCTCCATCTTGCCCCCCTGCCACACCTCGCACACTTTTCGGCCTTCTCATCCAGATCGCCATGCGGCGATCGGCCGCCATTTTGCGGCGGACCGCCGCCATTTTGCCGTAGCCGCGGACATTGTCGGTCTATGGGGCTTTCCCTCTAGCGGTCAGAGCGGCCATTTTCGGTACTGCACGCTTTCTGTGAGGAGGATTCGGCCTCTAGTGCTTCCTGGCGGCCATTTTCACTGCATGCTCTGCATTTCTCCACGTGGCTGCAGCTTCTCTCTCTCCTCACAGGAAACGGCGCTGACGGGCAGCTCTTCAGTCGATCTGCGCTAGAAGGCAGCTGGAACTGCAAGTATAGCTGGGCTCCCTCCGGGTGCTGGTGGTGGTGGGGTGCTGTCCTCTGACTCCTGTGGGTGTGTGGCTGTGTGCGGGGCGTCCCTTACATTCCTGTATCCCTGGACAATGGCTGATCTCCCTGCTGAACCTACTGAGGTGGCATCAGCAGCCACACAGTCTGACCAAGGGGCCTTTCTCTCCCAGCTGCGGACTGTGTTTTCTGAGTTTTTTCCACAAGGGGACGCCGCTCCGCGGGTCCCCAGGAAGCGTCCCCCTCCCCCTCCCTTATCCTCAGGGGAAGAATCTGAGCCGGAGGTGGCCTCCAGGGTCTCGGGGACCCCGGGGGATCTGTCTGAGGAGGAGACAGGTGGTGACAGTGTGTTCACTGAGGGGGACCAGGAGCCAGCTGCTGACCAAACAAAGGTGCTGGTTGCCACTATTATTGCTGGCATTCGCACTAAGTTGCAGCTGGACCAAGATGGCGAATCGCGATCTGTTTGTGTGCGGGTCTTCCAGGCCTCCCAAGGCCTACCCTTACAATGAATTCTTTGACCATTTCCTATATCGTGAATGGCAACACCCTCAGCGTTCCTCCTCACTGACTGCACGCTTTGCCGTGCATATCCCTTTGAGGAGAGCTTCCTGAAGAAATGGGAATCACCTGTGGTGGACCCACCCATTGCACGCCTTACCAAGGCGACTACCATCCCTATGGAAGGGACCCCTTCCTTCAAGGATCCTGCTGATAGAAAGACAGAGGCACTTTTGAAGTCCCTGTTTTTGAATGCAGGCTCTGCTGTGCGACCTGCTTTGGCTGCAGCCATGGCAGCACAGCATTTCTCTGAGTGCATGGAGGAACTTAGGAAGGACTTGGTAGGCGGTCGCCTGATGGAGACGCCGCAGAAGGCTGAGTATTTGCTCCAGGGGATTAATTACCTCTGTGATGCGGCCGTGGATGTTCTGCCTTTGCTGTCCAGAATATCCATATCGGCTGTCAGACTTCGTAGAATTCTTTGGCTGCGTTCCTGGTCGGGTGACCACGCTTCCAAAAGAGGTCTGGCTGACCTCCCCTTTCAGGGTGGGCGTCTATTTGGCTCACGTCTTGATGAAATCATCAAGGATTTCACGGGTGGTAAGAGTACCTTCCTTCCGGAGCCCCGCAGGCGTGAGTTACGCCGTAGGCAGGAGCCTTCTACGTCGGGTCAGAAGAAGCATTTTCGTCCCTCCGGCACGACAGGCAAGGGGACCCGTTCCAGTAAGGCCGCTGCAGGGGCCGGACGAAGACAAGTCTTCCTCAGCCTGATGGGTTGCCCCCACCCGAGTGTCGGGTGGGGGGACGTATTCTGGGGTTCGCAGATCGGTGGCTGGCTCACATTTCAGACCGCTGGGTCCGGGAGGTGGTGTCCACCGGGTACAGGATAGAGTTCATCTCTCTACCCCCAGACAGGTTCTTCCCATCAAATTTAAACCTCCCGCTGGAGCGCAGACAGGCCCTTTCCAGGGCGGTACAGGCCCTCTTAGACCAGGGAGTGATTGTACCGGTTCCCCCAGGAGAGAGATTTCAAGGTTTTTACTCAAATCTTTTTGTGGTACCCAAGAAAGGGGACGGATTTTGGCCCATTCTGGACCTGAAGGCCCTGAGCAAGTTTGTCAGGGCGCGAAAGTTCAGGATGGAGTCTGTTCGGTCGGTTGTGGCCGCCCTTCACCGAGTGGAATTCTGGGCATCATTGGACATACAGGATGCGTACCTCCACGTACCCATCCATCCACGCCATCAGCGTTTCCTGAGGTTAGCTATTGGGGATCGCCATTTTCAATTTGTAGCTCTCCCTTTCAGCCTGACCTCCACGCCCTGGGTGTTCACGAAGTTGCTAGCTCCGGTGTTGGCGTTGCTGCGGTAGAGGGGCATTGCCATAGTGGCTTCCCTGGACGATCTGCTCCTGCGAGCGGACTCCGTATCTGCCCTGGAGGAGAATGTGCAAATCACGATGGCCTCCATGCTGGACTTCGGCTGGTTACTCAACCTGAAGAAGTCGTCAGTGTCTCCTTCCTGCCGTCTGGAGTATCTGGGTCTCATTCTGGACACAGAACAGGCGAAGGTGTTTCTCCCTCCGACAAAGCTACGGGGCTTACAGTTGGCTGTGCGCACCCTTCTATCGCACCGCCGGTCTTCCTTGCGGTTCTGTATGAGGGTGCTGGGGCTCATGGTCTCGTCCTTTGAGGCGGTACCTTTTGCCCAGCGTCAACTCGTCTGCTTCAACAAGCAATTCTGGCTCAGTGGGACAAGTCCCACCGGTCGTTGGACTGACCTGGTGGCTTCGGGATTCGGCCCTCACTCAGGGGAAGTCGTTTCTGCCCCTTCAGTGGACGGTGATCACCACGGACGCCAGCCTGAAGGGCTGGGGTGGAGTCCTGGGTCAGCTATCAGCCCAGGGTCGTTGGTCGGCCCAGGAGGCCCGCCTGCCCATCAACGTGCTGGAGCTGAGAGCAATCAGGCTGTGTCTTTTTCATTGGACAAAGAGATTGCAGGGCCATCCGATTCTAATTCAATCGGACAATGCCACGGCGGTGGCGTATGTGAATCATCAGGGCGGCACTCGGAGCCCAGCGGCGGCAGCTCTGATTCTGCGTTGGGCGGAACTTCACGTTCCGGCGATCTCAGCGATTTACATCCCAGGTGTGGAGAACTGGCAGGCGGACTTTCTCAGTCACCAGAAGCTGGACCAGGGGGAGTGGTCCCTCCACCCGGAGGTGTTCAATCAGATTTGTCACAGGTAGGGGACACCGGATGTGGATCTCATGGCATCCCGCTTCAATCACAAAGTGAAAACCTTTGTGTCCAGAACAAAGGATCCGTTGGCAGTGGCCACGGATGCTCTGGTGGCCCCCTGGAGCCATTATCGTCTCCTGTACGCCTTCCCTCCGGTACGTCTGCTTCCAAGATTGGTGCGCAGAATTATGAGAGAGGGCATACCGACCATTATGGTGGCCCCGGATTGGCCTCGGCGCACCTGGTACGCCGATGTGGTGCAAATGGTGGCAGACGCCCCTTGGCGGCTTCCGATGTGAGACGATCTTCTGTCTCAAGGTCCCATATTGCACCCTGCTTTACCCTCGCTGGCTTTGACGGCTTGGCTATTGAGTCCCAGGTGCTGAGGGATAGGGGAGTGGCCGACTCCGTGATCCCTACTCTGTTGAAAGCTCGCAAGTGCACTTCTCGCAAGAGTTATCACCGCACCTGGAAGGCTTACATTGCTTGGTGCGAGGCGGAGGGCTATAACCCTCGCTTGTTTGTCGTTTTCAGGGTCCTGACCTTTTTACAGCAGGGCCTGAATAAGCATTTGGCCTTGAGTACTCTCAAGGGCCAGATCTCGGCCTTGGCCATACTCTTTCAGAGACCTTTGGCTTTGCACTCTCTGATTCGTACCTTTTGTACAAGGTGTGCGACATGTGGCGCCTCGGGTGAGACCCCCGATGGCTCCGTGGGATCTGAATCTGGTGCTTTCTGTTCTTCAAAAACCACCTTATGAAAAGATCAGGGAGATTCCCTTACAGCTTCTGTCGCAGAAGGTGGCTTTCTTAGTTGCAATCACTTCTGCCAGACGAGTGTCGGAATTGGCTGCCCTATCGTGCAAGTCTCCTTATTTAGTGATGCATAAGGACAAGGCGGTCTTGCGACCCCTTCCTTTTTTTTTCCGAAGGTAGTCTCTTCTTTTCATATCAACGAAGATACTGTTCTGCCTTCATTGTGCCCTCGTCCATCGCACCCGAAGGAATTCGAGTTGCATGCCTTGGACGTAGTTAGGGCCTTACGGGTGTACTTGGCTGCTACAGCTCCTTTTCGTAAAGCTGACGCCTTGTTTGTTCTACCAGAGGCTCGCGCAAAGGATTGGCGGCCTCTTCGGCTACGATTTCTCAGTGGATTAGAAAAACCGTGACCCATGCGTATTCTGTTCGGGGCAAGGTTCCCCCTTTTCCGGTCACGGCTCATTCTACCCGGGCGGTTAGTACTTCCTGGGCCTTCAGACACCAGGCCTCGGTGTCACAGGTGTGCAAGGCGGCCACTTGGGCCTCGGTTCACACTTTCACTAAGTTTTACAAAGTTGATGTGTTTGCATCTTCGGATGCTGCTTTTGGCCGCAAAGTTCTGCAGGCGGTAGTGTAGGCGCGACTGGCGCCTCCTCAGAGGTTCAGTTGGGTACAGTTGTTTGCGTTTACCCACCCTTCTTTTTTTGACACAGCTTGGGGACGTCCCCATAATGTCAATGATGAGCTGCGTCTGTCAGTGAACGTAAGGAGAAAAAGGGATTTTATTAAAACTTACCGTAAAATCCTTTTCTCCGAGTTCACTGACAGACGCAGCACCCACCCCTCTGGGCTCTGTTTTGGTACGGCTTGTGTACGAACTGAAGAGCTATACGGTGAGGGGGTTTGATGTAGGAAGAGAGGACGGCCCCCAGGGGAGGGGCCAGCTGATTCTTTTCCCTGCCTAGTTAACTCCTAGTTGGACGAACATAAAACCCCATAAAGTCAATGAAGAGCTGCGTCTGTCAGTGAACTCGGAGAAAAGGATTTTACGGTAAGTTTTAATAAAATCCCTTTTTTCGCCGCCATGCAGCGATCGGCCGCCATTTTGCGGCAGACCGCCGCCATTTTTCCGTAGCCGCAGACATATCTGGCCTATGGGGCTTTCCCTCTAGCGCTCAGAGCGGCCGTTTTCATTACTTTAAGTCTCTGTACAGGGAGTTTCGGCCTCTAATGTCTAACGTTGGCCATTTTGACCACATGTCTCTGCAAAAAACATGTGTACAGCGTTTTCCCTTCTCTGTGGAGCGGTGGTGATCGGACGGCGCAGCTCTTCTGACAGTCCTCTGGGGTTACTGGCAGCACAAAAACAGCAAGTAACAGCTGGGCTCCCCTGTGGGTGCTGGTGGCGGCGGGTGCAGTCCTCCTGGGTTCCCTGGTGCGCAGTGGGGTGGTGGTGTGCGGTAGTGTGGGGTTGCCTCATCCTCTTTAGTACCACGGTGTGTCACTGAGAGGGGTCTGGGGGCAAAAGCAATGGCAGATTACACTGCTGAACCTGCTGAGGAGGCATCAGCGGCGGCGCAATCTGCGCAAGGGGCTTTTTTGGACCAACTACGGGCGGTCTTTAGTGAATTTCTTCCCCGGATGGAGGTCGCCCAACAGGCCTCCAAGAAGCGCCCCCTTCCCCCCCCCCCCCTTATTCATTGGGGGAGGATTTGGATCCGGAAGTGGCCTCTGGGGTCTCAGGGACCCCAGTGGACCTATCTGATGGGGAACTGGGCCCATCGGACGGTGAAGAGGATCAAGGGGCGACGGCTGCGCGCGAAAAAGCGTTGGTCGCCGCCATTATCACTGGCATTGGCACTACGCTGCGATTGAGCCAGGATGGTGAATCGAAGACTTCTGCGTATGTGTGTGGGTCCTCTATGGCCCCCAAGGCTTACCCCTATGATAAATTTCTTGATAGTTTTCTTTACCGTTAATGGCAATGTCCGCAGCTTTCCATTTCGCTGTCAAAGCGTTTCGCTGCTCGCTATCCCTTTGAGGAAAGCTTTTTGAAAAAATGGGAATCTCCTGTGGTGGACCCACCGATAGCCCGCCTTAGTAAGGCGACAACTATTCCTCTGGAAGGGTCTCCTTCTTTCAAGGACCCCGCTGATAGAAAAACAGAGGCGCTTTTAAAGTCGCTTTTCCTGGTGGCAGGTTCTGCTGTGCGACCAGCCCTGGCATCCGCCATGGCGGCTCAACATCTGTCTGAGCGTATGGCGGAGCTTAAGTCCGATCTGGAATGCGGCCGCCTGATGGATGCTCCGCAGAGGGCTGAGTTTTTGCTCCAAGTACCTTTGTGATGCGTCTGTTGATTTACTGCCGATGTTATCCAGGATAGCGATTTTTGCCGTTATCCTCAGAAGGATACTCTGGTTGCGTTCTTGGTCTGGGGACCATGCTTCCAAAAAAATGTCTTGCTGACCTTCCTTTTCAGGGTGGACGTCTATTTGGTCCACGTTTGGATGAGATCTTAAGACTTTACGGGAGGTAAGAGTACTTTTCTTCCGGATCCCCGAAGGTGCGAGTTTCGCTGTAGACAGGGGCCCCCTCCCTCGGGTCAGAAAAGGTTTTTTCACACCCCGAGTGCAACAGGTAAGGGGACCCGTCCCGGTAAGGTGGCTGCAGGGGGCGGTAAGCGGGAGTGGCAGCGCAAAACCGAAAAGGCGGCCCTCCTCAGCCTGATGGGTTGCCCCCACCCGGGTTTCGGTGGGGGGACGTCTTCTGGGGTTCGCAGACCGGTGGCTGGCTCACATTCCCGATCGTTGGGTCCGGGAAGTGGTGTCCGCCGGGTACAAGATAGAGTTCAACACTCTACCCCCAGACAGGTTCTTCCCATCAAACTTAGGGCTCCCGCAGGATCGTCGGGAGGCCCTTTTCGGGGATGTTCAAGCACTTTCAGCCAAGGGAGTGATTGTGCCAGTGCCTCCAGAAGAGCGGTTTCGTGGTTTCTACTCGAATCTGTTTGTGGTCCCCAAAAAAGGGGGGGGGGTTCGGCCAGTGCTGGACCTAAAGGATCTGAATCGGTATGTCAGGGCGCGGAAGTTCCGGATGGAATCTATCCGCTCGATTGTGGCAGCCCTCCATCAGGGAGTTTCTGGCGTCCCTGGACATCAGGGATGCTTATCTCCATGTACCCATTTGTCCACGGCATCAGCGCTTCCTGCGCTTTGCAGTGGGAGACCTCCATTTTCAATTCATGGCACTCCCTTTCGGTCTGGCCTCAGCACCCGAGTTTTCACAAAACTGCTAGCCCCGGTGTTGGCGTTGCTGCGACAGAGAGGCATTGCGGTTGTAGCCTACCTAGACGACCTGCTAGCGGAATCTGCCTCGGCTCTGGAGGAAAATGTGAGGATCACAATGACCTCTCTGCAGGATTTTGGCTGGTTACTCAACCTGCAGAAGTCGTCGGTGTCACTAACCAGTCGCCTGGAGTACCTGGGTCTGATTTTGGACACAGTGCAGGCGAAGGTGTTCCTCCCCCCGGCCAAGCTGCTGTCTTTGCAGTCGGCAGTGCGAACCCTGTCGCACCGCCGGTCTTCATTACGATTCTATATGCGGGTGCTGGGGCTCATGGTCTCGTCTTTCGAGGCGATACCATTTGCCCAGAGTTACACTCGTCTCCTTCAGAGAGCAATTCTGGCTCGGTGGGACAAGGCACCTCGGTCCTTGGACCTTCAGGGGAAGTCGTTTTTGCCCCTCCAGTGGGTGATCATCACCATGGATGCCAGTCTTTCAGGCTGGGGAGGGATCCTGGGACAGCTGTCTGCCCAGGGTCGTTGGTCGGCACAGAAGGCTCGCCTCCCCATCAATGTACTGGAACTGAGAGCAATCAGATTGTGCCTATCTCACTGGACAGTGAGATTGCAGGACCGTCCGGTCCGAATTCAGTCGGACAATGCCACAGCAGTGGCGTATGTGAACCATCAGGGCGGCACAAGATCTCCAGCAGCTGCGGCGTAGGCAGCTCTGATACTGCGTTGGGTGGAACGTAACGTTCCGGCAATCTCCGCCATTTACATTCCAGGTGTGGTGAACTGGCAGGCGGATTTTCTCAGTCGCCAGACGCTGGACTAGGGAGTGTGGTCCCTCCACCCGGAGGTGTTCAACCAGATTTGCCGCAGATGGGGACGCCGGACGTGGATCTCATGGCGTCTCGGTTCAATCACAAGGTGGAGACCTTTGTGTCCAGAACGAAGGATCCGTTGGCAGTGGCCACAGACTGCTCTGGTGGCCCCCTGGGGCCGTTACCGACTTCTGTATGCCTTCCCTCCGATAAAACTGTTACCGTGCCTGATCCGCAGGATAGTGGCAGAGGGAATAACAATAATCCTGGTGGCTCCGGATTGGCCTCGGTGCACTTGGTACGCCGATGTGGTGCAGATGGTGGCAGACGCCCCCTGGCGGCTCCCGCTGAGAGACGATCTTCTGTCTCAGGGGCCCATCTTGCACCCTGCTTTACCCTCGCTGGCTTTGACGGCTTGGCTATTGAGTCCCAGGTGCTAAGACAGGGGAGTCGCTGACTCAGTGATTCCTACATTGTTGAAGGCTCGCAGGTGTACTTCTCGCAAGATTTACCACCACACCTGAAAGGCTTATATAGCTTGGTGCGAGGCGGAGGGTCATAACCCTCGCTCTTATGTGGTATCCAGGGTCCTAACTTTTTTGCAGCAGGGCCTGAACAAAAAACTGGCTTGGAGTACTCTTAAGGGCCAGATATCTGCTCTGGCAGTTCTTTTCCAGAGACCTTTGGCTTCGCACTCGTTGATTCGTACCTTTGTTCAAGGTGTACGACATGTGGTGCCTCGGGTGAAGGTTCCGTTGGCTCCTTGGGAACTGAATTTGGTGCTTTCTGTACTTCAGAAACCGCCTTATGAGAAAATCGGGGAGATTTCCTTACAACTGCTCTCGCAGAAGGTGGCTTTCTTAGTAGCCATCGCCTCCGCCAGACGGGTGCCTGAATTAGCAGCACTCTCGTGCAAGTCTCCCTACTTAGTCCTGCATAAGGATAAGGCGGTTTTGCGACCCTCCCCTTCTTTTCTTCCGAAAGTGGTTTCTTCCTTTCACATTAATGAAGATATTGTCCTTCCCTCATTGTGCCCTCGTCCATCGCACCCAAAAGAAATTGAATTACATGCCTTGGACGTAGTGAGGGGCTTAAGAGTGTATTTGTCTGCTACAGCTTCTTTATGAAAAGCTGATGCTCTGTGCTGCCTGAGGGTCCGCGCAAAGGTTTGGCGGCCTCGTCTGCTACGATCTCTCGTTGGATCAGACAGACCGTGACCCATGCATATTCTGTTCGGGGCAAGGTTCCCCCTTTTCCGGTCACGGCTCATTCTAACTGGGCTGTTAGCACTTCCTGGGCTTTTAGACACCAGGCCTCTGTGTCACAGGTGTGCAAGGCGGCCACTTGTGCCTCGGTTCACACTTTCACTAAGCTTTATAAAGTTGATGTGTTTGCAGCTTCGGATGCTGCTTTTGGCCGCAAAGTTTTGCAGGTGGCAGTGTAGGCGCGTCTGGCGCCTCCTTAGAGGTTCTGTTGGGTACTGTTAGCGTTTACCCACCCCTCTTTTTGACACAGCTTGGGGACATCCCCACACGTAATGGAGAGCTGCGTCTGTCAGTGAACGATAGGAGAAAAAGGGATTTTATTAAAACTTACCATAAAATTCTTTTCTCCGAGTTCACTGACAGATGCAGCACCCACCCCTTTGTGCTCTGTTCTTGTACGGCTTGTGTATGAACTGGTGAGCTATTCTATGGAGGGGGTTATGTGGGAAGAGAGGACGGCCCCATGGGAGGGGCCAGCTGTTTCTTTTCCCTGCCTAGTTAACTCCTAGTGAGACCAGCATAAACCCCACACGTAATGGAGAGCTGCGTCTGTCAGTGAACTTGGAGAAAAGGATTTTACGGTAAGTTTTAATCACTTTTTTTTTTGTGGGATACTACATAAGGGTTGATCACTTCTAAAGGGATGCAGACACTGCAGCTTTCCTCATCAGAACACTAATTGCATTTGCTGATTATATTTAAAAGACACAGAATCTGTATTCCAGAGACTTGGTAGAACATTCAGCTTTTTTTTGTTAACCACTTGGCGACCTGCAACTATAAAGTGTTTATACCAAGAGGATGTCTGTAGTTGCAGGCAGCACCCTGGTATTTTTTTTTTGTTTTGTTTTGTTTTTATGGGTTTTTTTTTTTTTTGTTGTTGAGTGGTTGGTCGGCTCCTTTGCAAAAGCTTTTACAAGCAGCGGGAGGGTACGTCCCCCCTCCTGTCACCTTCCGCGGCTTTACCTGGATCTCCCTTCCCTCCGGGAGACCCAATCAGCCAGCAAGAAGCCCCCCAGATGATTATACAGGCAAACAGACAGGAATGGCACTGTTCGCCTTTGATATAGGAAACCAGAAGCAATGAGCATACTTCACTTCCAGTTATCCCTGGATGTAAACAGATGTGATCAAATGCTTTTAAGGGTAGAAGAGGGATCTGGGGTCTAATAGATCTATGGAGAGACCCCAGTTCTCTCCATAAAGAGTACCTGCCACTGCCTGTTGCTATCACAGGGGATTTTTATATTCCTGTGATGACCTTAAAAAAAAAAAAAAAAAGAATTAAAGCGACAGTATAAAAATAAATAAGGAATTGAAAGCACCCCCATGCTCCTGTGAACACACCCGTCTGTCCCGTATGCATGCAAACAGCGATCGTCCCTCACATGTGAGGTATCAATGCAAACATTAGATCATGGATATTCTAGCCCCATACCTCCTGTGTAAATCTAAGTGGTAACCTGTAAAGGCTTTTAAAGGGTCACCTATGGATAGTAAAATGTACTGTTTGTCACCGTTACACCAGCGCGTACAATTTTAAAGTGTGACATGTTTGGTATTTGTTTACTTGGCATAACATCTTTTTAATTTTACCAGACAATTGGGTAGCCTATACTGTTTTTGTGCAGTAAAACTCCAGTGTATTTCTTCAAAAGAAAATTGCATTTGAAAAACCACTGCACAAATACTGTGTGACATAAAAAATTTCAGCATCCATCAGTTTATTCTCTAGGGCCTCTGCTTTATAAAAAAAAAAAATGGGGGTTCTAAGAATTTTCTAGGAAAAAATACTGATTGTTGCATGTAAACAAAAAATGTCAGAAAAGACTTGGTCTTCAAGTGGTTAAGAACAAAAACAAGTAGAACAATGCTACAATGTTCAAATCCCGGCAACATATGAATTTCTCCTACGTTCACTGACAGACGCAGCTCTTCATTACGTGTGTGTGTTTTATGCTTGTTCAACTAGGAGTTAACTAGGCAGGGAAAAGAAACAGCTGGCCCCTCCCATGGGGCCGTCCTCTCTTCCCACATAAACCCTCTCCATAGCCTAGCTCAGCAGTTTCAATGCCTAGTTTGCAAGGAGTTGACCTGGCTTCCCTTTAGGGGAATTGCGGTCCTGTTTGTGACCATTTTTTCTTTATTCTTTCTTTACTTTTATTTGACTTCTATCAAGCATTGATCTCCAATCAAGAAGCCGGCCGGGGCATAGAGAGTCAATGGGCTCTGTACCTTCCCTGGCCTGGCTGACCGATGCGAGCCAGTCCCGCCGTATGGGGATCCGCCGCATAGTGCCCGTTCCGTGCGGGTGGCCTGGGGTGATCCCCACTTACGCCCAGCCCCGGATGCGTTTCGGGTAGGGTGATTTTCTGGCCTGCAGCATACCGTCCAGGCAGGGGCGGAAGGTCCGCGATTGGGTGGCTACCCACGGTGGTCGTCCGGGGTGGTGAGAGTTCATTCCTTCCCTCCTTTTCAGGGGGCGAAAGGGGGACCAGCGACCGTCCGTTGATTTTTCGCTGCCATTTTACCGTAGCCGCGGACATGCTGAGCCTATGGAGCTTTCCCTCTAGCGCTCAGAGCAGCTATTTGCGGTACTACACGTTCCCTGCAGGTGGTTTTCGGCCTCTAGTGTTCAACGGCGGCCATATTGGAGTCCCCTGCCTATGCGAAAACGTGTGGTAAACGTTTTTCTTTTCTCTTGGAACGGTGTGTGCTCCGGAAGGAGCGGCTCTTCCGACGATCCTCAAAGGTTACAGGCAGCAAACAGCAAGTATAGCTGGCCTCTCCTGTGGGTGCTGGTGGCGGCGGGTGCAGTCCTCTGGGGTTCCCTGGTGCACTGTGGGGTTGCCCTCAACTTTTAGTATACATCTGTGTGTTACTAAGGGGGATTTGGGGGGAGAACGATGGCAGACTATACTGCTGCACCTGCTTGCTTGCTGACCCAGACGCATCTGCGCAACGTTTTTGGACCAGCTGCAGCGATCTTTAGTGAATGCTCCGCTCCCCGGGCGGATGACGCCCAACAGGCCCCCAAGAAGCGTCCCTCTGAGAAAGGGATCAGGGGATGGCTGTTTTCTGCCATTATCGCTGGAATTCGCACTACGCTGCAACTTAGCCAGGATGACAAATCGCAGACTTCTGCGCATGTGGTGGGGTCCTCCAGGCCCCATAGGAACCCCCAAGGCTTACCCCTATGATCAATTTTTCTTAATCACTTTAATTATCATGAATGGCAGCGTCCACAGCATTCTTTTTCGCGGCAGCTCAGTGGTGTAGTGGATAGCACTTGCGCCTGACAGCAAAATGCTTGCTGGCTCAGGTCTTAGCCATGACCTCCCTGCCTGAAGTTTGCATGTTCTCCCTGTGCCTGCGTGGGTTTCCTCCCACAATCCGAGAGCTTAGGTCAAAACGGTTCGCTGCTCGCTATCCCTTTGAGGAAAGATTTTTTGTAAAAAAATGGAAGTCGCCTGTGGTGGTCCCGCTGATAGTTCGCCTTAATATGCAAGCATAGGGAAACATCCTAGGCTCCACCTTCTCCATAATAGTTGCCACAAAGTGCCATGTAAGAAGAGACAGTACTTTGCGCAATATTGTTTGGTTTTATTGTCCAAAAAGTAGTAAACACTTACATGTCAGCAAAGTAAAGTCAGCATCACCAGTAGACGTCCTATGACGAAACGCGTCGGACGGAGCTCTAGCATCACACGTCACTTCCGGTTTCGGGCCGTGGACCGCAGAGGACACGGCGGACATCCTGTTTTTGATTCTGTTTGATTGATGCTGAATTTACTTTGCTGACATGTAAGTGTTTACTACTTTTTGGACAATAAAACCAAACAATATTGCGCAAAGTACTGTCTCTTCTTACATGGCACTTTGTGGAGACTATTACGGAGAAGGTGGAGCCTAGGATGTTTCCCTATGCTTGCATATGATTCCAGCGGTGGAATACTATGAGCCTTTTGGTACTACCAAGCGTGCACCCCTTTGGTGGGGAACGCTTTCTGGTGAGTGATCTCACGTTTGTAGCGCATGAAGGGGAACACCTGAGGCACCATAGAATACACAGTGTGGAGTGAGAGATCTTTATCACAGCAAAACGCACCTTCTGAATATTAACCCATTGGGGTCACAGTGTGAAGACCTGTTAATAACATCGAATATAGCACCTTTATTACAGACGCCTTAAATTATAGCACCTGTTACGGTTTGCACAATAGAGACTTTTTTGCTTTGTTTTTTTGCACATCAGAGACTTTTTATATGTTGTGTTCTTCACTTGCTTGATCTGCACCTTTTACCCAGTCTTTTGGGGCAACCTGTACCGTTTACACAGAATATTGCTACACAGCATATTGCACCTTATTTACTTTTGCACATGAATTGCATATTTATATTTATACTTATGTTTTTATTAATGTAGATGCCTTTATTTTCATTTATTGATGTGGAATTTCATGTGAAATTATATATATTTTTTTTCTTTTCTGCAATTTTAGACCATTTTACAGTTTATTTATATCTGTCATGTAGATCAATCTTCTTCCCACAATTTTTTTTCCCACTCACCCATTCATTCATTTATTTATTACAATACGGATTCCGTCAATTCTTCTCCAGGGAAGTGATATTTTTTCAATAATTACTAGAGATTTTTTCAACAATTACCAGCACTCTGGAAATTTTGTGTTGTCTCAATTTTTCCACTTCTGTAATGATTTCTTTCTGTTTCTTTTTCTTTTTCATTTGCCATTAGAGGGCTTGGAGTGTTTGAATATCAGCAATTTTATTAGTTAAAACCATTGTGAGTATTTTTTTCTTCATCATTATTGAGCAGCGCCAATACCACCTCTAATCTTTGCCATATTATTAACTACACAATTGTGGAGTTCTGGTGGTGGCAGCAGCTCTCAGAGTAAAGTTTTTCTTCATCCGTTTGCGTGGAACATATAACACACATTGCGGTAGTAGCCTACCTAGACGACCTGCTCCTGCAAGCGGAGTCCGCCTCAGCTCTGGTAGAGCACAATGACTCGCTGCAGGACTTTAGCTGGTTGCTCTACCTACAGAAGTCGACGTTGTCTCCAACCTGTCGCCTGGAGTATCTGGGCCTGATTCTGGACTCAGGACAGGCAAGGTTTTTTTCTTCCTCCAGCCAAGTTGCTGTCCCTGTAGTCGGCAGTGCGAACCCTCCTGTCGCACAGACGGTCTTTATTACAATTCTGTATGCGGATGCTGGGGCTCATGGTCTCAACTTTCGAGGCGATACCATACGCCCAGAGTCACACTCGTCTCCTTCAGCGAGCAATCCTGGCTCGGTGGGACAGGTTCCCTCGGTCCTTGGACCTTCTGATCAGCCTGAGCTCCCAAACCAGCTGACCTGGTGGATCCGGGACTCGGGGTTGGTTCAGGGGAAGTCGTTCCTGCCCCTTCAGTGGGTGATCATCACTGCCAAGGGTCCTCCGATTCGGATTCAGTCGGACTATGCCAAGGCGTGGCATATGTGAACCATCAGGGTGGCACGAGGAGTCCAGCAGCAGCTGCGGCGGACGCAGCTCTGATACTGCGTTGGGCGGAACGTCACGTTCCGGCACTCCGGTTACATTCCAGGTGTGGAAAACTGGCAGGCAGTCTTTTTCAGTCGCCAGCCGCTGGACCAGGGAGAGTGGTCTCCCCACCCGGAGGTGTTCAACCAGATTTGCCGCAGATGGGGGACGCCGGACATGGATCTCTTGGCGTCCCGGTTCAATCACAAGGTGAAGACCTTTGTGTTCAGAACGAAGGATCCGTTGGCAGTGGCCACGGACGCGCTGGTGGCCCCCTGGGGCCGTTATCGTCTTCTGTTCGCCTTCTCTCTATTAAAACTTCTACCACGTTTGATACGCAGGATAGTGGCGGAGGGAATACCAATAATCCTGGTGGCTCCAGATTGGCCTCAGCGCACTTGGTACGCCGACGTGGTGCAAATGGTGGCAAACGCCCTCTGGCGGCTCCCGCTGCGAGACGATCTACTGTCTCAGGGGCCCATTTTGCACCCTGCCTTACCTTCGCTGGCTTCGACGGCCTGGCTATTGAGTCCCAGGTGCTAAGACACGAGAGAGTCGCTGACTCCGTGTTCCCTACCTTGTTGAGGGCTCGCAAGTGTACTTCTCGCAAGAGTTACTTCCGCACCTGAAAGGCTTTTATAGCTTGGTGCGAGGCGGAGGGTCGTAACCCACGCTCTCGCGTAGTGTCCAGGGTATTGATTTTTTTGCAGCAGGACCTGAAAAAAAAAACTGGCCTTGAGTACTCTCAAGGGCCGGAAATTGGCTCTGGCGTTTCCTTTCCAGAGTCCTTTGGCTTAGCACTCGTTGATTCGTACCTTTTTGTTTTTGGTACTTTCTGTACCTCAGGAACCACCCTATGTAAATATCAGGGTGATTCCCTCACAACTGCGGACGCATAAGGTGGCTGTTTGGCTGCCGTCACTTCCGCCAGACGGGTGTCTGACTTGGCAGCATAAGGACAAGGCGGTCTTGTGACCCCTTCCTTCCTTCTGAAGGTGGTTTCTTCTTTTCACATTAACCGCCTCAGGACCGTCAAATGACGGCGGAGCGGTCCTGCTCTCCCAGCGGGTGGACGTCATATGACGTCCTCCCTTCAAGCCGGGATTGCGCGCGATCGGGCGCGCGCATCCCGGCTCTGTCGGTGTCGGCGTGTCCCCAGGACACGCCGCTTCACCGACAGGGGTGAACAGCCATTGGTTATGGCTGTTCACCATGTGATCGGCTGTGACGAAGTCACAGCTGATCACAAACGGCACGCCCGCCGTTCGCACGGCGCATGCGCGTGATCGGGAGCGCGCTGCGCATGCGTGTCATGGGCGGCGTGTTCCTGGGGAACACTGCCTGTCACCGACATCGGCCGGCGGCTGATACCTTGTGATCGGCTGTGATCTACTTCACAGCCGATCACATACAGTGTAAACAGAG
>BLSH010481424.1:1009434-1021000 GCA_018402905.1 Glandirana rugosa
CCTCTTTTTAATGGCCAAAAGTTTAAAAAAAAAAAAAAAAAACTGTTTCATAGTTTGTTATAACATTTGAAAACCGGTAATTTTTCTCCTTCATTGATGTGCTCTAATGAGGCGGCACTGATAGGTGGCACTGGTTGGCACTGATGGGTGGCACTGGTAGGCCACACTGATCGCCAGCACTGATGATGAGACTGGCCACTGGTTGGCAGCACTGGTGGGTACTTATGGCACTCGTGGGCACTGGTAGGCTGCACTAATGTGCATATGTAGGTGGCACTGGTAGCAGCAGTGCCTCTCCATGTGCGGGACCGATGTCCCTCTCTCTGTAGCCGGTGATTGGCTTTTCTTTCCCCGATTACCGATCTCCCTTCCATGTGATCAGCTGTCATTGGCTGACAGCTGATCACATGGTAGGTGGCCGGGATCGGCCCCTTACACTGATCTGTGATCAGCCAAGTCTCATTGACTCAGTGATCACAGAGCATGCCTCGCAGGGGCGCAGAGGCAGCTGGTGCATGGGAGGACGTCCATGGACACCCTCCCAGTAATTCTGATCCGCGCTGTACCTGTCTTTTGGCTATAGCGTGGATCTGTAATGGTTAAGGTCATTTTGAGTTAACTTTATTGCGTCTCCACGTATGGCATCCTTAGTGTCTAAAGAATGTTCTGTCTGTATTAGCCGACCAGTGAGATTTGTACTTTTTTACAATGGGGGGGGGGGGCGCAAAATGAATTGGCTGAATATGCTTTTCCAAACCCAGAGTACGGATTAAAACTTTCTGCAGTTTGTTTTGGAAGTCCTCCTATATTACGGATCATAGCAAGAACCATGTTTGATTTCAATAGTAGCTTCACTTGAGAAGATTAACAATAGGCAGGAATCTGAATATTCAGTTTTGCTACATCTGGTGTTGATTTGTTAACTCCCTAATAAGTACGCGGATAGCATTGCAAACATGACACAGCTGCTGACTCCTACACAGTCTTTTGACAACTAAAAATTGTATTGTTTCGAGTTGGGCTTTATAGGACACCTACTGTGGGTGAAAAAATATCATAGTGCTGTATTATACAAGTTTTAATAATCTACTCTGTTTTGGTTTTAAGATTTTATTTTTTTACTGGAATTCTTACTGTAGCCGTATAAAGGACCACCATTTTGTTAAAACCCAAATCCAGTTACCATAATTTCCATAGCCGAAGAGGTCTTAAAATGTATTCAGAGTTGCTGCGTAGTAACAGTTTAACCTGTTCCCGACAGCTGTATGCCTACATGTGGCGGCAGGATGAATGGGCTGTAGCAACCATCCACCGCACATGTGTACCCACAGGAAACTGCCATTCTATCATTCTCCTACTTTAGCCACCTTTAGGCGATCCTTGAAAACCCATCTGTTTAGAGAAGGCTATTCTGCCTTCACCTAACAAGTAAAAAAAACATATTTTTTTTTTCTGCTCATCCCTTATAGTCGCTATCTTGATCACTTGTCTCTCCCCTTTTTAAGGAGAACAGGGCCCTCCGATTTCCTCTTGTATTGTAACTATACAGTCTGCCTTCATTTTGTGAAGCGATGTGCAAACTGTTGGCGCTATATAAACCTTTTATATTAGTAAAAAATATAACAGTTCTGTGCAACGTGCACTCATTGCACGCTCCCAGCACAGTGATCAAGCTGTTGAGAACAGCTCCTGGTCATTACTTACATTTAGTAACTCCAGATCGTGTGTGCACTGTGACAGCCAATCACAGAAGTCAGTTGATCAGAATGTCCGCCTCTACCTCCCAACGTTATGACCATGTTAAAGAATGCCAGGCGGGGGCAAGGGGTTATTAACAGGGTTTGGTTTGTTTTTTGTTTTTTTTACTACTTTCACAAGATAGTACAGCTCTCCCTTTAGTTCCTGCTCCCTGCGATATTGGCACCCCAGGTCTACGGTGTCTACTCCCCCGGTCTACCCCTGGTCATTAACAAAATGCATTGAAGTTAGCAGGGGCCACAAGTACAAAGAGTTTTTTATTATCCTGGTAAAAACTGGTAAGCTGTTTGAAGGTTGCTGACAACACATCAGTGGTAAATACATTCTAAGCCGCCTTATGCTATGGATATTAGAGCGCCAGGGGTTAGCATTTAAAGAGGAAGGAACCGCAGGCTGAATTTTTTTTTTTTTCTGACCTGTAAAGTAAAGCCATAATGTACATAATGCATCGAATACCAGCACATTTTGTGAAAATTACCTGCAAACTAAGCCCTCCACTGATGCGTTTTCACCGCTGGAGGCCGCACCCATCTTCACCCATCTTCCTTCCGGGTCCATGGATTGTGATTGTCTGGAGCCACGTGACCTCGCTCCCGCACATGCGTGCGGAAGCCACCAATTGTGGCACAGGGCTCTGAAGGAACTGCACGGGTGGCCGTTCTTTCAGAGCATATGCTCCAATGTCTTCAGCTACATATACAGTAAGTATCTCAATCGCTACACGTTTAGGAGATATTTACAGTACCTATAGGTAAGCCTTATTTTAGGCTTACCCATAGGTACAATTCATTTATGGGAATTTACAACCACTTTAAGAGGTGGTACTTAGACTATGCTCGCTTCCAATTGCCTATGATGTCCCTCATAGTATTAACCACTTGCTTACTGGGCACTTAAACCCCCCTCCTGCCCAGACCAATTTTCAGCTGTCAGCGCTGTCACATTTTGAATTACAATTGCGCGGTCGTGCGACGTTATACCCAAACAAAATGTATCTTTTTTTTTTTTTTCCCATAAATACCTTTCTTTTGGTGGCATTTGATCACCTCTGCGGTTTTTATTTTTTGCGCTATAAACAAAAAAAGAGCGACGATTTTAAAAATACTTTTTGCTATAATAAATATCCAAAAAAATATATAAAAAAAAAAAATTTATTCCTGAGTTTGGGCCGATATATATATTCTTCCTCATATTTTTAGTAAAAAAAAATTCCAACAAGTGTATATTGATTGGGTTGCGCAAAAGTTATTTCGTCTACAATCTATGGGAATGGATTTATGGCATTTTTATTTATTTATTTTACTAGTAATGGCTGCGATCTGCGATTTTTGTCGGGACTGCAATATTGCCGTGGACATGTCGGACACTTTTGACACACATTTTGGGACCAATGACATTTATACAGCAATCAGAGCTAAAAATAGCCACTGATTACTGTATAAATGTCACTCGCAGGGAAGGGGTTAACCAGCAGGGGGCAATCAACTGTGTTCCCTATGTGTGTTCTACCTGTGTGGGGGCTTGGCTGCCAGGGACATAACAGATCTAATTGATCCCAAGTACAGGGATTAGTAGATCTGTTATGTCCCCTGACAGAAGGGGGAACTACCATGTTTACATTGATGGTTCCCCGTTCTTCCTCTTTATTAGGCGATCGCGCGTCGCTGGCGGACATCGAGTCCGCCCGACCCACGCGCACGCTCATGCAGTGTGCGGCGGGGGCGAGAGCACGCGGCCGTGAGGGAGCGTGCAATGGGGCGGATGTCAATTGACTGCACCCCAGCAAAGTAGGTCTGCGCTGCAGCTGTCAATCAGCTATAGCGGATATAGAGTGGTTGATAATAAAGTTGGATATTTTTTATATGTACATTTTATATAATATTTTCCATTCTTTTCTGTGTGTGTGTGTGTAAGTAAATGTATTTGATTTTAAGCTATTATATATAGTGCTGCATTTTGCTTGTCATTCTTTCAAATAGCAGAGCCCCATGGTATATAGGAATGTAAACTACAGCTCACTTTTTTTTTTTTTAACCTTCTAACAGAAACGGGACATCCAGCTACTAAAGGCATATATGAGAGCAATCCGCAGTGCCAACCCTAATCTTCAGAATTTGGAGGAAACCATAGAGTATAATGAAATTCTTGAGTAAGTAGTGGTATTGATAGAAATTTTACATTCTCATTTGAAAAGTTTGATATTGGGTGTGTCTGTTGCCACTGAAAAATAGATTGGAAGTTATTAACTGGCTGGTCAATTTTGGGTTCAGTTCATTGACGTGGCTAAATTTTAACGTCCTTATCCAGAATCATAAGGACACGTAAAAAGAAAATTACATTTACTAAAGGTATAAAACACACATTAAAAAGATATCGGAAAAGGTTATAAACAAGATTTAGGTACAGGTAATGCATTTTATGCACGCCAAGCCAAAGTTGGTCCCCTCCTAGCAACTTTCTCTCAAAGCCAGTCATCCTCCATTCTATTGCCCTGACCCATCATGTTCACTTAGGATGACCGTGCTGAATATTTCTGTTTTGACATCGGGTACATCCCCTTGATAATGCCTATACGATAGAGCTCCTGTGATCCCAAATATCTTTTAGGGCCCTTTCACATGTTCTGCTCCATTCAGCAGGGGGACCTGTGAGCAAATTTCTTTTGTTTTTTTTTTTCTTATTCCAAATACATCTGTGCTGCTGGTTCAGTTTGCATCCACATTTACACAGCAGGCAAGGGTGGACCTGTGATGGCTGTATGGACTCGGCGGTAGGCGGGTGTAAGCGGACAAGTCAGTTTACATCAGCCTGCCCATTGACCCACATGAAGCTTCCGATCAGGTCCACCTGAAAAACAGATGGGCAGACCTGATCAGAAAGCCCCCACCCTGGGTGTTGCTTTTGCACCGCAGATTTAATTTTAATGTGGTCAAATCCTCAAGACTACAGCGCATAATGGTGACCAAACATAGGTAGGTTTCTAAACCATAACCAGCTGTTCAGAATCTTCCCATCCTTTTCTAAACTTCCAAATGTATGTTGTATATGTGGTTCTTATGAATTTGTCGCATGACTTGCATATATTGGGCCATTTAAGGATTTGAAATGATTGTCTGACTTGTGTAGTGATTACATTCTCCCTTTGATTTTACCACATAGGTGGGTAAACTCTTTACAACCTGCACGTGTGACTAGGTGGGGTGGAATGATCTCGACGCCAGACGCTGTGTTACAAGCTGTCATCAAACGCTCGCTAGTAGAAAGTGGCTGCCCAGCATCTATCGTGAATGAGCTCATAGAAAATGCCCATGAACGCAACTGGCCGCAGGGCTTAGCCACACTTGAGACAAGACAGATGAACCGGAGGTATTACGAGAACTATGTGGCGAAGCGGATTCCAGGAAAGCAGGCTGTTGTGGTGATGGCCTGTGAGAACCAACATATGGGAGAGGACATGGTGCTGGAGCCTGGCCTGGTTATGATCTTTGCTCATGGTGTGGAGGAAATATAAATGCACTTTGGCAACTGTATACACACTTGTTTTGCTTCTCCATGTGCTCCATCATGTTACCTGAGATGACATTTAAAATGCGAAGTCTCCAGACCCTGCTCTTGCCACTGGTGCCTACTAGTTGAGTACTGTGTGATGACTTGCCATTGTTGGTTTTTTTTTCTTTGGTAAATTAAAGACTCAAGCTAAGCTTTATTAGCTTTTAGTTCCCCCCATAGTGCACTATGGCCAAGCTTCCAGCACAAGCAAACCCAGTCCAAAGTCATGTTAATTTCTTTCCTTCTGCTTCATGTTGGCTGGATGCGCTATTACTAGTTCCTCAGGAGAAGGGAGCAGTCTTCAACAACGTGGCAAAAACAAGAGAGAAAAGACTAACAGAAGACACTACAAAGAAGGGGCATTGTGCAAGATTTATGGGCATTTGTAAGTTGGGGGTGCTGAGGCACCCTCTTAAATCACTGGCATCTACAACTTGAATTTGGACTTGTGCAGACCCACTAGAACCTGATCTGGCAGGGATATGTTGTGCAAGCAGGCTAGAAGAAAAATTAGATATTTTTTTATTAATCCCTGTTACTTGGCACTAATGTTAGATGTTCATTTCTGTTCTGGTGTGGCCAGTGTCACAAAATATGAATAAGCAGCAGACAATGCAGCAATCATACTACACTCCAAACATTTGTTGTGTTCAAGCAGTTTTCATGATTCAATGTGATCAGACACAACACTCCAATTTTCCATATTCATTCTTCATTGGATGAATTGCAATCAATATAGCTGTGGACATGTATTAGAGTATGTTGTGAGTGAAGAACTTGATTTTTTTTTTTTTCTTCTACGCAAAGGATCATGCACTTATTTGAGGTGCTTGTATAGAAGTGTAATGATTTTTGTTTTACTTATCTGTACCAAACAAGCATTTATTCATGCTGTGAACTTTGGTGCAGCATTCTTCTTGGCTTTAAAGCTTTTATCTTGTGTATCTTTTTTTTTTTTTTTTTTTTTTTTTTTTTTTTTTTTTTTTTTCTTCATAACTTTAATTTTCTTTTTTTTTTTTTTATGTCAAGCGTGCATGTTAAATTTATCATATTCTGCAAGAGTTGAAAAGGTTTCAATGTTGATTTGACAGTGGAAGAGAGATTGCTGTATTTTAGTTATTCTTTCAATGCTACAGTTCATATCTGCATTCTGACCACATTTGAGGTTTAGCATGTACATTTTTTTTTTCAAAAAATTGTTGCAGAGATTTACACCTCAGTTGGTGCCTTTTCTTGTGTGTAAAGAAAAAAAAAACTTGAAGGTCATGCAGAGCACTGATTGTTCTGTGTTCCAGTACCACCTGTCTTTATTTTCTTTTTGATCTTGCAAAAGCTTTGTATGTATTTTTGTTTACCAGTTCTGTTCAATATTTGTGCTTCAGTATTGTTTTTTATTTGTTTCTTTGATTTTTGTATGTATGTATGGTTCCTTTGTCTATTTTAATATACATAAAACATAAAGTACATGTTTTTTGTGTGTTACCTTAAGTCACCTTATATTTTACTATCAACCTAAAGCAATTTTTAGTGCACAATTAAAATGGTTAAAAATGTTTCACCTGTGATGTGTGCTGAAAATGCCGTTCAACAGACCTCCGTATTATGTGTATTTTGTGCGAAGATGGTTTATACAAAATGCCCAGAGCATACACTGCAGCTTTACTACATGCTGGTATGTGCTGTTTCTTGGTAGACAGAATAGACCTCATTTTCATAGAGGCTTCAAAGACCTTTTGGAGATTCTGTACTCTTAATCCTCTTAGGCAGCGTCCTTTTGAAGTTGGATAAACATTGGATATTAATAATTTTTCAGTTCTCTGGGTTCTTTTATGTATTGTAAGACAAGTAAAGAGCAGTTGTATATACAGATTCTCGATTGTGTGCAGGTATGTATATTATGCTGCTATTTGTATAGTGCAAGGGGTACTCTGATCTTTTGTTTACTAATATTAAAATGTATACATATATAAAGCAATAGTTAATGTCACAGCACTTACTACACTACTGTAAAGGGTTGCTATAATGTGTGAAAGCCATTATAACAGCAGGTGAAAACCTTGAACACAGCAACCAAAGAAATGAAAAATGGCATCAAAGTGACAGGATTTAAGATATTGTGTCTGTTAACATCTTCTCCCAGCTTCAAAATTCCATATTTCCCAGGTTGTCAGTATTACGATTTCAGCTGGCATGTGCGTGATAATGGGGATTTAAAAAGGAAGTAAACCCTAATGGGTTTTACTTCCTTTTTTGTTCCCTGCAAAGTAAAACCATAATGTGCTAGTATGCATCGCATACTAGCACATTATGTGACACTTTCCTAGAAACGAAGCCTGCGCTGTCCCCGCTGGAGACCGCATCCATCTTTCGCCGCCGTGAACTGGCCGGAGTCACGTGCCATCACTCCTGCGCAAGACCCGCTAGTCGCTGCACTCGCTAGTGAAGAAACGGCACTGAGGGCCATTTCTTCACAGCACATGCGCTGATGACATAATCAGCGCAGTACAAAGCAAATACCTCCTAAACGGCACACGTTTAGGAGATATTTACGATGGCTATAAATAAGCCTTATTATAGGCTTACCTATAGGTACAACTTAAAAATGGAGGTTTGTAACCTCTTTTAATTTAGAAGAGTGTTGAAAATGACCAATAGCACAATAAAAATTCATACAAAAAAAAAAATAATAATATTCAATAAATGTACATACGGAGTTAACAAATAGTCGTGTTCTTGACGTTCTTTAATTTTTAGACAAGTTGTAACATCTGTCATGTTTGAAGGGAAAATGCAATGTAGAGGTAGACCGATATGGCTTTTTCTCTGGCCGATGACGTTATTTAGAGATTGGGGTCGTCCGATATGTAATGCCGATATGTTAGGCCGATTTCCCCCCTTCATCTCATAAAATCTAACAGTTAAGTAATACGTGATGCAGAAATTTGCTTGAATTAAACAACACCACAAGCCTCCAATCGGTGCACTTGTATATATAATTTAGATTTAAAAAAAATACAGCTCACTAACGTCGACGCCCTCTACTGTTCAAAAACGTCAACGTTTTAGAGGGCCATTATATAACATGGAGAGCAGCAAAAAACGTGGCATTACAAAACGCCCGTGTGAACGCAATTTTTTTCTGAAAAAATACACTTTGATGAATTTAAAAAAAAAACATAAAGTTAGGTCTTTTTTTCGTCTCAATAACGTTGCTTAACGTATACACAGCGTTAAGCCTCGTCAGGCGTACTATTCAAAATCAATGGTTCCCTATGGGAGACCATTGATTTGAATAGAAGCCGCACCAGAAGTCTGATCACGGTGATCCGACTTGCAACACAACTTGTGTGCTAGGTGTCTTAAAGGGGAGCCCCCGCAAAAAAATTGCGTGGGGTTCCCCCCCCCCCCCAGCATACCAGGCTCTTCGATCTGGCATGGATTTTAAGAGAAGCCCCCACGCCGAAAAAAACGGCGTAGGGTCCCCCCCAAAATCCATACCAGACCCTTATCCGAGCACCTAGCCTGGCAGGCCAGGAAAGGGGGTGGGGACAAGCAAGCGCCCCACCCCCCGGACCATACCAGGCCGCATGCCCTCAACATGGGGAGTATGGGTGCTTTGGGGCAGGGGGGGGCTCTGCGCCCCCCACCCCAAAGCACCTTGTCCCCATGTTGATGGGGACAAAAGCCTCTTCCCGACAACCCTGGCCTTTGGTTGTCGGGGTCTGTGGGCGGGGGCTTATCGGAATCTGGAAGCCCCTCTTTAATAAGGGGGCCCCCAGACGCCGGCCCCCCACCCTATGTAAATGAGTATGGGGTACATCGTACCCCTACCTATTTACCTGGGGGAAAAAAAAGTGTAAAAAAAAAAAACACTACACAGCTTTTTAAAATTTTATTAAATCCGCTCCGGCATCTTCTCCCCTGTCTTCTCCCTCATCTTCTTTCTTCGGCTCTTTTGCAGGGTTTTCTGTCTTCTGAGGGGTCTTCTGCTCTTTTGCCGCTGTCTCCCCGGCTAGCTTCTCCCACTGCTGCTCCTCCTCCGGCATGGGGCGGGGGCCACACGATGACGTCATCATGAGCCCCACCCTCATGATGTCGCATCCTGGGGCAGGGCATCACATCACAGCCCCAGGATGTGACATGAGGGTGGGGCTCATGATGACGTCATCGTGTGGCCCCCGCCCCATGCCAATATAAGGCAACCACGCAGCACGAACCCGGCATTCGAGTGGAAGAGAGCGACGAGTCAACATCTCCAGAAGGAGGAGGAGAAGAAGAAGCAGCGGCGGGAGAAGCTAGCCGGGGAGACAGCGGTAAAAGAGCAGAAGACCCAGCAAAAGAGCCAAAGAAAGAAGATGCCGGAGCGGATTTAATAAAATATTTTAAAAAGCTGTGTAGTGTTTTTTTTTTTTGTACACTTTTTTTCCCCCAGGTAAATACTCACGGTCATACTCATTTACATAGGGTGGGGGCCCCCTTATTCCGATCAGACCCCGACAACCAACGGCCAGGGTTGTCAGGAAGAGGCTCTTGTCCCCATCAACATGGGGACAAGGTGCTTTGGGGTGGGGGGGGCGCAGAGCCCCCCCTGCCCCAAAGCACCCATACCCCCCCATGTTGAGGGCATGCGGCCTGGTACGGTCCAGGGGGGGGCGCTTGCTCATCCCCACCCCCTTTCCTGGCCTGCCAGGCTGCGTGCTCGGATAAGGGTCTGGCATGGATTTTGGGGGGGACCCTACGCCGGTTTTTTTTCGGCGTGGGGGCTTCTCTTAAAATCCATGCCAGATCGAAGAGCCTGGTATGCTCGGGGGGGGGGGGAACCCCATGCAATTTTTTTGCGGGGGTTCCCCTTTAAGACACCTAGCACACAAGTTGCGCCGCAAGTCGGATCACCGTGATGCGGCTTCTATTCAAATCAATGGGCTCCATTAGGGAACCATTGATTTTGAATAGAGGCAGAAAACGCCGCTGAAAGCTAGCTTGAAAAAAACGTGCATTGACGTCAATGCAAAACGCAGAGAAAAACTGCAATTTTTTTTCCCTGACGCTAGGCCCGGCGTTTTGCTTATTTTTTTTTTTTTTTGCAAACGCCCGTGTGTATGAGGCCTAAATATTGTATCAATTTGGTTCTTTTATCAGCGATGTTCTCAGACTTGGCAGGCTGCCTGTATTTTAGTCTTTCTTCGTCAGTTCTAATTGGAGCGACTTAGAAAAAGGTCCTGCACTACTTTTGGGGTGACTTCTGGCGACTTGCATTGACTTCTATTTCAGAAGTCATTTGCAAGTCACGCTGAGTTGCCACGCAAGTCAGATCGCCTCTGTGTCAACAGGCCTTTAGTGCATAAATTAATCGGCCCAATTTGCTGCACAGTCGGCCAATGCCGATTTAAAAAAATGCCAAAAATTGGCTCGATATATCGGCCGACCTCTAATGTAACGAATGAGTGTCTATATCTATACTGTCGTTTTATATGAAACATTTAATATATGGCAAAGGACAGATGGCTATGGGTTAGCTGAAGAGACACCAACTCCTTTGAGGCATTGTATGTTGGAATAAAACTTTAAGTTGAGCTATCCAATAAGAAACCTGCCCAGTTGCGCTTGGTGACTCTTTAGGAGAATGGTGGTCTTCCTTTGTGTGAAAACAAACTCGCTCTCCTGAGGACACAGCAAAAAGCTGAAGTATTCAGATTATGGGTGGGTTTATCATATACTGAGTTTCTTGGTGCATCATGGCAGCACACACATGGGTTGTGGCTCTGCCCCCACAACATGATAGGACTGGTTAACTATAAATCAAAGACAGACCTGGCTCACAGCATTCTCCTTTTTTTCCCCCTCACCTGATCAGGACTGGAGTCGCGAGGTATCCCTTACCGCTTGTCGCCCCAGCCAAGTTCAGCCTCTCTTGGTTGGAAGTCCTTCCTGTACAGTCTCTAAACGAGCTATATGGTTGGAGCCCCATTCTGGTGGTCTGGGGGGCATATTTCAGCTTCTCCTGGGTGGATGTCCTTCCTGTACAGTCTCTAAATGAGCTATATGGTTGGAACCCTGGGTGGATGTCCTTCCTGTACAGTCTCTAAATGAGTGATATGGTTGGAGCCCGATGCTGGTGGTGCAGGCCTCTCAAAGAAAGCTTTAAACAAGCTTTGACGTAAGTGACAGCGTTTCCCTTTTCTTTCCATATGCTTTTAACGTCTTTTCTCTGTTTTGTGGGCGTTTGCCATTTCTAAGATGGCTGCAGCAGTGCGGTCTC
>BLSH010481424.1:1055179-1067766 GCA_018402905.1 Glandirana rugosa
ATTGCAACCCCCCCCCCACTTGTCAGCCTCTTTATATTGCAACCGCCCCCCCTGCCCACTTGCCAGCCTCATTTTATTGAAAATCACCCCCTCCCCCACACTTGTTGGGCTTGGGCTGGGCCGCAAGCAGGAGCCAGGAGGAGTAGGAGAGAGAGACTCACTTGAGAGGAGCGGACGCCGGACGGACAGACGGAGCTGGAGGAGGAGAGGAGGCTTGGGACAACGCCAGCCGAGCCGACTGACTGCAGTGCAGAGAAGAGAATGCCCCGCCGCAAGAGGATGAGCTGAGCACGCTGCAGGCAGAGCCAAAGACGCTCTCTAGACTGTGCGCCGCGGCGGCAGGATCTCCTTCAGAGGTGGGTGGACCAGAGAACTGGCAGTGGGAGGAGCAGAGCAGGAGCGCTGGGTAGTACACAGGCCAGCTGCAGGCGGGCCGCACTCTGTGTGACGTCACTGGTTGCTAGACGCCAAGCGGGGCGGCCCTAGCAACCAGTCTTCAATAAGTGGAAAATGGTGCTGACTAGTGACTGGCCGCGCTGACACTGTCCTCATTTCATTCCGGGACACTGTATTGTCCCGGAATGAAGGTGCCCGGGACCCGGGACAGACCTGCTAATTGCGGGATTGTCCCGGGCAATCTGGGACACGTGGTCACCCTAGATAACATGTCTCTCCCCAACAAAATCGCGTCATTTCCTGTCTGGAAATAACGTGATTTTACAGCTCAGGGATGCCCACTGACTCATGGGAAATGATGACTCACGTCTCCCATGAGTGGCAGGAAGTGATGCGGAGTGCCACGGATCAGGAAGTGGAAGATTAGAGGGACCACATAGCAACAGGGCACTTGGGGTGAGTATAATTTTTTTTTTCCAAAAGGTGATTCATCATGCAGGATTTGAAATATATAAAGATGTATTTGTGGGTGGAACTCCACTTTAAAGTCACTGGATTTAACAGAAACCATGAACTTATAACAGAAAGAATCCTTCTCACTAATGTAGCGATTCCATAAAAATAGCACCCGCCTCTGCCGCCTACACCACCACTCGCACTGAGGCAAGCCCGTCACTATCCTCCTTGCTCTGTGTCCTCTGTGCATCCCTTAGGCACTTTGGGGTTCATCCATAAAGGAAGATTTAGTAAATAGGCTATTCATAGTTACTGTGTCTTACTTTGCGGAATGAACAGGAAACGCTCTGTACAGAGCACTTCCTGTAAAGTGTTAGTGCAGCTGTGTGTCCTCCAATCTTTCTCCCTCAAAAGTGAAATATTTAGGGTCTGTTCAGACTCCTGATATCTCCCAAAGGTCCACCTCCCCTCACAGTAATGTAAATAATTACATTAAAGAAAGTGCACATTTGCGCAATGCGGTAATGTGTGTAATATCGTTAAAACAAAAATGCATGTTTTTGTCAATACATTGAACGCCTGAACACAGTTTTGCAACTTTGATATGTGTTCGTAAAACTGTATAGGGAACGTCAATATTTTAACTGATGCTTTAACTGACAATTGCGCGGTCATGCAACATTGTACCCAAACAAAATTGACGTCCTTTTTTCCCCATAAATAGAGCTTTCTTTTGGTGGTATTTGATCACCTCTGCATCACTTCTGATCACCGCTATAAACAAAAAAAGAGCGACGATTTTGAAAACAATATTTTTTTACTTTTTGCTATAATACATATCCGAAAAAAAAATATAAAATTTATGGCGTTTTTACTTTTATTTTTTGATAGTAATCGCGGCGATCTGCAATTTTTATTGTGACTTCAATACTGCGGCGGACATGTCGGACACTTTTTTGGGACCATTGACATTTATACAGCGATCAGATGTAAAAATAGCAACTGATAACTCTATAAATGTCATTGGCAGGGAAGGGGATAACCTGCAGGGGGCAATGAAGGGGTTAACTGTGTTTCCTAGGCATGTTCTAACTGTGTGGGGGCTGGGCTGGCAGGAGCATAACAGATCTAACTGATCCCAAATACAGGGATCAGTAGATCTCTGTCATGCTGCCTGTCAGAATGGGAAACCACCGTTTTTAAATCAGCTTTTCTCTTTCGTTCGTCGACAGGCACAGCGACTCTTAGGACTAAGTGGGTTATACTGCCCTCTTCAGGAGTTTACTAATCAGAACAGGCAGTTCTAACAGCAAAAAGAACAGTAACAGACACAGCCCCTCCCAGGGGGCAGTCCCCACTGGCAGATAACCCCACACCCAGCTGCTGCTAGCTGTTTTTTTCTGCCTACTGCAAGAAGTTAGACCTAGACTCCCTGTTGGGATCTGTTGTACCTCTCGGGTCCACTTCGGCTGTCAGGAGACAGCCTCACAGATGAAGACTTCAACCAAGCAGCCTTGCTGGGCAACAGGCTGGGTCTCGGACCCAGGTAGTCTCCCCAGCTGGCCATCACGTGATAGACCGGATGCTTCGCGCTGGGTCGAACGTGACAGACCCTGAACCGGACGGGGTGGCCCCACTGGTTAAACACCCCACCATCGCACGCAGTGCACCCTGGGCTGACAGCTCCCTCTGGCCTTGCCGGGAGCGTGAACGCTGTCTCGGGTGGGATCCTCGCACAGCCAATCTAGACGGGGTAAGTACGCCCCCCCTGGCGGGTCCCCCCCTCCGGGGTGTGGGCGATGGGTGGTTCCCCCCCTTCTTCTTCGCTAGTGCCCCATCCCTCTGGGACCCCGCTGACGCACCCCCCTCCCCTATGGAGGCTTCCAGGTTGGTTTCTCTGGGGTAAGGCTTCTGGTCTCCCACCGCCTCTCCATCCCCCCCGCCTGCCTTGTGCTCGGCGGTCAGCGCGCTCGGCGGCCATTTTGCCAGTGCCCGGCTGGCATTTTCTTGTAGCCGGCCTCACTGTTAAGGCCTGGGGAGTGGCCGGCAGCCATTTTTGTGTAGCCGCAGCCCTGTTACAGGAGTGTTTGGCCTCATGTGTGCAGGGCGGCCATTTTCCCTGGCCTACACATGGATGTGAGTGCTTGGGAGCGGTCCTGGCCGGTTTTTGGTGCTGATTTGCCCCCCCAGCATGGCGCGGTTTTACCTGGCAGTGGCTCTGAGCACAGTGGCAGTGTGCAGCAGGAGTGGGTGAAGGCAGCGGCAGCGGTGGACAGCAGCAGCAGGCAGCTTCTCTCTGGGTCGGGTGGTGAGACCCTTCGGGGTGTCCCTTCTGCCCAGCCTTGCTCAGCTGTGGGGTGGGGGGTGCAGTGGTCTCCCAGCAATAGGCCTTATTTATTTGGCATTGCCAGGGTGGGTGACAGTATGGCAGCCAATGCGGGTGCTTCCCCACCGGACCTCTAGGTGCCTGCAGCCAGCACTTCAGGGACTCTAGTAGATGCGATATTGACGGTCCTGGAGACGTTTGTCTCCCAGGTAGAGTCGCTGTTGGACCGCAGGGACGCCAAAAAGCGCCCTTTGCCCCCTTCTTCGGAGGACACCCCTCAAGCTGTTGGATGGCGAGGTTCCCGACACTCCTGATAGCGGGGATGAGTCTGAGCCGTCCGCTGCTGCGCACGAGAAGGCTTTTGTAGACGCTCTGATCATCTCAGTGCATGAGACCCTGCGATTGGAAGAAGCGGCGGGACCCTCTCGGAGGGTACCCGTTCCTTTGGGGTCACATGGACCGGGCCCTGCAGCTAAGGTCTTTCTGTTTGTGGACTTTCTTGATAAGTTTGTTTATAAGGATTGGGCTCGGCCTCAGAGCTCCCTCCCCATCCCGAAGTGTTGTGCTGTGCGTTATCCCTTTGAGGATAAATTGTTGAAGAAGTGGGCATCACCCCCCGTGGTTGACCCACTGGTGTCCCGCCTGTGCAGGGCGACCACTATCCCGGTGGAAGGCACGCCGTCCTTTAACCACTTCAATACAGGACACTTACATGCCCTTCCTTCCCAGACCAATTTTCAGCTTTCAGTGCTCTCACAATTTAAATGACAATTACTGCCATGCTACACTGTACCCAAACAAAATTTTTATCATTTTTTTCTCACAAATAGAGCTTTCTTTTGGTGGTATATAATCACTGCTGTTTTTTTTATTTTTTTCTATATAAGCGAAAAAGTAGTGAAATTTTTTTTTAAAAAAACTTTTTTTTAGTTTGTATTGAAAAATTTTGCAAAACAGTAATTTTTCTTCATAAATTTGGGTCATAATTTATACTGCTACATATCTTTGGTAAAAAAAATAACCTAAATTAGTGTATATTATTTATTCTCTGTGAAAGTTAGAGTCTACAAGCTAGGGTGCAAATCATTGAAAATTGATCACACCTGATGTACTGACCACCTAAATTTCTTGAGACCCTAACAAGCCAGGAAAGTACAAATACCCCCCAAAAGACCCCATTTTGGAAAGTAGACATTCCAAGGTATTTAGTAAGGGGCATGGAGAGTTTTTGAAGTTGTAATTGTTTTCCCACAATTCTTTGCAAAATTAAGATTTTTTTTACACACAATTGTTAAACAACAAGTTACTTCTCACACACAGCATATGCATACTTGCAATGACACCCCAAAATATATTCCGCTACCACATGGCGATACCACATGTTTGGTATGGCGATATCACATGTTTGAGACCTTTTCACAGCCTGGCCACATACAAAGGCCTAACATTGAAGTAGCACCTTCAGGCGTTCTACGAGCATAAATTACCCATCTCATTTCTCAGCCACCTATTACACTTTTGAAGGCCCTGGAGCACCAGTACAATGGAATTGCCCATAAAATTACCCCATTTTGGAAAGCAAAACCCTAACGTATAATCTATGAGGCATAATGAGTCTTTTGAACGGTTCATTTTTTTCCAGAAGTTGTTGGAAAATGTGGGGAAAAAAATGAAAATGCATTTTTTTAACACAAAGTTGTCCATTTATAAGATATTTCCAACACATAGCATGTACATAACAAAAATGACACCCCAAAATACAATCTGCTACTCTTGAGTATGGCGATACCACATGTGTGAGACTTTTACACAGCCTGGCCACATACACAGGCCCAACATTGAAGTAGCACCTTTAGGCATTGTTAGGAGAAATCCTGTATCTATGGACTTTTTAGCGCTATTCGTGCACTCCTGCGCGTCCGCCGGAAACGGCGCCAACCGGCTCTATTTCAACCGGAAACACCCTGCAGCAAGTGCTGTCTGATCAACAGCGTTTATCGTGTGTTCCTGAGCAACCTGTTTGTCTGATTCCTGTTCCTGTGACCCGGCTTGTCTCGACCCTGCTCTGATCTCCACCTGCACTGACCTCGGCTATCCACGACCACTCTCCCGCCTGCTCCCTTGTACCTTTGCTGCCAGCCCATTAACAAACTCTGCCTCTGCCCGACCATTCTTCTGCCTGCCCCTTCTGTACTGCACCGCCAGCTAGCTACCGACCCGGCCTGTACCATCACTCTATTCAATTAGCACGAGACCGGAAGTACCTCTTCAGTTGTCACCGGTGACCATCTCTACCCTCATGCCATCCTCACTCCTGAGCCTCCTGTCTACTCTACCAGGGGTTCACGAATCAGGGTCGCAAGAGAGGTTACTCCTGCATAAGTCATACTCATCCACCAGGTACGTGACAGGCGTTCTATGAGCATAAATTACACATCTCATTTCTCAACCACCAATTACACTTTTGAAGGCCCTGGAGCAACAGGACAATGGAATTGCCCACAAAATGACCCCATTTTGGAAAGCAAACACCCCAACGTATAATCTATGAGGCATAATGAGTCTTTTGAACATGTCATTTTTTTCCAGAAGTTTTTGGAAAATGTGGGGAAAAAATGAAACCGCATTTTTTTTTACACAAAGCTGTCCATTTATAAGATATTTCCAACACATAGCATGTACATAGCAAAAATTACACCCCAAAACACATTCTGCTACTCCTCCTGAGTATGACGATACCACATGTGTGAGACTTTTACACAGCCTGGCCACATACACAGGCCCAACATTGAAGTAGCACCTTTAGGCGTTCTACGAGCATAAATTACACATCTCATTTCTCAACCACCTATTACACTTTTGAAGGCCTTGGAGCACCAGGACAATGGAATTGCCTACAAAATGACCCAATTTGGGGCGTGCCCAGATGTAGAGCGGAGCGAACGTGTTTGTGGGAGCTCCGGGACCCCTCCTTTGACCCTGACAGCTAATCCTGCTATTTTCCAGGAGAATCCTCCCTGATACCCTGTGGGGGAACCGTAGAGCTCGCTACACCTCACCGGGGTTGCCATCCAGACGCTGCTCCTCCGCCACACCGCTCACAAGCCGGCCTCCTCCACCGCCTCGTGTCCAGATGCCATCTTGGAGCAGGTGAGAGAACTCCTGGTTAACGCTCACATGTCTGCGGACTCCTCTACCGAGCTGCCACGAGCCCCCACAGTCCCATCGGACGATACAACAGCAATACTGGCAGCGATTGAAAGCAGTAGGGCCTCAGTAATGGCTCAGATTGAACACCTGGCTACAAAGGTCACTTTAAAAAGAGCTGACATAGACAAAATCAGGCCGCATGGCAGAGGCGGAAGATATGGTCTCTGCTGCGGAGGACCTTACTGCGCAGCATTCTAACTCCCTGGCAGAGCTACAATGCACTGTACAGCTGCTGGTGGCCAAGTCGGCTGACGCAGAGAACAGGATGTAAAGGAATGATGTGAGGGCGCTGAGGGGTCCTGCTGAATTTGCTGAGGCATTTTTTCAAGTCTCTACTAGATTTGCAGACTGTCTCTCCCACATACGTGGTTGAGAGGGCCCATAGGGTCCCACCGGGTCGCAAGATACCTGGGGCGAACCCCAGACCCTTTCTAGTGAAATTTCTTAATTACCGCGCCTGAGACATGATTCTTGGCGAGGCCTGGAAACACCCCACCCTTCCATTTGATCCTGACTTCTCCGCTGATCTCCAAAAGAAGCGCAAGACCTTCAATGACATCCGTCGGCGACTCAGAGAAAGGGGCATCAAATACTCAATGCTGTATCCCAGCCGTCTGCGAGTCCAGCATTGTGGACTAGTTCGGTTTTTTTGATACCCCGGAAGATGCGGATGCCTGGCTGCTCACACAGTAGATGACTTCCCCCATGTTTGCTTACCGCTGGGATGCCTTTCCATACTTGCATCTGTCTCCTTTTCCCTGCTGAGCTTGCTCCACAGAGGTTCTACATGGCTCCTTCCCCCGTCTGGTGGATCCACACTGGCCAACGGTTCCCTGAATGCCCAGGTATCTAACTTTTTTTTTTGTTTTTTACTTTCGGATATTGTGCACTGCCATGTTACCCGTGTCTTTTTCCTGACCTGTATGTCCTTACAACATGGGGTCCCTGGCTGTCCCCCGGATCATGTCCACTGTTGCGATCCAGTGACTACTCCGTCACCAGATACTTTCTGGCCACAGCTTCTCTGTTCTACTTCCCCCCCTCATGTTCAGAAGGCAAGTCCCTGCATAGGGCGTCACCTCATCATCCTCCACCAGGAGCAACATGTTGGACATTTTGGGTTTTAAAACTGCTATGGTAACAGTTGGGGTTCAACCAAGCAGTAGGGAGTTAACTGAACAGTTTCAAGTTTTGTTCCACTTGCTCAAGTTCTGCTGTCATTTTCTTTATCGGAGGGTTTATCGGTTTGGGCCCGTCCGGACCTCGGGGTTGCCGCAGCTGGGGCGGGCCCTCCCTTGGGGGGGGGGCGCGGATCCGGCCTGACGCACCTTGATGATTGGAGAAAGACACTACAGATTTATTACTGTTACATCTAAGACTATATACCTAAAGGTTCTCTCCTGGAATATCAAGGGTCTTAATGACAAGTTTAAACATTTCCTGCTCTTCAGATATGTGCAAAATCATAAACCGCACATCCTGCTTCTACTAGAAACTCATTTGACTGGTAACAAAATACTAACCCTAAGACAGGCCTGGGTTAGACAGGGGTTCCATGCCACATACTCCTCCCACGCTAGGGGGGTATCTATTCCGATAAACAAATCCCTACCTTGCACGGTTGTTCAGGTTGTCACAAATCCGGGGGGCAGGTTAGTCATATTGCTTTTAGAAATGTTTGCACAGCGATGGGCAATTGTAAATGTGTATGTCTCTCCTCCCTTTGACCACAACATTCTTTATACAGTAGCTGCTGAATTGGACCCTCTCCAGCCTCACCATACTGTAGTGGGTGGGGACTTTAATGCAATTTTAGACCCCGATAAGGATACCTCTAACCCACACAGAGCGGTCTCCCAGGATTTTCTATCCTGGGCAGACACCCTGAACCTAAGAGAATGTTGGCGGTGGAAAAATCCGCAGGATAGGACATATTCATATTTGTCAGCTGTGCATAGGACAGGTTCATGTATTGATGTTATATTTGGTACTGACTCTGTGCTGTCCCGCTTGAGGTCAGTCTCTTACCTCCCTTCGAGTCTCTCGGAGCACTCGCTGCTTGAGCTCTGCCTGGAGGTAGGATCGGGTCGGGACCCAGGGTGTTGGAGACTGGCTTCCAAATGGTTCTCGGACCCCAAGGTTCAGGAACTGGTTACACCCAGAATCAGTATTGGGTCCTGAACAACAATACATCCTCTCCTGATGTGGTCTGGGAGGCTGGTAAGGCTCATGCTAGGGGGGAGTATGTCTCTGCAATAAAGCTGCTAGGGCCGAATATGCGTCCCAAACATCTTTTAGAACAGGCTGAGACAGACGCCAAAAATGTATTTCATTTAAATGCCTCCTCTGAAAACTATTCTGCCCTGGCCCAAGCTCAAAGGAATCTGAAGCTTCACTACGTCTCCCTTGTGCAATCTGACTCTGGTAAACATTTAGCGAAGATATTTGAGTTAGGAGATAAAAATGGGAAGCTCCTGGCCAACTTGGTAGCGGAACCCCCCCTGCAGACCACCATTCCTAGGATCCAGTCCCCCTCGGCCGCCATGGTCACCAACCCCGGGGACATACTTACTGAATTTAAAACTTATTACACTAAACTATACCATGATTCGCAGCCGTTCCTTCGGGAGGACGATCTGCGTATCATGGACGGTCTTAGCCTTCCGACTCTTACGGACGAGGATAGAGAGGCCTTGGAAAAATCCATCACTTGTCAAGAAATAGAAGATGTACTTTACTCCCTTCCCAATAATAATTCCCCAGGCCCAGATGGCCTTCCTGGAGACTGGTATAAATTCCACGCTGCCCTACTGGCCCCAAAATTGGCTAAGGTGCTTTCCCACAGCCTAGAAAATGGCAGACTCCCCGACAGTATGTACCAAGCTCATATTATCTTAATACCCAAACCCGACAAAGACCCAACCCTTTGCTCCTCATACAGACCCATTTCCCTTCTGAACAGCGACTTTAAAATTCTGACAAAAGTTCTCGCTAACAGACTCATGAGACTGCTACCGTCCCTAATTAGTATTGACCAAACGGGCTTTATGCCGGGCAAATCCACAGATACAAATTTACGACAGGTGCTCACCCATCTCCAGATCCAATCAGATGCGGAGGCCTCCAGAATTTTGGTGGCCCTCGACATAGAAAAGGCCTTTGATACAGTCAAATGGTCATATATGAAGCGTGTACTTAAAGCTTTTGGTTTTGGCCCCAAATTTAGACGTTGGATAGACCTATTGTACCTAGCCCCTGTGGCATGCATCAAACTGAATGGCAGGCTTTCACCCCCATTTTCGATGAGGGGAACAAGGCAAGGCTGCCCTCTTTCACCGGCTCTATTTGCCCTGGTGATGGAGCCCCTGGCGGAGCTGCTGAGACGGTCAGATTGGGTAAAGGGTATTATTGTGGATCAGGTGGTCGAGAAATTGGCACTTTATGCTGACGATTTGATCCTTTTTTTGCATGATCCAGGCCCGTCGCTATCCGCAGCTCTGGAGATTTTGGATGAATTTGCATCCATGTCGGGGCTTCGCACAAATTGGGAGAAGTCACAGATTTTGCCAGTTGATCCCCAGGCGAGAGAACTGGTGGCCTCGAACTCCCCCCTTCAGTGGGCTGAGACCATCAAGTATCTCGGAATAATTATCTCCTGAAATGTCAGAGATTTCCTGAAATTAAACCTGACCCTGATTCTTCAATGGTGTAAGGGTAAGCTGAGAGCCTGGTCGCACCTCCCATTAACATTAGTGGGGAAAATTAACTTGGTTAAAATGAAAATTTTATCTGTCCTGTTATATAAACTCAGACATGCCCCGGTATGGATACCAAAAAAGTTTTTTAAACAAATAGACTCCCTTATTAATTCATTCCTATGGCAATCCAAAGCTGTCCGATTTAGTAAGAAAATTCTATGTTGCCCTTTAGGGTCGCCACCTGTCCAGGATTCACCCAGGACATCGGGTTTGGACTCATGAGTCCAGGTTTCAGACTGCCTGAAACCCGGACACATTATTCAGACTGGACTATGGCTTCCCAACAGAGTTGCTGGCTGCAGTTGTATAAGTTGAAAGTGTTACATGAGTTACATTATCTTTCACATTTCCCAAAGCCAGCACTAACACCCCCCCAAACACACACACAGACAGGAGAGGAGGGAGGGTTCGATCTGCACCTCTTCCTCCTGCCCCTACCCCTCTATGTCTGCCCACACTCCAATCCCTAGGGCTGTGACTCAGAAAAGGAAAATAGGGTCTGGAGATTTGAAGTCCAGCAGCTTCAGATGCATCTGGATGAGAGGTGCTGACTGCCAAGGGGTGAGTGCGCTCACCATCCATCCCTGTCTGTGACTAAACTCTCCCCCCTTCTCTCTCCTACCTCTGAGTGAGTACACTAAGGTAAATCAGGGTTCCCAGAGCACCTCTTACATCAGAGCTCCCCTTTACACCAGAGGCCACAATGTTCCCCCTTACATCAGAGTCCTCTCCGTACATCAGAGTTCCCAGTGTCCCCCCTTAAATCAGGGTTCCCAGAGCATACCTTATGTTAGAGTACCCAGAGTTCTCCCTTACATCAGAGTCTGCAGAGTCCCCCCTTACAGTGAAAGGGAACTCTGTAGATTCAGATGTAAAAGGGGAACTCTGTGGGACTCTGATGTAAAAGGGGAACTTTGTGGACTCTGATGTAAAAGGGGAACTTTGTGGAATCTGATGTAAAGGTGGATGCTTGGTATTAACTTCATATGATTAGAAATGTTATTTAACCACTTCCCGACCGCCGTATGCAGAATCACGGCCGGGAAGTGGCTCAGTTATCCTGACTGGACATCATATGACGTCCTCAGGATAACAAGCTTCCGCGCGCCCGGGGGGGCGCGCATCGCGGCGATCGGTGGTGTGGGAGGTCAGTCTGACCCCCCGCAATACCGATCTCTGTAAAGTGCTCCCATCCGAAGCACTTTACCATGTGATCAGCCATGACCAATCAAGGCTGGTCACGGTGTAACACAGGAAAGCCGTTTATCGGCTTTCCTGTACTCAGGCCTGCAGACCTGAGGAGTGGAGAGCCGATCGGCTGCATCCCCGACAGGGAGGGTTTGTGCTGATGATTTATCAGCACAGCCCCCCCTCGGATCGCCACACTAGACCACCAGGGAGCCTGCCCAGGGACCAGGAGCAATGTCCCCACCCAGGACCACCAGGGAAAAGCAAAATATATGTATAGTTTACACTATAAAAAAAAATTGCTGTGTGTCGCTAAAGTGTTCGGGTTTGACTTGAAGAAAAGGTGGCAACCCTATCACCCTTGGACTCAGGGAGGACTGGCAAATCCCGACTTTTATGCCTACTACTTAGCAGCTCTACTGACTCATGCTCATGGATGGTTAATTGCTAACGACACAAACTCCTCAGTGGTTTTGGAGGCAACTTACCTTGGGTCTTATGAGGCCCTTCGTAACCTGCTATATAGGGGGGTTGGGGCCCCAGGTAGGCCCCTGACCCTGGCCATGAAGGCAGTCCTGAAAGCCTGGCACCTAGTATTGTTTAAACCCAACCTAAAGAGATCTAAATAGTCACCTTATACCCCGCTATGGCTCAATCCCAGACTCCAAGGGTTCTACTCTATTCCCGATCCAACTCTTTGGGCCCAGAAGGGTATTAAATATTTACAGGATATCAATGAGGGATCAGGGCTGCTTACTTTCGGTAGATTGAAAGAAAAATTTCAGCTTCCAAATTCGCACTTCTTTAGATTCCTACAACTCTGCCATGCCTATCACTCACAATTCGGGCTCTCTCTAATTAGACTTGAACAGGACGACCCGGAGTCCCTGCCGAGGGACCCAGAGTTATCCAAGTTGTTATCCAATATATATAAGGAAAGGAACCATGCATAAATCATATGTGCATATATCAAACTGAAAAGACACCTGAAACCCAGGTAGTGACTGTAAATAAATCAGTCCTTATTAAAAAATCACAAGTGTCCTTTAAAGAGATGAATAGACAAAGTCCAACTTTAAGTCCAAGAAATTCCATATAAGTGAATCAAATGAAGGTCTTCAAAAATCGTGTTGAAATAAATAATCCGTCACCAAGGTAAATACACCCAATGTGCTCAGAAGTAATTTGGGTACTCTTACCAGAGATCCGGGACTCACTATCGCTAGTAAGTCAAGCTCACAGGCAGAAATGAC
>BLSH010481424.1:1079754-1098214 GCA_018402905.1 Glandirana rugosa
TTAGATTTTAACCAGTTCTGGTTCTCGACAGGTTCCTACAGTCCCTGTTCCTGTAGGAACCTGTCGAGAACCAGAACTGGTACCACCTCTCTAACCTTAGACTAACTAACGAAGACACCTGTCCCCAGAAAATATGTCGTCAAACGACCCTGTAAGGCTTGGTATTTGTTAAAATCTACTTGACGGTAGGTGTCTAACCCTCTGCGGGGTATAAGATGTTTGGCAGCCTTCTCTCCGGTCACTAGGGGCGCAGTGTGGTCTCAGGTCCCAACCTCTAGTCTCTCACTGTTCTCTCAGTGCATAGCTGTGAACACCTGAAATTTCCATTTTCCAAGAACGTGCACCAAATATATCCTTTTAAGGTCTTCTGTGGATGGCAGTTCATCTAAAATTGTTTATGGTTCGGAATGTCCCAGCAAACTGCTGTATAAAAGACCCCTGTCCACAGAAGCAATCAATCAGATTCCAATCTCTCCACCATGGTCAAGACCAAGAGCTGTCCAAGGATGTCCTTGTCCCTGACATCCTTGGACAGCTCTTGGTCTTGACCAATTTTAGATTGAACTGCCATCCACAGAAGACCTTAAAAGGATATATTTGGTGCACGTTCTTGGAAAATGGAAATTTCAGGTGTTCACAGCTATGCACTGAGAGAACAGTGAGAGACTAGAGGTTGGGACCTGAGACCACACTGCGCCCCTAGTGACCGGAGAGAAGGCTGCCAAACACCTTATACCCCGCAGAGGGTTATATCTGCTGGCTTTCTTGACCTCACTAGAAATAGGGGGTCACGTCATCTGGTAAGGGCATTACCTTACTTTTGTCACCCGAGGTGCTTACTTAATGTGGTGGTAGACACTAGAGTTGAACTTCTGATGATTTATGCACATCATTTCATTTAAAGTATCCCCGCTCTGATCTCCATTGATCCGGGATTGAACAACAGAGACTTTTTGGATGCGCTTCAATATTGCTGATGAACTTTTTTATGTTTAAAATTTATATATATATACACTTGTTTATTGATTTAAGTATCACTGATTTCCATTTTTTTCATATGTTTCATTTTTTTCATATGTTTAATTTTTGGTTGATTCAAACTATCATTTAGTCTGGATCCTTTATCACTGAGGTGGTGGGTACACTTTTTATTATCATCACCAGAACGTTATTAAGTTTTTATTTATATGTTGATAGGCGGTATGGTGTGACCTACCTATATATGGTTTCTTGCCTTTGAAACATAGCGCAACATTTTTTCTTTCTTTCTACTTTATTTTAGTGTAGTTTATCATACATTCATCTGTCGCTGCTTTATACACTGTCTTTTTTTTGGCTCACTATACATAGCGCGGTATATCTGAAAGGAATTAATGGATATTTCTAACACATAGCATGTACATAGCAAAAATTACACCCCAAAATACATTCTGCTGTTAGTCCCGAGTATGGCGATACCACATGTGTGAGACTTTTACACAGACTGGCCACATAGAGAGGTCCAACATGCAGGGAGCACCATCATGCATTCTAGGAGCATAAATTACACATAAAATATCCTAATGACGTATTACATTTTTGAAGGTCCTGGAGCACCAGGACAATGGAATTGCCCAAAAATGACCCCATTTTGGAAAGCAAACACCCCAACGTATATTCTATGAGGCATTATGAGTCTTTTGTACGGTTCATTTTTTTCCACAAGTCTTCAGAAAACGTGGAAAGAAAATGAAAACTTTTTTTTTACACAAAGTTGTCAATTTATATGATATTTCTAACACATAGCGTGTAAATAGCAAAAATGACCCCCCAAAATATATTCCGCTACTCGTTCTGAGTATGGCGATACCACATGTGTGAGACTTTTACACAGCCCAGCCACATAGAGAGGTCCAGCATTGAAGTACCTTCAGGCGTTCTAGGAGCATGACACATCTAATTTCATTCCTACCTATCACACTTTTGAAGGTCCCAGAGCACCAGGACAATGGAATTACCCACAAAATTACCCCATTTTGGAAAGCAAACACCCCAATGTATATTTTATGAGGCATGGGCTGCAGATAGGTACTCGGGTACTCTTATGGGCTGTAGATAGGTACTCGGGTACACTGATGGATTAGTAAAAGGTACTCAGGTACTCTGATGGGCTGGTAAAAAGTTCTCGGGGACTATGATGGGCTGGTGACAGGTATTCAGATGGTCTGGTGCCAGGTACTTGGGTACTCAGATGGGCTGGTGACAGGTACTTGGGTACTCATATGGGCTAGTGACAGTCACTCGGGTACTCAGATGGGCTAGTGACAGGTACTCGGGTACTCAGATGGGCTAGTGACAGGTACTCAGATGGGCTAGTGACAGGTACTCAGATGGACTGGTGACCGGTACTCAGGTACTCTGATGAGCTGGTGACAGGTACTCGGGTACTCAGAAGGGTTGGTGACAGGTACTCGGGTACTCTGATGGGTTGGTGACAGGTACTCGGGTACTCTGATGAGCTGGTGACAGGTACTCTGATGGGCTGGTGACAGGTACTCGGGTACTGCGATGGGTTGGTGACAGGTACATGGGTAATCTGATGGGTTGGCGACAGGTACTTGGGTACTCTGATGGTCTGGTGACAGGTGTTCGGTACTCAGATGGGCTGGTGACAGGTACTCGGGTACTCAGAAGGGTTGGTATTCAGGTACTCTGATGGGTTGGTAACAGGTACTCGGGTACTCTGATGAGATAGTGACAGGTGCTCAGGTACTCTGATGGGTTGGTGACAGGTGCTCGGGTACTCTGATGGGTTGGTGACAGGTGCTCGGGTACTCTGATGGATTGGTGACAGGTACTCGGGTACTCAGATGGGCTGGTGACAAGTACTCGGGTACTCAGATGGGCTAGTGACAGGTACTCGGGTACTCTGATGGGCTGGTGACAAGTACTTGGGTACTGTGATGGGCTGGTGACAGGTACTCGGGTACTCAGATAGGTTGATGACAGGTACTCGGGTACTCAGATAGGCTGGTGACAGGTACTCGGGTACTTTAATGGGCAGGTGACAGGTACTCGGGTACTCTGATGGTCTGGTGACAGGCACTCGGGTACTGTGATGGGTGGGTGACAGGTACTCGGGTACTTTGATGGGCGGGTGACAGGTACTCGGGTACTTTGATGGGCAGGTGACAGGTACTCGGGTACTCTGATGGGCTGTGACAGGTACTCTGATGGGCAGGTCACAGGTACTTGGGTACTCTGATGGGCTGTGACAGGTACTCTGATGTGCTGTGACAGGTACTTTGATGGGGGGTGACAGGTACTCTTTACTACTGGGGGGGCAATCAATGTGATTGGTGCACACAGTGAGCGGTAACAAGTTCGTCGACAGGCACAGCACCCACCCCTCTGGATGTTGCACTGCTTGTTATGAACTGAGCTAGCAGCAGCTGGGTGTGGGGTTATCTGCCAGTGGGAACTGCCCCCTGGGAGGGGCTGTGTCTGTTAATGTTCTTTTTGCTGTTTGAACTGCCTGTTCTGCCTAGTAAACTCCTGAAGAGGGCAGTATAACCCACTTAGTCCTAAGAGTCGCTGTGCCTGTCGACGAACTCAGGGAAAGGGATTTTACGGCAAGTCAAAAAATCCCGTTTTCCCCATTCTTCCTTTGTAGTAGGCGATCGCGAGTCGCCGGCGGACATCTAGTCCGCCCGACTCGTGTCCACACTGAGGGAGCGCGCGCCGGGCACGAGAGCACGCCGGCGGCACACACTCGTGCGAAACACTGTTTATAGACGGCGATTTGCGTTACGCTGCCACTCTGCAGCAAAAAGTATGCGACACCATTGTTAAGTGGTTAAAAAACTATTCGATGGACATCTTAACAATCACAACATACAAGGACATGCAATTTAGTATTTACATAAATATATACACACCACAGGTTGAACTGGATGGACTGGTGTCTTTATTCAGTCTTACCAACTATGTATATTTCATCCGCAAGTACTTAGTGTACCCAGATGAATTATACCTTTTTTTTACAGGACAAATTGGGCTTTCATTTGGTGGTAAATGTGAATGCATATCTTCAGATTTTTTTTTCACCAAAGGAAAACTGGCACAAAATAGTAAAAAAAAAAAAAAGCAATATTTTTTAAAATTTAGCTGTATATTTTTTGCTACAGTGCATCCGGAAAGTATTCACAGTGCTTCACTTTTTCCACATTTTGTTATGTTACAGCCTTATTCCAAAATGGATTAACTACTTCCAGACCGCCCACCGTCAATATAAGTCGGTCCTTTGACGTTAAATACTGTTATGGCAGCAGATAGCTGGCATAACCCCGATATTTTTTACCACACGGCTGGTCCGCTTTAAGATAAAGTTGCTATCTACGGTGGATTCGCCGCAAAATCACTTTCATCGGCGGCGGGAAAGGTCCCAGTCCCCCCTCCCCCGCCACGTCAAGGTCGTCTCCACTGCTTAGCGGTGGAGACTCTCCGGTCCTTTTCCCTGATGGGCAGGAAGTCAAGTAAGGGCATAATAGCCCCCACTCGAGTCTATGCCCTTGGAGGACCAGAGCGACATCAAACGTCACTTCCGGCCCTCCGGCCTTTTTTTTTTTTTGCCTTTGCTTTTAAGTGTAAATGTGAGATCTGAGGTCTTTTTGACCCGAGATCTCACATTAAAGAGGTCCTGTCATGCATTTTTCCTATTACAAGGGATGTTTAGGTTCCATGTGATAGGAATAAAAGTGATCCATAAAATTCTTTTTATAGGGACAGTGTGAAAATAAAAAAATGAAAAAGAAAAAAAAGAAAGTACCCCGTTCCTCCGTGCTCGCGTGCAGAAGCGAACGCGTACGTAAGTCACGGCCACATATGTAAATGGATTTCAAATCACACGTGAGGTTTTGCTGCGATCGTTATATTGTGAGAGCAATAATTCTAGCACCAGGCACCCTCTGTAACTCAAAACTGGTATCCTGTTGAAATTTTTAAACGTCGCCTATGGAGATTTTTAAGTGCTAAAGTTTATCGCCGTTCCACCAGCGGGCGCAATTTTAGAGCATAACATGTTGGGTATCAATTTACTCGGCGTAATATTATCTTTCACAATATAGAAAAAAATGTGGTGAACTTTACTGTTTTCTAATTTTTCAATTCAAAAAAGTGTATTTTTACAAAAAAAATTGCGTTTGTAAGACTGCTGCACAAATACGGTGTGACATAAAGTATTGCAACAATCTCCATTTTATTCTCTAGGCCGAGTGTCTGAAAAAAAAAAATATATATATATATATGTGTGTTTGGGGGTTCAAAGTAATTTTCTAGCAAAAAAAAAATATTTTAACTTGTAAACAAAAATAGGCTTGGGGGAAAGGGGGTGGCGCTCGCGAGCAGCGATATGAGATGGCTGCGTGGTGCTATTACTCTTTACCCACCGGACACATTGGCCATTCCAGCAGCAACCTGTGGAGCCCTGCACTCACATCCCGGCCACCCTGTTTCTCCTCACCCACTCCTGTACCGATGGGGAAGAGAACCAAAGTGACGCGCCTCCAGCACTAAGCCAGCTGACCCAGAAGACAAGGCCTCACAGCCCATGGATTCTCCTGAAGTGCCGGCCTCGAGTTTGGAGCTCCTACCGCCCCTGCTGACAGGTGAGGTGGACTTCCATTCTGATGCTGACAGCCTGGCAGATGCCTCACTGCCACCACAGCCTCCCCCGCTGAGAGATGCTGAGCTTTTAGGGTGCTTTAAAACCATGCTGCAGACTAAGCTTGCGACCCACCTCACGAAGGAGATCCGCGAGCTGGGGAGCTGCACAAACGATCTTGAGGATAAGATGGACGCCACCATCACAGTCATAGAAAACCACGAGCAAGAGCGTCGGCCTTGCTGCAGCTTGAGGACTATGAGAACCGTTCTCACCGCGGCAACCTACGTCTGCATGGTATCCCAGAGGCAGTAACTGACCTTACCTCTACTGCAACAGCCCTGTTCCAGGAGCTGGTGCCTGCCATACCTATTGATCGGCTTGAATTCAACCGTATCAATCGTGCCTTGGGGCAGAGGAGATATGATGCTCCACCTAGAGACATCATCATTAATTTTACCTACTATCTCATGAAGAAAATCCTTCTGATGACTGCTAGAAACAAACCAGAGCTGTGCTTCCAGGGACACTTCTACCAGCTCTTTTCTGACCTTTCACAGCTTACCCTACAGAAGCAGCGTCAAATGAAGCCATTTACCACCGTCCTACATAATCGCCATATCAAGTACACCTGGGGCTTCCCCTTCCAGCTGTCCTTTGACTTCCAGGGCAGGAGCCACTCTGTCAGCACCCCTGAGGAGACCCAAGCGACATTTAAATCCTTACACATACTCCCTACTGGAGGCTCCGGTTCAGGCACTGCACAGCCCTCAAGTTCTCAGCGGGCCCCTAATCCGCCCAGCCACCTCTGGGAAAGATTCTCTGGCTGCAAGAGATCACACCGTCCCTCGTTCTCACGATCAAGCCCTCCACTTTCACCTCTGGGCTGAGTGTCCTGCCGACATGCCTTTCTGGGCTTTTGGTTTGGAGTCTACCCTCCTGATCTTGGCAACAGTGTTTGTGAGTTTCGGATGTACGACTGTTTTGATGCTAACGTATTACAGTCGTTCCCTTGTTTTGACTTCTGAGTGACTCTTTAGTTACACTGTTAAGCAGTGGGCCTTTTTGGCATCTCTGCGGCCCTCCCCGGGCCCAGGGGGGGGGCTTTCTCTACCTATACAATGATATCTGATGAACCATTCCCACGGTTGTATTTGAATTGTTATCATTAATTATGCCTAGCCTCAGAGTAGCACCTAGCACACATACGATGTGACTTTAGTGTAGAATTGACCTTTGAGCCCCTATTGCACACTCTAGGCACTTTGGACATTAAAGCTAAGGATTTTCTTATCGTGTCACACTATGCCTAATGTGCTCCAACTTTAATTGGGGGTCCCCCCTATTTCCTGTGCCTTAATCACGTATACCATGTACGATTTTTCATGTGCTTTTTATTCCTATTGAGATAAATATTTTTATTTTATCCTATTTTGATTATTTGCCTCTATGATGCCTATAAAGTCCTTTTGATATTGTTTGTCTATGTTGGATGTGGCATTCTGTGCTTCTATAGGGTTCCCAGATATAATCTTTTGCTTTTATAGAAAAAAAAATTGGGCTAACTTTACTGTTGTCTTATTTTTTAACTCAAAGTTAATTTTTTTTTTTTTAAAAAGGTGCTGGTAAGACCACTGCGCAAATACGGTGTGACATAAAGTATTCCAATTACCGCCATTTTATTCTCTAGGGTGTTAGAAAAAAATATATATAATGTTTGGGGGTTTTAAGTAATTTTCTAGCAAAAAAAAAGATTTTAACTTGTAAACACAGAATCTCAGAAAGAGGCTTGGCCCTTAAGTGGTTAATTCAGTACAAATGACAATCTTACCCAAGTTTTTATACTATTTCTGTACCTTATCAGTGTGAGTTCCTTCACCTGATTCAGAGCAGGATCCTCCTCTTTATCTGGGCTAATAAACACCCTAGAATTTCCAAGGCCCCCCTTTTCATACACAGATTACAAGAGGGCATGGGCATTCCCCATGTCTCCAAATATTACCTAGCTGCCCAGATTTCCCAACTGACCCTACTTCATGCCTCTTCCAATGTCCCCTACGGGTGCTCTTAGAGCTGCCCAATTGTGCCCCTCTCTCCATACAAGTGCTCCTATGGCTCGCGCAGAAACTACGCCCACTGGCACTAAGCTCTCTTATGCTACACAGCTTAAAGTTGTGGGAATCTGTGCGATATTTGAATGCCCTTATGTCTCCCTTTTTGCCTCCTCTCCCTGTTACCAATTACTAAAAACCTCCTATTTCCTCCTGGCCTTGACCAACCTCAAGCGTTCGCATGGTGGACCTCTCGGGGTCTTGCCCATGTATGACATCTGTTGACCACGCAGGCTCCAACAACATGGTCTGCCTTCTGTGAGTCCCACAATGCTCCCCAGCCAGAGTTCTTTAGCTTTCTTCAGCTTCAACACTGGCTAGCATCACTTTGGCATACCTCCTCCTATCCGTTCCAGAAAACCACTTTTGAACACCTGTCAACATTATCTCCACCCTCTATGCATCCTTGAATAGCCGGACATCCTCCACCTAACTTTCCTATGTAACCCAGTGGGAATGAGATTTGGGTACTGAGTTTAATCCGGCGGACTGGAGCAGGGCTTGCTCTTCGATTGCTAAATGCTCCTTCAATACTGCCACCTTGGAGGCGGCATACAAAGTGTTATTGCGATGGTACTGCTCGTGTCAACCCGGCTTCTAGTGATCCTTGTTTCTGGAGGTGTGGCCATCGCAGGGATGTTTTACATACTTGGTGGACCTGCCCCCGATTGGTGGGCTTCTGGTCCCGAGTGTTTGGTTTCCTGTATTCCCTGTTCCATTTGAACATCTGAAAGGAGGCTAAATTTGCTTTGCTACATTGCCCCATTCCAGGCCTATTTGCGCGTCAGCAGAAATTGGCAACCTACTTGTTTATAGCTGCTAAAGGGATGATCACTCAGGCATAGAATAAACCTACGGTTCCTTTCCAGGGAGTGGGAGGCCGCTTAACGGCCATGATGGTTAATGAACACATGTCTAGTATTCATCGAAACACACATGCTAAGTTCCTTAAAGTTTGGGAACCATGGTTGGTGTATGCCTTCCCTGATCTCCCTCTGGCAAGTGTGGGTCGGCTGTGATTGTTGTCTCGTGCAATCCCGGATTCCCTGTTCTTTCACTTTCTCTGTGATCTTTCCTTTATCTTCTTCTCTTTTACCTCTGTTCTTTTTCTTGTATAGGGCTTTTAAGCCCACCCTAACTGTCTATAGATGCCCAGGACTATTTAAAACCGAATTCTAAAAATACAGGTCCTGGCTACTTTTGCACTCAATGGGGTTAGGCCCAAGCTATATGTCTTTCATTTAAGATGTCTGTGCTCGTTAAATTAGGAGCCTTCCCTTCTTTGTTTACACTGTGTATTTTGTGTTCTTTCTGCCGCCAGTCATAACCCCTGTGTAGGCAGACTAGGTGCTTTAATGTTACCATATATGTTAATGATATTACTGCAATAAAAATTATTGAACCAGAAAAATAGGCTTGGTCCTTAAGTGGTTATATTCATTTTTTTTCCTCAAAATTCTACAAACATTACCCCATGATGCAAATTCATTACAAATAAAACATGAAAAAATCACATGTACTCAAGTATTCACAGCCTTTTGCCATGTCAAAATTGAGCTCAGATGTATCCTGTTTCCACTGATCATCCTTGAGATGTTTCTACAACTTGTTGGGAGTCCACAGGGTAAATTCAGTTGATTGGACATGATTTGGAAAGGCACACACCTTTCTATATGTGGCCCCACAGTTAACACTACATGTCCATGAAGTCCAAGGAATTGTCTGTAGACCCGGAGACAGGATTGTACTGAGGCACAGATCTTGGGAAGGGTACAGATACATTTCTGCAGCATTAAAGGTCACAATGAGCACAGTGGCCTCCATCATCCATAAATGGAAGAAGTTTGGAACCACCAGGACTTTTTCTAGAGCGAGCTGCCCAGCCAAACTGAGTAATTGAGGGAGAAGGGCCTTAGCCAGGGAGGTGACCACAAACCCGATGGTCACAGAGTTTCAGCGTTTCTCTGTGGAGAGAGGGGAACCTTCCAGAAGAACAACCATCTGTGCAGCACTCCACCAATCAGGCTTGTATGGTAGAGTGGCCACTCCTCAGTAAAAGGCACATGACTGCCCTCCTGGAGTTTGCCAAAAGGCACCTGAAGGACTCTCAAACCATGGGAAACAAAATTCTCTGGTATGATGTAACAAAGATTGAACTCTTTGGCCTGAATGGCAAGCGTAGTGTCTGGAGGAAACCAGGCACCACTCATGACCTGGCAAACACCATCCCTACAGTGACGCATGGTGGTGACAGCATCATGCTGTGGGGATGTTTTTCAGTGGCAGGAATTGAGGGAAAAGATAAATGCAGCAATGTACAGAGGCATCCTTGATGAAAACCTACACCAGGGTGCTCTGAACCTCAGACTGGGGTGACGATTCATCTTCCAACAGGGAAAAGACCCTAAGCACACAGCCAAGATAACAAATGAGTGGCTATGGGGCAACTCAGTGAATGTCCTTGAGTGGTCCAGTCAGAGCCCAGACTTGAACCCAATTGAACTTCTCTGGAGAGATCTAACAATGGCTGTGCACTGAAGCTCTCCATCCAACCTGATGGAGCTTAAGAGGTCCTGCAAAGAAGAATGGGAGAAACTGCCCAAAACTAGATGTGCCAAGCTTGTAGCATCATACTCAAAAAGACCAGAGGCTGTAATTGGTGCCAAAGGTACTTCAAAAAGCTTTGAATACTTATGTACATGTGTTTTTTTTTTTTAAATTATTATTTTTAATTTGCAAAGATTTCAAAAAAACTTCTTTTACGTTGTCATTATGGAGTATTGTTTGTAGAATTTTGAGGAAAAGAATGAATTTAATCAATTTTGGAATAAGGCTGTAACATAACAAAATGTGGAAATAGTGAAGGGCTGTGAATACTTTCAGGATGCACTGTATTACTATAGCCCAGGGGTGCCCAACCTTTTCAAGAGTGAGGGCCACTTTAGCGAATTGGCAGCTGGTCACGGGCCACCATGAGCAGAGCTGGCATATGCAGAGCAGACAGGGACACAACCCACTCTACTCTATGGCCCTCTGATCTGCCCTGACAGAAGGGGACGGATCCCCTTCTGTTTTTTTAAGCAGATCGGATTGGAGATAGGTGGGTGTAAAAGGACGCAGGTTAGTTTAAATCTGCCGCTCTATAGAGGTGAATGGAGGGTCCGATTGGGTCTGCCTGAAAAACAGACAGACGGACCTGATCGTGTGAAAAGGGCCTAAGGCTGCTTTCACACTGATGCACTGTGGTTTACCTGCACCTCAACTGACCTTAATCTTTACTTCTTCCTCAGGATTCCTGCAGGTATTGCTGGCTGCTGCTGTCTCCCAGGCAGGTATGACTGGTGGCTGCTGCTGGCTGTCCTTCAGGACGGGTTCTGCTGGTGGGTCCTGCTGGCTGGTACTGGTGGGTACTGCTGGCTGGTACTGGTGGGTACTGCTGGCAAGTACTGCTGGGTACTGGTTGGTAGTGCTGGCTGGAACTTCTGGGTACTGCTGGCTGGTACTTCTGGGTACTGCTGGCTGGGTCTTGATCCCCCATCCCCGCCATCAGTGTGACAGGAGCGGTGCTGGAGGAAGCATGTGGCTGCAGTAGAGAACAGAGTCGATGCTTCCTGTATCGCTCTTGTCACAGGCAGAGTACATTTGGTATTACTCAGCCTGTGACAGAAGCCAGTGCTATACAGGAAGTATCGGCTCTGCTCCCTCTAGTGCCGGCTTGGATCTTCATGCTGATGCTCGGGGATGTTGCGTCGGGAACCTACAATCTGGGCTTGCTGACCTGCCATCCCAGAGCAGGAGGCGCGGGCCACAGAGGACACTGCGGGCCAGCGGTTGGACACCCATGCTATAGCCCATCACCAAAATCCTACCTAAAATACCCTGACCATGGCCTTTGACCCTAACTAACCCTGACCTAGATCAAATTTTCGCAAAAAAAAAAGATACAATGTATATTTTTCTCTATTTAAGAGGAGAAAATAACACTGGAGCAGGCTGTACAGTAACTGATCACTGTAATAGCCAATCAGAGGCTATCACTGAGGCCAGGTGATCAGGAACCAGGCTGCCTGATTCCCGATCATTGGTAGGAGACCCGGCGTGGTCACTGACTGCTCTGACCCCACAGTTAAAGCTCCACTTCAATGAGGCCGCATATTTATGCTTATTGAGAAAAGGTTAAACAGCTGCACACATAACATACTCATGTGCACTACACACATTATAGTAATGTACATTTTGTGAGTTTGCGCACTTGATAGGTTCATACCAGCAGTTACACAGCAGTGTATATACCACCTGCAATGGTGTGCATTGTTACAATACATTTCAGTGCTTTAAAATGCTGGATCATTTTATCACAAAGTACAACAAGGCAGCACACATGCTACTGGGGAATTGGTTGTTACCCTAAGGGATAGGTGTGAAGCCAACCTTTACATTTTTTAGCAAAAGTTGCTATTTTCAGTTTTGCATAACTTTGGTATTCAGTTTTGGAAAAAGGCACAATTTAAACTTTGTTAACATTTGATATTAACTAGGTATAGTTTTATATTTTAGATGTTTCACAAGTTGTGTGTGTTGCGTGCACTAATAACAGTTTTAGTATATTTATATAGAAAATATTGTTTTGATAAATATTTGCATATCTAGCACTGGACCTGCAAACTCAATAGCACCAAAATATTTATTCTACCTGTCTCACGTTTTTTAGAAATTGAATGATTGGGACATTTACAAACTATCAGGAACGTATAGTGCTCCTGCTTTGCATTCCATCATCTCATGGCTTTCTCACTGTCTTTGTCCACCTGCAAGATGATTGATGTGGTCAGTCTCTGGATGGAAAGCAAACCTGTTATAACCAGTCAAACACTCACTCGCATAGAGAGTGATACGTGTGTAATTCCTGATCAAGCCCCCTGTCTGCCCTGCTAGTTTGGATTTACCTGTGTATGACCTTGGACCAGATAATGACAATTCCCTGAACTTAGCCTGCCTTTTGCATGGACTGTCATAGAACCACTCTGCCAACTGCAAGTGCCGGTTTACTTTGCTCAGTTTGCGCCTGCCCTGGCGTGGTGGCCAGGCACTATAGCATTGTGTATAAGATCTGGGGGCAACTGAGTACCGGTAGGCCGGCTTGCCTTATGGGAAAGGGGGCTGCTTTATGCAAAAAACACAGTAGCCAGCTAGAGTGTCTGACCACCTGTGTTGGGATAAGTTTGACACTCTAAGGCTGTCCGACAAACAGACCGACATTGTGAGCACAAGTCACATTATGTCACCAAATCAATGATTCCCTATGAGAGCCGTCTTAACTTGTCCGAAACAAGTCGATCTGACTTTGAAAAGGGTTCCAGTACTACTTTGGTCTGACTTTGGTCCTACTGCAGCCCATTGAATATCATTGAAGTAGGATCAAAGTGGGATCCTTGTTCTAAAAATCCGACTTGTGACATCCGACTTGGTGATTACAGCAGCAGTAAAAGAATTTATCTCACACTGGGATTGTTTTGATTGATCAAAGAAAGTCACTATCTCAAAATCGGAGCAAAATCTTATCTTGTTCATTCAAGTAGGATGGAAGTAGGACCGATGTAGGACAGATGTTGCAGGGCAAAGTAGGATCAAAAGTCTGACTGTTTTTGTGTCGGATAGTGTGAACCCAGCCTAAGGCTGGGTTCACACTAGTCCGATTCTCGGACCGACATGAGGAGCACAAGTTGCATTACGTCATAAAAACAATGATTCCCTATGAGAGCCGTCTTAACTGCTCCGACATGTGTTTTTCAAAGTCGGAGCGACTTTGAAAAAGGTTCCTGTACTACTTTTGTCCGACTTTGATCCCACTTCAGCCCATTGAAAGGCATTGAAGTCGGATCAAAGTCGGATCAGTGTCTTCACTGATCCGACTTTGGCATGCGACTTGTGCTCTGGGGAACTCCACACCATATTTTTAAAGAAAAAACTGGCATGGGGTCCCCCTCCAGGAGCATACCAGGCCCTTTGGTCTGGTACGGTTTTAAGGGGAACCCCCACGCCGAAAAAAACAGCGTGGGGTCCCCCCCAAAATCCATACCAGACCCTTATCTGAGCACACAACCCGGCAGGCCAGGAAAGGGGGTGGGGACGAGCGAGCAGCCCCCTCCCTCCTGGACCATACCAGGCCGCGTGCCCTCAACATGGGGAGTATGGGTGCTTTGGGGCAGGGGGGGCTCTGTGCCCCCCCCACCCCTAAGCACCTTGTCCCCATGTTGATGAGGACAAGGGCCTCTTCCCGACAACCCTGGCTGGTGGTTGTCGGGGTCTGCGGGCGGAGACTCATCGGAATCTGGAAGCCCCCTTTAACAAGGGGGCCCCCAGATGCCGGCCCCCCACCCTATGTAAATGAGTATGGGGTACATCGTACCCCTACCCATTTACCTGGAAAGAAATATGTACACAAAAAAACCACACAGCTTTTTAAAATATTTTATTAAATCAGCTCCGGCGGTCTTCTCCCCTCTCCGGTGTCTTCTTTTCTTCGGCTCTTTTGCGGGGGTCTTTCATCTTCTGAGGGGTCTTTTCTTCTCCTCTGCGGCGTCTTCTGCTCTTTTGCCGGTCTTCTCCACTGTCCTCTTCCCTCTCTTCTTCTTCTTTTCTTCTTCTTCTTCTTCTTCCCATGTTGACACGACGCGTTCTCCTTCACGAATGCAGATTCCGATAAGTCCCCGCCCGCAGACCCCGACAACCACCGGCCAGGGTTGTCGGGAAGAGGCCCTTGTCCTCATCAACATGGGGACAAGGTGCTTTGGGGTGGGGGGCACAGAGCACCCCCTGCCCCAAAGCACCCATACTCCCCATGTTGAGGGCACGCGGCCTGGTATGGTCCAGGAGGGTGGGGGCCGCTTGCTCGTCCCCACCCCCTTTCCTGGCCTGCCGGGCTGTGTGCTCGGATAATGATCTGGTATGGATTTTGGGGGGGACCCCACGCTGTTTTTTTTCGGCATGGGGTTCCCCTTAAAATCCGTACCAGACCAAAGGGCCTGGTATGCTCCTGGAGGGGAACCTCGCTCCGACTTTTAAAAACACATGTCGGACCAGTTAAGACGGCTCTCATAGGGAATCATTGTTTTTGTGACGTAATGCAACTTGTGCTCTTCATGTCGGTCCGAGAATCGGACTAGTGTGAATCCAGCCTTAAGTGGAGAGCGGGGCCTGGCAGAAAAAAGGTTAAACATTCTCAGCCCAGGGTGCCAGTGCTCTGTCGTGTTTATGGTGTAAGCAGAGCTTGCTACAAATACATGGTGTTCATGGCCAGGGGATCGGGAGCGCCGGTAAAAAACAAAGTGAAGTTAGTCCCATAAGTATCCCTTGAGGGGACACTTTTCACGGCACATGGCAGATTACAAGCCCAAGGGAAAGGGGTCAGATGGCCATGCTAGCTAGCCCATTCAGCCACATAACCTTCCTCCTCTTTATCTAGAAAGGAATTTTCTGCCACAATGTCTGATTTTATAGGCAGAATTTCAGGCCATTAAAATCAGGGGTCACAAGCATACACCTTCAATCTTCCCTTCTGAACCTGACTTTGGCTTTGCCCCTGAGGTGGTCATACATATCTCCGATGGTGATATGTTCGCCCAATAGCATTGACCCTCAATCAAATAATGTGGTCAAAAACAGCATAATTACATAAATCCTCCTGCTCCATGAACAGATCCTTGAGCCCTGAACTGCATCTAAAAATACTCCATCCCAAGTGTGAAAGGGGACAAAAAATAGATATTAATTGCAAAAAAACTTTATTTCAAATTTGGCAAAACAAACACATAAAAACACCCTTACATATCCATGTGCTATCCATCAACACCAGAATAATACCGCTTGTGTTAGATTCAGATGACTACACCGCTTCCTAGAATAGATGTGCGTGTGCTGCCTCTCATGCATGACGACATCACAAGGTCCCAACTCCGCTTAACATGTTTCAACCAATCAACATTGTCAGGACCTGCTCAGTGCATAAAACTGGATTACTACTTTGACACTGTGGATGTTGTAATTTTATTATCTCTTTGAGACCCAGGCCCTGAAGACCCCTACAAGGGTATGCTCACCATAATGGGTGAAACCTGAACCTTATATATGGGCCAGTGACATGGACAGGTAAGGCATCCTGTATCGCTGATTGTTACTGTAGTCCCACTGTAAGCGGAAGCCACAGAAGATTTCTCACCCCCAACCTTTCACATGCACTTTATGTTAGGGGATTCAAGATACTTACCAATGTAATTAATCTCACTTCTGTGGTGTGCAAAAGCTTTGACATTGCTGCACTTGATTCTCCTACATCTCGCCATGCCCTTTTGGGCACTAAGGCACCTGCTAAGTCTAAAAAGACATCCTTCGTTCAAGAACAAATAGAATGAGCAATCTTTGAGAATTGGGGCAATCCAAAACAGATATTCACCCCTCCCTGAATCATTGCTGAGCTCTATCCAGTAGAAAAATAGTTCACAAAAAAATAATTATTTTTCTGTAGTAAACCCTACCATTTCAGTTTGTAACAAACATCATACTTTACCGATAGAAGAAGTTTTTCTTTATTCTCACAGTCCCAGCTCTGTAACCAGCAATTGCTGCAATTTTTTGTCAAACTGTAATGAATGACTGTAACAATCCTGTATTCCAGGACAATACCATGACCCAGCAATTACCTTCTTCCTTGTTCTTTTGTATGGATGGTCTGGAAGAAGTAATGACACAAATCTTCACATGCGCAGACTCTTGTGACGCAAAGCCTGATTAGGTGAAGCTGTCTGTAAAAGACACCTCACATGTTTGTTCTTTGAAGGAGGACACCTCCTTGGTGAGGCACTCGACAAATTCATCAAAGATATCATGGAAAGAAAGCTCCTTTTTCCACAGCAGAAGGTTCCAAAATCCTCTTCTCCGTGGCCTTCTACCTCCTCAAAATGCAGAGCACCTCAACACCATACCCAGGGTTAAATTGCTAAGCCGAAATTCAGCCCTTCTTTTTGGCACAAGACTTGGAACACAAAATCCCCAAGTCTACCCCAAAGCCCTCTTCCCAATGAAGTGGCACCCTCACTCTTGGGGGATATCTGTTACAGTCTGAAACTCTGTCACAGACCACCCAGACCTGTCCAATCAGTAGTTTCAAAGGGGTACAAAATAGAGTTTCAAACTCTTCACTCATCACTGTTTTCTTCTCTTAAACCAAACAAAATCTGTTCAAGGACAATCAACTTTGCAGAACACGCTGGACCATCTTTTGTCCCAGGGAGTAATCGTTCCAGTATCTCTGGAATAAAGCATTCTGTTGAAACCTGTTCACAGATACCAAAACCCAATCGGGGGTATTGATCCTATCCTGGACCTAAAATCCCTAAACAAGTACCTACCTACTTCAAAAGTTTTATTTGGAATCCCCAGGGTCAATTATTGCTGAGACAAAGGGAATACCTGGTATCTGCTGACATCCAAAATGCTTATCTGCATATCCCCATATCGATAAAAAACAGATAATGTGTGGTGCCCCTTTAAGAAATTCTCAACAGTGGAAATGAAATAAACCAATGTGCAAAAGAGTTCAATCAGCATATAAAGTTACACTGATGAAGAAACAAAATCCCAATTAGCTATATCAAGTCCAAAGAAATACATTCTATCAAGCAAAGAAAACACAACACCTTCAGAGCCAGTTCACACAGGGGTCATCCGACTTCAGGGGTGACTCTGAGCCGCCCTGAACAGCACAACATTAGCGTGGCTTGCAAAGGACTTCTGTAATAGAAGTCAATGCAAGTCGCCCCCAAAGTAGTACTGAAACCTTTTTCTAAGTCGGAGCTAACGGTTCCATTGCAATGCATGGAGTGCGACTTGTCAGGCAACTAAAATCGCTTGACAAGTCGCCCCTGTGTGACCCAGCTCTCACAAGTGCAAAAAATTCTGTGAGTGTGTTCAGAGGCCAATCACCATCTTCCTATAGAGTCAACACTCACCAGAAGGGATGGCTGCCACTACAACAGCATATGCGCCCACAAGAAACTCTGAAAGTCTTGTGCTGAGGTCACGCCTCTGCAAGATCCCAGATCAGCAGCGGCTGCTCATGTAAGTGCTCTTGCTTTTTCATCATTGTGTCATACATCAATTTTTCATTAACTTGAATTCTTTTGCACACTAGTTTATTATATTTGCACTATTGAGAATTTCTTAAAGTGGCGCTACACATCTGTTTTTATATCTATGTGGGTTATGTATGCTACCTAGATGTGAGAGCTGCCGCACTGTCTGTTTATTACGCCATAGCGTGGAATCTTCTATTTTTATTTACACATTCTTATATACCCACCTCATCAGCACTTTTGCAGTAGGAGGCAAACATATCCAGTTTGTTACACAGCCATTTGGCCTATCCTCTGCTCCCAGAGTTTTCACAGAGCTACTTGCGCCTATTCTTGCCCTACATTTAGGTCACTGAGCATATAGAGGGCCTTCCCCTGTACAAATCATCTACCATCCAGCTATCTGCCAACATCCACAAGACTATCCACTTAAGGACCAGGCCTTTTCTGGCACTTTTTGTTTATAAGTAATTTTGTTAGACAATTGCTTAGAATCCCCAAACATTATATATATATATATATATATATATATATATAGTATCTCACAAAAGTGATTACACCCCTCACATTTTTGTAAA
>BLSH010481424.1:1120318-1130418 GCA_018402905.1 Glandirana rugosa
CCACCCGCCGAACATAGTGACCACCGCCAGAAACCTTGTGGGAATAGTGTACACTTCGACAGACGTACGAAACTTAGTGTAGACGGACTGTGAAAATACCTACAGAAGTACTTCCAAATACCTGAAAGTACTCGCGACGTGTCAAAAAATAATTATAATATGTATGACATGAGACGATATTAAGTCATTATCTTTATAAGGAGGAGGACGACACCCAAAATTCTGCCACCCTAGGCTTATACTCGGGTCAATAACTTTTCCCAGTTTTTTGTGGTAAAATTAGGTGCCTCGGCTTATATTCGAGACGGCTTATACTCGAGTATATACGGTATATGTAAAATAAATTTGGGGAACCCATAACCACACAATTTTTATTTGACTCCCCAAATCCCATATATAAATCGAACACTATAATAGTAGTATTTGCCAAAGAACAAAGGAAAGAAAGGGGAGGAATAGACTACAGAAAGCCTGCAACAGATTGCTGTTAGAAAGATCTTAAAACCCACAGCAGGAGGAGGAATATTTCTATTACTGAATTATAGCAGAGTACAGTATGTATAATATTAATAAAAAACTGTGCAGCGCTCATGAAAGTCCATAAACCTTCATGAAGACATCCATAAAAGTGTCAGGCAGATGTGATTCAAAGCATGCAGACAGCTTCACATGTGATAAGGGTGTTCCAAAGACCGCCACCAGTGATACAAGCCGCCCACCTTACAACAATGATCCTCATTACAGGGATCAATTCATGCTTCTGCCTTTATCTGGGAAAGGCAAACCCTCAACAGAATAAACACCGAAAAATGCCTGGCTGGGTCCTCCCAGTACTTCTTCAGCTCAGTTTCCCCAGAAGAAAACATAAACACTATATAGTGCTCTCTGTAACAAACTTCATTTATTAAACATAAAAAATGTATAATATATCATTATGGGATGTACCTACAGCTCAGTAATGATTACATAAAGTGGGCAAAATGTTTATCTTCTTGTGGCTGGAGGTGAGAGAACAGACTGTGTGTTACTGAGCAGTATGGTTGGCTGCAGAATGAGGGGTGTGATTTATTTTGAAGTGGGCTTGTTCACATTTACATGTACAGGCCTAGTGTACCTCCCACATTCACTGCAATATGCAATGCATGATGGGAAATGTAGTTTTATTACAATGTAAGAGAGATAAGAGGATATGATGCAATGACTGTTCTAACAGAGCCTCCTTAGCAGAAATACATGCTGCATCTTTTGAATTAGAGAGCTAACTTCCTGGAAATTTAGTTGGACATATCTCTTCAAAGATAAGGAATTTCACAAATTTAATAGCTGTTTAGTGTTTAGTGTAATGGGTGTACTAATGGGGGATTTTTTGCCATTCCCAGAGTTCTGCTTTAAATCATGCAGGTTTAAAAGATATTTACTGTACCCAGTGGTGTATTTAGGTTTTGTGCTGCCCTAGGCCTGACTAAACTCATGCACCCCCTAATTTAAATATGACCTCTTCTTGTAAATAGCACGCCCCTTCCCATTTAAGGCCCGCCCTGTCATCTGTAAACCACACCCCTTCCTCTTTAAGCTCCACCTTTTTCCTTTTAGAGCTCCACCTCTTCCTATCTGTGCATTAAAAGTGGGTACCAAGTGCAGCCTCATCAGTGCCCATCAATGCAGCCTCATCAGTGCCCATCAGCCCAGCTTCACCAGTGCCCATCAATGCAGCCTCATCAGTACCCATCAATGCAGCCTCATCAGTGCCCATCAATGCCCATCAATGCAGCACCACCAGTGCCCATCAATGCAGCCTCCTCAGTACCCATCAATGCAACCTCATCAGTGCCCATCAATGCAGCATCACCAGTGCCCATCAGCGCAGCCTCATCAGTGTCCATCAATGCAGCATTACCAGTGCCCAACAGTGCAGCCTCATCAGTGCCCATCAGCACAGCCTCCTCAGTACTCATCAATGTAGCCTTATCAGTGCCCATCAGTGCAGCATCACCAGTGCCCAACAGTGCAGCCTCATCAGTGCCCATCAATGCAGCATCACCAGTGCCCATCAGCGCAGTCTCATCAGTTTCCATCAATGCAGCATTACCAGTGCTTAACAGTGCAGCCTCATCGGTGCCCATCAATGCAGCCTTATCAGTGCCCATCAATGCAGCATCACCAGTGCCCAACCGCGCAGCCTCATCGGTGCCCATCAATGCAGCCTGACCAGTGCCCAATAAGGGTCTCCAACTGCATTTTAATCATAACTGTTCTGCACACCTCAACACACACAGAAAGTGTGTCTGTGCATCAGGGGGTGGAGTATGCATGCAGCGATGGGGCAGGCACAACAGATTGGATAGATCATAAGGAGGCTGGACAAAATCATTGGCCTTTTTAGCAAACTATGCTGCTCGCTCTTAAGGGTGCTTTCACACAAGCGGACGGGCTCTGCTGCTCAGCGGCGATTGATCCGTTGATCCCCGCTGAGCTGGCGGATGACAGGACCGTCTCTGCACTCCATGCAGAAATGGATCTGTCAGAGCTCCGCTGTCCTCTATGGGAGATCAGATGAACACGGACGATCCGATAGACAGATGGAAAATAGGGTTTCCATCCATCTGTATTTGGTGGATCGGAGCGGATTGGATGTCAGCGGACACGTCACCGCTGACATCCGTCGCTCCTTAGAGGACAATGGAGCATCCGTTCGGGTCCACCTGAAAAAACTGGCAGGCGGACCTGAACGATCCGCTCGTGTGAAAGGACCCTAATAGAGACGCGTGTAGTTAAAAAGACACCAAAAAAAAAAGAAAATAAATATCTGTCAGTCTAATAGAGGAGTTCCACCGAAAAGTGGAACTTCTGCTTTAAGAATTCCTGACCCCCTTACATGCCACATTTGGCATGCCATTTTTTTTTTGGGGGGGGGGGAGTGGTGCCGAGCTGAAGTTCTCCTCACCCCCCTCCCTCCCTGCAATCTTCTGGGACATGTCACGGGTCCCAGAAGATTGCCCGGCCATACAGAACGCACAGCATGACTTGTGCATGCGCAGTGTGCACCTGGGTGTAAAGCCACAAGCTGTTAGAGCCGGGTGCCCACACTAGTGATGCTGGGGAGAGGAGAGGGAGAGGGGCAAGGCTTCAGGCCACCGCATCGCTGGAGCGAGGGAATGGTGAATGGCTGATTATTAAATGTCAGCAGCTACACTTTTTGTAGCTGCTGACTTTTAATAGGGTGGAATTCCGCTTTAAATGTAATCAGCAGGTTGGACAATAAAATGAAGATCTATAATGAGAAATAACACTTTCTTCATATTTCAGAAGGCAGCATTAGCCATACAGGTAGCTATGAAAGGCAGGGAAGAGAAGCACAAACCTCTCCTAGCACCAGGGACACAGAGGGTTAATTGCCAGAGAATCCCTATTTCTGATAACAGTGAGTGAGGGAGAAACAAAGTGAAAGCTGGAGCACAGATAAGCAGCATGGGACAGGAGGATCATATTTTACTCTCACCCCTCCAGGATATATACTGTGTAGTGAACTGAAGCCACAATCTGACAGCCCTGGTGACTCCATGTGCACCTGGAAGAGTCACGACATAGGAGGGGAAGCTTCAAGCCGACAATCTCTCTCTGTGCTCTCCTAGTCGCCTGTCTATGAAGAGGGGAGGGGGGAACTGTGAGCACTCTGCTCTGACACACGCTGGCCGAACACTGCAGGCAGCGACCTCGGCAGTCAATGTGCTGACTCGGGGGGAGGAGGACAGGGAGGGGGGCCGCCCCCCCCCAAAGTGCCGCCCTAGGCCTGGGCCTTGTCGGCCTAGGCCATAACACAGCACTGACTGTACCTACAGGTAAACCTTATTATAGGGTTACCTGTAGGTACAAGTGAAAAAATTACTGCAAAAACAATTACACGTGTTAATCATAGCTTTCAACTGTCCCTGATTTTGAGGGATTTTTTTATGCTTTTACAGCCCCACCCCACAGTGAGACCAAGCCCAAAGGCAGTCTATAAGCAGGACCATTGTGTTCCCCCTGTTCATGTCTGGCATTCAATTAAGCATTTTTTAAGATGACATCAGTGATGTGCAATAAAATAATTAAAATCATAATTTATGTTTAAGCATAACTAAATAAAGGCAAAACTTTTTTTTTAACTTTGGATAGAGTGGAGATAGATTATCCATGATCCAATTTGCTTCAGCAGGGGAAAAAATCCTTCTTGATCCCCCAAAAGGCAATCAGATATTCCCTGAATCAATTAAGATACATTTAGGAAAGGATCCTGGCCTTTTTTTAAAGCAATCTACTGAGCTAGACAGAACCCAGTCCCCAGAAAAGTAATATAGGAGAAATATTCCATTGGGGACACTAGTTCTGGTCCCAAGAGATTCTCCCACTTGAAGGGAAATCTTCCTAATGGGACACAGATGGCAAAAAATAACCTGACAGAAATTATCACCCCCTCCCCTTTACGCTAGTCAATGGGCTAGCAAAGTTTTTGGCTCCTTCCGTAATCAAGCAGGAGCAGAGATTGTTTTGGTCTGATCTGTATAGGGTTTCACCTGCTGGAAGTTTGATTGCTCCCTCCTTTCTCTAGAAGAAGTTTCTAGAGCTTAGGAAGGGAGAATTTAAACAGCCAGTCTGAAGATTATCAGGGCCTAGCCAATCTCTGGGGAGGTGTGCCCAGATGGTGGCTGGAGGGGTTTTCCCCTGAAAGGAGAGTTCCCAGCCTTGGGGGGGGGGGGCTGTTGCCCCCTGGGGCAGCCTAAGGAATGGATTGTGGATTGCTGCCCTGCAGGGTCTCTGCAGCTGCAGTGATGGGACCTAGAGTTAGCCTAGATTTGATTGCAGGATTTCTTCAAAAGACCTGGTCTCTCCCTCACTGAGTGGTGTCCAGAGGAAGCTGTAAGGAGGTGACTTGTGAGTAAAGACCCTAAAAGTGATCCCTATGACTGTATAGCATTCTGAAGATTGCACTGGGTACCAGCAGCTGTACATAGGAGAGAAGTAACCAGATTCCAAAGTGATTTCCCCCCTCATGGTCTCCAGCTGTAAGGGAATAGACTGTTCACTGTTCATCTTTACTTTGGGAGAAAATTGTCTTCTCACTGTTGTTGCTAATTGTTTTTGAAGCACCCCATGCCCCAATCCCTCTCTGTACAAGTTCTTCAAGCATAAATCTTACAAAGACAACCCACTTGAACCATTGCACATCTCAAACACCATGGGACCCTTTAGACTGGCCCTTACCAGTGGAGATATCTTCTTGCATTGTAGCACATTTGAATCCATGTTGCTCAAGACTACAGTACTTGCATCCAAGGTTAATGCTGCCAAGTGCCTGTGGGTAGGTGCAGCATGGTGCTGGGGCAGAAAACACTCAGAGTCCAGGTGCAGAGTAACAGATTGTAGACAATCAGCCTGGGGTAGGTTTAAGCTGGATACACACTATACAACTTTTGTTGTTCGATTTCAGTTAGATTTACCTTCAACTATGTAGTGCAAGGGCCTACCTGACTGCATACAAATTGAAAGTGTTTAGGCTTGACCTATTATATGGTTTTGGTAAATCTAAAGAAAATTGTATATTGTGTATCCAGTTTAAGAGAGGGTTAATGAAGAGGGCAGGTACTTTTCCTTCAGCCCTGTGTTTTAAGCAGCTGGTCAGGGAGGCTGGTTGATGGTTGTTTTGCTACAGTTCTGAGGAGACTTGAATGCTAGATGGAAGCCTCCCTGCCCTGCCTTGAACCTGCTGGGTGAGCTGGCCTGTAACTGTGACTTTTGCAATACTGTGTATGTTTTGGCTGGGATGCTGAACGTGATTTAAAAACACTGGGTTGTACTGATGAGCAGAGTTTCTTGTGTTGTTTTGAGCTGCCCGTGAAGACAAAGTCTGTCATTGTTTTGCTGAATAAAGCAAACTTTAAGTTGACTGAAGTGTCTCCCAGGCCCTGTTTACCCCTCGGATCCCAACAAGGCAAATATTGTAATTAAGGTTCGGCAATGCACAACAAGACCAATGGGAAAGCAAGCCGACCAGGAGCACTCACAGGATGTAACAGCAATGTGTGTGTAGCTGTTAGTCAAAAGTGTGCTGACAGCATCTGTCTCAAGAAGCGAAATGGCCAGTGCGTACCCAATCAGGTTCAATCATAGCTACTCTGCAGTACCACCTTATCCGACTGAGGAGAATTGTATGATATAAATAATACAAAATAAAAATAAAACAATATATACCAGGCGTTCTTTATAAAAGTCCAAATAGCCCAAAATAGCCAAGGTGAGTCCTCTCGCGAAAACCACGATAAAAGTGACTCCGTTTAACAAGGAAAACGCGATTTCCCCCGTGAAGCTTCAGTGAAACCACCACCGTTTAAAAGATAGCAGCTCACCAGAGCTGAATGGCCTCCAATTTAATGGAAAAAAACAAACACGCTTGTAGGGAGATCAGACACCTTCCCTGATGTATCAGTTGTAAATCCTGGCATAGAAGGTCTACAATCATCCCGATCTGGTATTCCTCATGGAAATGTCACAGAAATAGAGACCATAGCGCGATACAGTCTAAAAGCACTTTATTTAGTATAAAAAAGCAATTGCACTCACATTTAAGTAGTGTATAAAACGCACGCATCATATGCTGCAGCAATACAAAGCATGGAATCCAGCTGTAAGCGGCCGTAGGAGCATACTAGCGTCACGTCTGGTCCACCCAGACCAGGGTGGATCAAACGTGAAGCTACCACGTGTATTCTAGCTGTATGTGGGTTGGGCTGCCAGGGGCATAACAGATCTAACTAATCCCGAGTACAGGGATCATTAGATCTGTCATGTCCCCCCCTCACAGAGCGAGAAACCGCCGTGTTTACATCGGCGGTTCCCTGTTCTGGCTCTCTCACAGGCAATCGTGGGTCACCGACGGACATAGAGTCCACCCAACCCACGGCCCCGCTCACGGAGTGTGTGCACGCCCACTACTCACGTATGCGCGGATCGCCGTTTATAAACGTCGATTTGCAGGAACGTGCCACTTTGTCGCCGTATATGTACTATATGTGGTTGGCAAGCGGTTAACCTCTGCAGCAGCCAGCACACTCTCAATTACAGGCTGTTCTGCACACCCTCCATTTGGCACAGCAATAGTAGTAGTGCCCACTTCAAAAGCCTTGTTCAGTATTGCTATTAGCCTCTTGGCCTAACCATCCCAATCCATTGTGCTCCAACCTCTGGTGCTCTACAGCACCACACCACCTGCCCAAGGAGATACAGATGGACCAAGGGGCTCAACAGCATCAGACACTTTGTACTTGTCAGTTTTAACATGACATTGCAATACCACATTTTTAGACATAGACGGTTGCAATACAACATTCTCACCACCGTGTACTGATGGTGCTCCACTCCCAACATAGGCATTTGCATTTTCAGCCTTAGGAGGCTGCATTGACCCATTATCATCATGAGTCCTTTTATTGTCAGTATTCCACATTATGTTTACACCAGTGGCTTTAGCCTCCTGTATCAATTGTGGGAAACAACAAAATTTATAATAAAGGTATACTGGACAGTCACTCAAATACCTAGTGAATATTTAAAATGAAACAGACACACCACATGCAGTTTTGATACTAAGCATAAAACAAATCTTTACTGGACATCAAAATACATAAAGTCCCTTACACATAAAAGTTACCATAAACATTATAACAAATAACAAGACTTAAACATACACTCCTATTTCCAATATCCCAAAGAAAGTTCAAATACTTAACTCTGGCAACAACATCCACTGGAACAGGACAGTGAGAAATCCTTGATGCATGCTTGGTCTTTTCACAGCTCCAAAACAGCATTCCCCCCAAACAGATTTCTCTCTAAAAAGCATTGTAGTGACTCTATTATAGTCCTGTATACCAGAGACCACCCACAGGATGTAGTCACCACTCTTGCCCAATCACAGGTCGAGTTGTGAGTGATGTCAGCAACACATGGCTGCTCTTCCCCTCCACAACCGCATGGTCAATTGAATATGCAGCAGCCATTTAAAAAACACAACGTCAAAGCTTACTAAACCACCTGTGGTTGAAAGATATTATTACACATGTATGTATGTAAGTTCTGTATATAATTGTATTCTATTTCATATGTATTGCACACTGCACTCACTGTGCACACTGCACTAATAATGTTTTCATTACATGTTTGCATTCTTTCGAGTCCTGATTAGAACTAGTCTGCCTATGTTACGCCCCTTGTTACCATACAAGTACAATTGTAATATTAATGTGATACCTACGTAATGATGTGTATAAAAACCTTCAATTGCATCATAATAAAACAGAACAGTTATTTGGAAAGATGCTGAGTGTATCTTTTGTGTCTGTTCCCTACTGCAGTAGTTATTAATTTGGAATCACTAATCAATATAAGGATAGGAGTTGCCTATCTATAAAATTCCATGTCAGATGGCGAGACAGCCCGGAGGGGATTTACAGGTGACCCTGAGAATCCGAAAAAAGAATCTTGAGACGATCCGGGAATTTCTGATAATCAGCCGGCTGAGGTAAGCCTTTTGCTTACATTTGAGTTATCAGACTTCCTTGATCGGTAAGGCATTTTCAGGACAAAGAGTACCTGTTTTACTCCCCTTAATCAAACTCTATTGATTGGTGGTTATATGTTATGTTGTCACTGTATACTGTCCATCAAAGTGTTATAGATAAGAAAAGGAAGAATAGTGCTGTTCACAGGTATATGAAGTACACATCTGCTAGATAAAGTAGTTTAGAGGCAAGAGGGTATAGGCATAAGTAGAGAAGAGAGAAGACTGGCCAGTCATGGACATTAATCTAAGTAAGGGAACGAAGGGTAAGAGACCCTCAAAAATGCCCAGCGCAAGAGGAGCGCTATAAAATATATGAACCAAAGGTGCAGTTCCCACCTATACTGAGCCCCTAGATAAATGGTTAAAGTGGACAGCGATCCACAATGGGTAACTGGGTTACCAAAGGACTAAGAATTATGCAGATTTAAACAGCTAGAGCAACAGCTATCTATGTGAGTGGGATGGATGAAGGGTGACAGACAATTAACACTAGACAGAAAGGTATATTTTAATGTGAAGTATGGGATTACAGTACAAGGGATATCACAACAAAATAAGGAAAGCTGAATTTAGGGAGGTAATACTAACAAGCAGGGACATTTTTAAGAGGGTTAAAAGAAAGTGAGAGAATGATATGCATGTATTAAGTACAAATGGGAAAAATGTAAGCGATTTTAGAGAGATAATTGTGTATGTGTGTGAATGCTAAAACCTTTAGTCCCACATCATGTGTGCTCTGTGCAGCTGTGACCCCCCCCTCTCCCTTTTCTCTTTCTCATGGAAGAATATGCTGGATGAGACATGAGTCTACGGTGTAGTGATAAGCTGGAAGGACACCCATGCTAATTTCTGTTTTTTTAGACAAAACATTAATAACAAAATGTGCTGAGTTAATGAATGTAATGATAAACAATGTGATCACAATTATTTTGAATCTGTTTTCCAAACATGGTAAAATGAAGGCTACATTTAAATGTGTACATAGAAAAGTGCACAAAGTATAGAACAACACGAATTAAATATCCTTTGACAGTGGAAACAGTGGAAAAAAAAACAGGTAAATTAAGTAAAATGTTCTCCTTTAAGGAAATATATCGGTGGATATATATTAGAATTAGGGTGTGATATTGAGATTATCACTGGAGTGTTAATTTCTGATGCGTGTTTAACCACTTCAGCCCCGGAAGGATTTCCAGCTTTAGGACCGGAGCCCTTTTTGCGATTCGGCGCTGCGTCGCTTTAACTGACAATTGCGCGGTCGTGCGACGTTGTACCCAAACGAAATTTGCGTCCTTTTTTTCCCACAAACAGAGCTTTCTTTTGGTGGTATTTGATCACCGCTGCGTCATTTCTGATCGCCGCTATAAACAAAAGAAGAGCGACAATTTTGCAAAAAAACCCAAATTTCTTACTTTTTCCTAAAATACAAATCCAAAAAAAAAAATATAAAAAAACATTTTTTTTCACCGTTTTTGGCCGATTTATATTCTTCCTCATATTTGCG
>BLSH010481424.1:1134603-1146254 GCA_018402905.1 Glandirana rugosa
TACTGTGATGGTGGTGGTACGAAGTGACCACTCCACCATACGAAACCTAGTACTCGTCAAGGAAAGGAAGAGGTATGAGAAGAGAAGGGTAGTGAGACCATGTTCAACTAGAACCAGAGTAGACAGGTATCCTACAACAAGGTCTTGACACTTCCGAAAAAATCTACAACAAACCGTTTGAGATTAGACCGGAAGGACAAAAACTCCGAGTGGTTACCAAATTTAGAACACCACTTGGGAGACATAAGTGAGACCACTTCAGAAGAGAACTAACAACTGAAACTGTGTGTATGTGGATGGAAGAGAAGAGTATGGAGAAGGAAAGGAACTGCTCATGATCCAAAGCATACCACCTCACCAGTGAAGCATGGTGGTGGTAGTGTCATGACGTGGGCATGTATGGCTGCCAATAGAACTGGTTCTCTTGTATTTATTGATGATGTGACTGCTGACAAAAGCAGCAGGATGAATTCTGAAGTGTTTCAGGCAATATTATCGGCTTATATCCAGCCAAATGCTTCAGAACTCATTGGACGGCGCTTCGCAGTGCAGATGGACAATGATCTGAAGCATACTGCAAAAGCAACCAAAGAGTTTTTTAAGGGAAAGAAGTGGAATGGTATGCAATGGCCAAGTCAATCACCTGACCTGAATCTGATTGAGCATGCATTTCACTTGCTGAAGACAAAACTGAAGGGAAAATGCCCCAAGAACAAGCAGGAACTGAAGACAGTTGCAGTAGAGGCCTGGCAGAGCATCACCAGGGATGAAACCCAGTGCCTGGTGATGTCTATGCATTGCAGACTCCAGGCTGTAATTGACTGCAAAGGATTTGCAACCAAGTATTAAAAAGTGAAAGTTTGATTTATGATTGTTAATCTGTCCCATTACTTTTGGTCCCTTAAAAAGTTGGAGTCACATATGCAAACTGTTGTAATTCCTACACCGTTCACCTGATTTGGATGTAAATACCCTCACATAAAAGCTGAAAGGCTGCAGTTAAAGCACATCTTGTTTGTTTCATTTCAAATCCATTGTGGTGGTGTATAGAGCCAAAAAGATTAGAATTTTGTCGATGTCCCAATATTTATGGACCTGACTGTAAATATAGATATATTCAATGGGTTTTGAAAAGTAGTTCAGCCATGTTGAAGTCATATTTGTCTTTTATACGTCTTTCATTTTATGTACAATTGTCTGTGTTTACACTTGCTGATAAATCAGCATACCAGCAATTAAGCTAGAAGGCCATTCTGGCCACATGAATGTATAGCCAATACTCTGTAAATATGTCTTATCAATCATTTGCTTTTCACAATGAAATGTCATTTTGTAATGAAAAAGCTGCTCAGCTATTATATTCTCCACAATGGAGTTTTGCCTCTTTGGCCAGGATTACCTCCACCTAAGCGTGTGGAGGTTCCAGGTTAAAGGTGATAGCAGGTATAGTTAGTGATCAAAATATTGATCAAAATAGGGGAGATTGTAATGGAAATGTGTCAGTTCTGTATGTATTGCACACTGCACTCACTGTGCACACGGTACTAATAATGTTTTCATTACGTTTGCATTCTTTCGAGTCCTGATTAGAATTAGTCTGCCTATGTTACACCCCTTGTTACCATACAAGTACAATTGTAATATTAATGTGATACCTAGGTAATCATGTGTATAAAAAAAACTTCAATTGCATCTTAATAAAGCAGAACAGTTATTTGGAAAGATGCTGAGTGTACCTTTTGTGTCTGTTCCCTACTGCAGTAGTTATTAATTTGGAACCACTAATCAATATGAGAATAGGAGTTGCCTATCTATAAAATTCCAGGACAGTAATAATTGCAATTCATACATTTCTACTTCTCATAGGGGCCTAGCTTTCCTCAATGTTTTTCCCCCCATACACATCACACACTTTCCACAATTCATGGTTACAAAAATATGCCTACAACATGCACAAGCTAATTAACCTTTCTAGCAAAATAAGCATGTACAATATGTATGCAATACATAAACTAAACAGTTACTCAATTGGGCTTTAAATTGATGAAACGTCTTCATGGTTCTGTGCCCAGAGTCCAAACCGATTTCTCCAAAATCCTCCAGCACGTCTTCGTATATTTGTGTTTCAAACCAATACTCTTCTTCGTCTCTCATGCTTCCCAAAACACCCTCCCCCTCACTTCCGCTTACATCATTAATCTGCTTAGAGCTTCCTCTGCATAGTTCACAAACTAGTCTGATTGGTTCATTGCATCTCAATAGGGGAGGCTTTGCTTTTAACACAGCATATGATATTAAAGTCTAAACTATGCATAATATTCATAGCAACACATTCCTTCTCCAGGAAAGAGGGAAATAAACCCCCGCATGTCCTGGGTAATCAGACAAAGTCCCAGGAAAACTCCAACATTTGAGCAGGATTAGCAATGTCCTTGGCAGTCTGTGGAAAGAAAATTTCAGATGGTGAAAGTCCCTTGTCCTCCTTCTGGACTTGCTCAGATGAAAGTCCACTCTAATTCAGCCACCATCAGGAAATGATCTGCATCGTCCACAGGCTCTCATCCGATCTTCTGGCCTGCTTTATCACATCTGGCTTGGTCATCTGCTCTGCCTGCTCCACCACTCAATGCTCAGTACCTTAAAAGAGTAAGAGACAAGGCAGATTATATGTTCCTTCCACCTGTGACAAAAAACATAGTTTACTGCTCACATTTCTCTACCTGTCAATTTATAACTGCAAAATTATTGTAGGGCACCCACTGTAGCCTTGAAGCACTTTCACAGAAAGGCATGGACTTCCAACAACACAAATAAACTTGCATGTCTCTCCAGGCTGTCCTGTGAACATAGGCCTGCTGTTGTCCAGTCTTTACAGCATGGCACATTCTAGCAAAATGCCCCATTCTATGGCAACTAAAACATGTGACTAAATCTACCATTCTCAACCACTTGCTTCCACCTCTCAAGCAAAGCTGGTGTAGGAATCCTATCTATTTCCTCTCTAGGGACCCCCACCTTCAGTAAATCAGTCCACATGTGTCTCCTAAAGACCTTAGGCCTCGCCCTCCCTGTATCTGACTTAATTTTGCCATCACTATTTGAGCTACATAGTTAGTCAGGTTGAAAAAATACACAAGTCCATCTAGTTCAACCAAAAAATAAATAAATAAATAACACAGAAAAATGATTTATAACCATACAATCCCTTATACAATCCTTCACCCACAGTTGATCCAGAGGAAGGCAAAAAAATCCCAGCAAAGCATGATCCAGTTTGCTATAGCGGGGGAAAAAATTCCTTCCTGATCCCCGGAGAGGCAATCGGATTCACCCTGGATCAACTTTACCTAAAAATGTTAGTACCCAGTTATATTATTTACATTAAGGAAAGAATCCAGGCCTTTTTTAAAGCAATCTACAGTGCTGGCCAAAACCACCTCTGGGGGAGTCTATTCCTCATTTTCATAGCTCTAACTGTGAAGAAACCTTTCCAAATTTGGAGAAGTATTTGAAAGTAACAGTGGCACATGTCCTGTTTCTGTTTACAGGCTTAGGGCCTTTGTCCTTTGTTAGGGCATCATTAGACTTGTTTATGAGGGCTGCACACCACTCATTCAAATCTTCAGCTCTGTCTACAGGGGTTTGAACACACTTTAAAGCCCCTGCAAAGTTAACTTTAATGCATTTTTACATCCTAAATCATTTGGCTTGCTTGCAGTGTCTTCCAAACACTTGGACACCACTGCAAGATGCTCTTTGAGCTCAGTTTGGGTATACCCCTGTAAGGGAAACCTCAAGACTCTTAGGTTTCAGTAACATTTTGACTGCTGAAGCCAGATTGAAAAATAAACATATGAATTATACAAGCCTGTCGCTAGCCACAGTCAGGGAGAACAATGGAGAACATGGTGACGGGTTCAAATGAATTGCTCTGCCTTGGCTAAGGCCTTGTAATACAATTTATACATTCTAAAAGGTTGGTGGCACCTAGCTAACTAAACTCTTTGAAGTCGATTTGAGTCTCTGATGACCTTATTTGCTATGCAGGTGGTCATTCACATATTCTTTTCAATTCCAAGGCTTGTTGGTTGAACGGGTCTTCAAAGGGCAAGATAGCAATCTTGCAATTACAGGGTGGAAAACTGGTGTGAAACTGGTATTCTCACATAGGAAGGAAATACAAGATGTTAGATCACCGACTTCATTACCAATGTACTTTAGATCAAATATAAATTTGATTTATACCTACAAATGGCTGTTCCCTCTTCCCCTTCACCCCTTTTCCACTTCATTCAGTTCATCACCAGCACTATCCTGCAAACCATTCTCTCCACCATGCTCACAATTTATTTTCCTTTTTCTCTGTTGTGTAATTATTGGACTTGCCTAACTCTCATCCAGATCATCACTATCATCAGAATAGGACACATACTCATCATCTGAAAACTGTCTTCCAGATTCCATGTGGGATCTGCAATCATCGCTCTCACTTTACACTTCTCCTCTAGGGCAACCACTCGACATGAATTACTTTGCATAGATTCTTTGGTCATAACCAACATATCTTTCACTTTCTGAAACTCTTTCTCAAGCGCTTCATTCTTCTGCACCTCGTGGCAAAGGGCCTGCATGACTAACCACCCAGTAGTGGCAGCGGCTTTCTGCTCCTTCTTAGAATATATGTTCAATCTACACGCAAAACCTGTGTACCAAATTCAGTACCGAGGTCTGGATAGATGGGAGCAGCATATTTAATCAATTCCTCTGCAATGGGTTTCCAGTACCCAGAACAGACCCATGTTGGAATTGCACCATACTTAGAAGCTGATTCCTCCCCCCCCCCCCCCCCGGCTCTCTTGCTTTAAACAGAATATGCATCTCTACTCTCAGGGGGAACACAAATGCCAAAACAACAATCACAATCTCTATGTATTGTCCTGGCTCAAAATTGTATTTCATCCAAATATTCTATATTTAGTTACCATGCAGTATCCTGCCCGACTTAGCCATTTGTATCAAATGTGGGAAACAAAATTTATAATAAAAGTATACTGGACAGTCACGCAAATATCTAGTGAACAGACACACCAAGAGCAGTTTTGATAAAAAGCATAAAACAAAACTTTACTGGACATCAAAATACATAAAGTCCCTTACACATAAAAGTTACCATAATCATTACAACAAATAACAAGACTTAAACATACACTTCTATTTTCAATATCCCAAAGCAACAGCTTCCACTGGAACAGGACAATGAGAAATCCTTGCTGCATGCTTGGTCTTTTCACAGCTCAAAAACAGCATTCCTCCCAAACAGATTTCTCTCTAAAACAGTGGTTCTCAACTCCGGTCCTCGGGACCCACTAACAGGTCAGGTTTGCAGGATAACTGAAATGCATTACAGGTGATATAATTTGCTGCTCAGTGATTGCAGTATTCTAGTCTGCATCTCCCCAAGGTAATACTTAAAATCTGGCCTGTTGGTGGGTCCCGAGCACTGCTCTAAAAGCATCCTAGTGACTCTATTATAGTCCTGTATACCAGGGACCACCCACAGGATGTAGTCACCACTCTTGCCCAATCACAGGTCGTGTTGTGAGTGATGTCAGCAACACATGGCTGCACTCCCCCCCCCCCCCCCACAACCGCATGGTCAATTGAATATGCAGAGGCCATTTTAAAACACAATGTCAAAGCTTACTAAACCACCTGTGGGTGAAAGATATTATTATACATGTATGGGGACATTTGTCATAAATGAGTTAAAAATATCCAAAGCTGATACACCTCTCTATTAAACACATTGTACAGGGGTAAGATGACATTCAGTGGGTCTGCCAATGGAAGCCATTACAGCATCACATAAGATAGTCTCACAATCAGTCTTAGCATGCGCTGCAGCACACATGGTCTTACACACTGGCCTAGGTGGTCTTCCCATCTTTCTTGGCTTATGCAGCTCTGCTTCACTGCAACTGGTCACTTCTCCCAAGTGGCTACATGGTGATTCAAGAGGTTTTCTGTGCTCTCTGGCACCCCCTACAGGTATAACTGTTTTTTCCTTTCTGTTGCCACAGCACATCCCTTTACACAAATATCAGTGCAGGTAATCCTAGACTTCTACTCTGCTGGATTACCAGGTGCAGCATCCTGAGACCAGGGACACTCAACAACAGCAGACTCCCACTCATTACCACAGCTTGGGTCTCCCATGGAGGTACTCTCTCCAGTTGCTAAGAAATACATCCCTCACGCAGCACCCTATGCCATATCCTGGTTCCACTTCAACCAACACTCCACTGTATCAAACACCACCACCCCCTGGACTGGCCCTCACAGGTAAAGACATCTTCTCGCATTGTAGGACATTTGAATCCATGCTGCTCAAGGCAACAGTACGCACTTCCCTTTCATCCAGGGTCAATGCTGCCAAGTGCCAAATGTATCAATCCAAAACATCTTCATACAGAGACATCTTCTCCAGCACACACAGTGGCCTGTTACACAGTTCCCATCTGAACTTTACACAAAAAAATAAAAGTTTGGAGTAGTCTTGTAAAGAGCTGCAATGCACATTGTACATTTCTTTCACATACACATGACCTGGTGCACACACTGCAGAGCACAAACCTTTTCAGGCAAACTCAATGTTTTGAGGGTTTTCACTTAATAGTAGTACTTCTCAGTGAGTTCCGTCCACTCCAGAAGTGCTGTTTAAGGGCTTATTGGCCCACTTTTATTAATAAAACAGAAACATTTCATACAATAAGTTTCCCACGCAGGGGTTTCCACCATCAGCAGAAACATAAAACACATTTAGCCTCATTGCTCTCTCTGGCAGCACCTTTGCTCAGGCCTGTTGCCTTGGTCCTCCAGACAATTTAACACAGCACCTCAGTGCTCCTGTACACACTCTGTACCTTGGCTCCCTTCCAGCTCCTGACTGCTCTGTCACTATCTGCTCCCACACTGTGCAGACATACATGCTCTGCTGCCCTATGCAGCCTCTCTGACTCCTAAGGAACAATTGGGGTCCTCCTGTCTCTCAGGCGAAGCCCTGAACTATTGTCAGGTTCTAGATTATAATGGCTGTGAACACCTGCCCACTCAGCTTGCTGTTTACTGGGAAAACTGGACACTGAGTTGGAAACTCCTTTCTTCCCAAAGCACTTTGGAGTCACCGAGCTCCAGCATGGTGCAAACCCTGTGTCACTTTCTCCTACGTTTTCCCAGTATCGGGGCTGTGCAAGTTTAGGGCTCGATAACCAGCATTGGCTAGATCCAGGTTTGGCATCCAATGACCACTTCTGGTAGTTGGAGGTCTGGTTGCATGTCAGATTAGAAACTACTCGGGTGGGACTAAAGCGCAGAGTAGATAGGCTTACTCTGTGTTCCAGTGCCATACCACGGTTTTTGCGTGTGAGAAGCTGCGCTCCAGGCTGGTTGGAGTTCTGCCCACCGCAACTGATCTTGTCTTCAGGTCTCCGACACAGAGAGGGTGGCTGCATTGCAATCATCCTCAGGTGCCCCTGCAACTGAACTTTGCTGCAACGTTCATATGGAGGTACAATATCTCTATTAATAACTATATATACCCCGGTATATGTGCACAGTTCCACCAGGACTCCTATTGAGCCCTTTGCCAAAAATACCCATTTGTACATTGAATGTATATGCTATTATTAATCATTTCTTATATAAAGCTTATATTATTTTCATCATAGGTGTGCTCAGCCTATGTCATTAGGGTGTGTACCCCAAAGCTCAAACACACACGCCTTTCTCTGCAGCCTCAGCTGCACTGGACAGTGAATGAATGGGAAGTGCTCTGTGCTGAGCGGCTTCCTGTTCATTTACAAACCATACAGTTTGTAAAATGAACACGGTACTATGCTTCTGTTATGAACGAACACAGTGAGTGTGTTCATTTAGAAAAAGTAGGATTCAGTAAAATACATATTTACTAGTCCTCTCCCCCACTCTCCATTCTGAAAGATCGCCTGCAGCAGCCAGTGGGGAGAAGGGAGGGGGGAAGCCAGCAGCACCTGGCACAACCCCTGTACACGCCAATGATTTCCAAACTGGTGTACATCTATATAGTTGAGGTTATTGTTATATGCTGGTTGCAGTAGTGCCTCTGCTCCCAATTACTTTGATTAGATTACTGGTTAATGCTCCCAATTACTTTGATTAGATTACTGGTTAGTTTCACAGGAAGGGAACCCCCTCTGTTCACAGAGAACGTGTGCTCGGTGAAGGCACTGCCAACTTTATTATCAACCCACAAGTCTATTTAGCAAAGGTTCTGGTTCTCTTATTTACCTATGGTTTAGGGCACCATGTTTGGGGAGGGTCATTTCTCATAATGTCCCCAAAAGGGGGCTACCGTAGCAAATCTTTACTTTTCAGTTAAAGTGGAAGAATATCCTAATCTTAAAAATGTTGCTCCCCCTCCTCCTACCTATCCTGCCTACAACACATAAAACAAATTTGTGTACTCACCCCCTTTTAATCTACTTCGGTTTGGTCATTTGATCACACAGCTCCATTTCCCCTGTTCCCCTGTGTCAGTAAGCAGCTGCTGTAGGGTGAACGAGGGAGCAGCGACAACAGCTGGGACATGTGAGTCTATAAGTTATGTCACCAATCCTAGAATTCTCTCCTTTACACCAGGGAGCCAAACCTGCAGGATCATGTGACCAGAACAGATTTTTTTTTAAAAAAAGGTAAATATACAGATCTTTTTTTAGGGTAGGCAGGATTAGGGTTGCCACCTTTTCTTCAAGCCAAACCCGAACACTTTAGTGTTACTAGATCCGGGCTTCCCCGAGGGGGTGTCAAACAACCCCCCCGCCACCTCAACCCACCCCCCCACTGTCTGCCAGTCCACCGGCACTTACCCCATCAGTGGTGGGGTCGGTGGGCACATCAGGCAGGGGATCAGGCTGAGGCGGGCATCTGGCATCGGCTCCTGTGTCTTCTATTCTGAGATCACAACGGCTTCCGCCGTGCATCTCCTCCCCTCCTCCTATAGGCGTCCAATAGGATCGCCTGTCCTTTTAGCCAATTGGGTGATGGGTATCAGACCCGCTTCCCGATTGGCTGGGAGGAGGATCAGTGCTCCAACAGCGAATATTCATTTGCTGATACAACACACCTAGGTTGGTTCCAGACGCAATGCTCTGCGCTCCGAGCCCATTCTATTTTGAAGCCTAATAAAGCCTCTGGCTCTAATCAGGTGCTTCAAAAAACAACCCCACCCCCTGGCCCCCCTCATAGGAATTCATGCACTCAGCGTCCTGAAAGGGGCTGGGTGCATGGATAAGGAGGGCAGCAGAGGTGTTGGGGGGGGGGGGCCGCGCCTGTGTGTCCACAATGCACAAGTTGCCCCTGGTCAGTAATTAGCAATTGCCCCCTGGCAAGTAATTCAGAGGGTAACCATCACTGACCCACACACAGACACAGGCAGCCCCTGTGCACATCAGTCTTGTCCACCCTGCCGCCCTTGCCCCAGGTTCACATCCTCACAGATGCGCACAGGCAGCCCTTGAGTTCAGTACTTGTCCATTATGCACCCCCCTCCTCATCTTACCAGCAGCGACAAGCAGAAAGAGACTCCTCATTAACTTCTTACCTCCTGATTATTCTGCAGCACTCCTAAGGTATCAACAAGGTTACATAGTTACATAGTTAGACTTGCTTTTTTCAACCTGACTATCTAGTTCAACCAAAAAAAAATAGGAAAATTATATAGAACCATACAATCCCATATACAATCCTTCACCCACAGTTGATCCAGAGGAAAACAAAAAAAAAAAAAACAGCAAAGCATGATCCAATTTGCTATAGAGGGGGAAAAATGCCTTCCTGATCCCCGGAGAGACAATCGGATTCTCCCTGGATCAACTTTACCTAAAAATGTTAGTACACAGTTATATTATTCACATTAAGGAAAGAATCCAGGCCTTTTTTAAAGCATACTACCCTGCTGGCCAAAACCACCTCTGGAGGGAGTCTATTCCACATTTTCACAGCTCTAACTGTAAAGAAACCTTTCCGTATTTGGAGATGAAATCTTTTTTCCTCTAGACGTAAAGAGTGCCCCCTTGTCCTTTGTGATGACCTGAAAGTGAATAACTCAACACCAAGTTCACTATATGGACCACTTATTTGTACATGTTGATCATACCCCCCCCCCTTAATCTCCTCTTCTCAAGAGAGAATAAATTCAGTTCCTCTAATCTTTCCTCATAGCTGAGCTCCACCATGCCTCTTATTAGTATGGTTGCCCTTCTCTGCACTTTCTCCAGTTCCCCGATATCCTTTTTGAGAACCGGTGCCCAAAACTGAACTGCATATTCCAGATGAGGTCTTACAAATGATTTGTACAGGGACAAAATTATGTCTCTGTCTCTGGAGACCATACCTCTCTTAATACAAGAAAGGATTTTGCTTGCTTTGGAAACCGCAGCTTGGCATTGCATGCCATTATTAAGCTTATGATCTACCAAAACCCCCAGATCCTTCTCCACTATGGATTCCCCCAGTTGTACCCCCCCCCCAGTATGTATGATGTATGCATATTCTTAGCCCCCATATGCATAACTTTACATTTATCAGCATTAAACCTCATTTGCAACATAGTCGCCCAATCAAACAGTGCATTGAGGTTGGCTTGTATGTTGGAGACATCCTGCAAGGACGTTATTCCACTGCATAGCTTGGTGTCATCTGCAAACACTGAAATGGTACTTTTAATCCCAGAGCCTATATCATTTATAAATATATTGAAAAGTAAGGGTCCCAACAACGAACCTTGGGGTACATCCAGGGTTGTAGATAATTTTTTTTCCCTGGGGGGGTTCAGTTTTGAGTATCCAGAAGGCCAAAATTAGCAAACCTGCCACACTGTGACAAATAGTGGGTGTTGCAAATTGCGCTAACAGTGGGAGGCGCTTAAAACTTGATTCTACTCACTGTGTACTTAGTAACGTATGCCACAGCTTTTGTATCCAAGTGAGAGGCAGCCAGCTATGCTCTGGGCCTCCCTCTCAATCCTGGCATCCATATGGTCCTCTGGCTTAGCAGTCTATTCCCTAATGGCCAATTGTGTAGCCTGGATGAAGGTGGATGAGCAGGCCTCACTGTCCCTATAACACAGCTGCATACCTCCCAACTTTTGAAATTCAGAAAGAGGGAAACAGTGGCGGCTGGTGACGTATTAAGATGGTGGGGCGCCAGACCCCGCCCTTCTTTTTGACCCCTCCCACTTCTCAGAAGCCCCACCCACTATGTTCCAACCTTCTTTTTTGGAATATATATATATATACATATACATACACATACACACAATGACACATGAGACATCATATACTGCAACAGACTGCTACGGTTTCCCTTCACTCTGTTATACAAAACACACTCAGTGATTTTTTTTTTTTGTTTAAATGTATATATTTTGACAAATGTGGACATCCAAAAATAATGTTTTTTCAAAAAAAAAGAAGAAAAAAGAAGGAAGGAGTCCCCCAAGGGCTTTGAACAAGTTCACTTTTAACCTCTTGCTTACTGGACATTTAAACCCCCTCCTGCCCGGCCCAATTTTCAATTTTCAGCGCTGTTGCATTTTGAATGACAATTGCGTGGTC
>BLSH010481424.1:1166834-1179129 GCA_018402905.1 Glandirana rugosa
GGGGACCTACGCAGATTTTTTTCAGTGATTTTTATCTATATTACAATACAATACATTACAGCCGCGAATGGTTTTAAATTACATTTTTTTCCTTTACAAATGTCATTTTGCTCTGGCACTGTTCTAAACATCATAGAGATGCACCCTTTTACAGGCAGATTAAGGGGACCCCCCCCAGGAACATTATTTAAAGGAATATTTCATTTTTTATTGTTTCACTTTAGGCATTATTAAAATCACTGCTCCTGCAGAAACAATCAATTTAAAAACTTTTTTTGCATTGATATATGTCCCTTAGGGTCCCCATATGCTTTTTATGGAAATAACTTGCATATAAGCCTTTAAAATTAGCACTTTTGACTTTTCATATTCGGGTCCCATAGACTTTAACGGTGTTCGCACAAATTTTTTGTCTGTTTGCATGTTCTGGTGCGAACCGAACGGGGGGGGGGGTGGGGGTGTTGTTCGGCCCATCCCTAGTGTTGATCACTCCAACTCAGTACAGGTGTAATCCACAGGAGATGGATTAAATCACCATGATCTCTGGAGCGTCTAGTGCATTGCGGATTTTCCCGTAGCCCCATTTTAAATAGTCTCGCTGGTGTTAGGTGAACCCTCAATGCATGCAATGTAGAGTTGGGTCAGGTGGGCCAGGGGGCACTGAGAGAGCATATTAGCACTGCCTGTAGGACCTCTTCCCACTGCTCCTCAGCAAATTGACCATCTCTCTCCCACATGTCAGCTGCCGTGGATGGAGAAAAATAGTCAATAACATACAATAGCACCTGGAGATGAATCCTTTGAAGTGTGACACCTCCATCATGTAGTTGAATACTGGGGAGGGGAATAGTTCCCATGAGACCTTTACGGCCTGTGCCTTAACAGCGTGTTGCAACTGCAAGTATTGAAACCACATAGATTATGGAAGGTGAAATGAAGCCTGCATGACTGTGCATGAACGTAATGTACCATTTAAAAAGACCTGGGAAAGACGAGTGACCCCATACTGCCTCCACCTGGGCCCACTGGATAGTGTTTCTAACTTTGCATAATACCCATTATGCCTGTATATAGTGAACCTGTGCATATCCTGCCAACTGTCGAGTCTTGTTCTAGACCTTTTGCATAATCACTAGATTTGTGCATGGCTAAAAAATTAGTTTTTTTAGTTTTTCGGAAATTCGAAATTAGGAAATTCGGAAATTCATAAATGAAAAAAATTCGGAAATCTGAAATTCGGAAATTTGCGGTAATTCGGCAATTGCGGTAATTCAGCAATTGTGGTAATTCGGAAATTCGCGGTAATTCGGCAATTGTGGTACTTTGGAAATTTGCGGTAATTCGGCAATTGCGGCAATTCAGAAATTCGGCAATTGGAACAGCCAAAAATCCAAAAATTCAGAAATCCGAACATTTGAAATAATAACTAACTAATAACTATTAAATTATAGGTATTGGAATTTCCTTGAACGTTTGGCTGTGAACTTAAATATGAAATTTATCATTAATAGCCATATTTTCAAGGAAATTCCAATACCTATAATTTAATAGTTATTTATTATTATTTCAAATGTTCTTTCTTATTTCTGAATTTCGGAAATAAGAAAGAAGATTTAAAATAATACTAGCTTATTATAATTTATAATAAGTTAAAATAATTAATAACTTATTATCTCAAATGTTCTTCCTTATTTCCGAATTTCTGAAATTCGGAAATAAGAAAGAACATTTGAAATAATAATAAATAACTATTAAATTATAGGCATTGGAATTTTCTCGAAAATATGGCTATTAGTGATAAATTTCATATTTAAGTTCACTAACAGCCAAACTTTCAAAGAAATTCCAATACCTATAATTGAAGAGTCTAGTTATTATTTCAAATGTTCTTAGTTATTTTCTAATTTTTGGATTTCTGAATTTCGGATTTTCGGCTTTTCCGATTGCTGAATTTCCGAATTACCGCAATTGCCGAATTACCACGAATTTCCAAATTACCGCAATTGTCGAACTACCACAAATTTCAGAATTACCGCAATTACAGCAATAGCTGAATTACCGCAATACGAATAAACAAAAATTTGGAAAGTGAAAATTCGGAATTCGTCCAAATTGCCGAATTTACATATTTAACCACTTAAGGACCTGAAGGATTTCCAGCTTTAGGATCGGAGCCCTTTTTGCGATTCGGCGCTGCGTCGCTTTAACTGACAATTGCGCGGTCGTGCGACGTTGTACCCAAACGAAATTTGCGTCCTTTTTTTCCCACAAACAGAGCTTTCTTTTGGTGGTATTTGATCACCTCTGCGTCATTTCTGATCGCCGCTATAAACAAAAGAAGAGCGACAATTTTGCAAAAAAATCCAAATTTCTTACTTTTTGCTAAAATACAAATCCAAAAAAAAAATATAAAAAAACATTTTTTTTCACAGTTTTTGGCCGATTTATATTCTTGATCATATTTGCGATAAAAAAATCGCAATCGGCGTTTATTGATTGGTTTGCGCAAAAGTGGTCGCGTTTACAGATGATGAGAATTCATTTTTGGGGTTTTTATTTATTTTTTGTTTTTTACTAATAATGGCGGCAATCTGCGATTTTTAGCGGTACTGCGATATTGGGGCGGACATGTCGGACCATTTTGACACTTTTTTGGGACCATTGGCATTTATACAGCGATCAGTGCTATAAAAATGCACTGATTACTGTGTAAATGCCATTGGCAGTGAAGGGGTTAACCTGCAGGGGGCGCTCTAAGGGTTAACTGTGTTCCCTGGGCGTGTTCTAACTGTGGGGGGACTGCCCTAGCAGGGGAAGGGAAGTGGTCACAGCCTCCACGTACACGAAGGCTGTGATCACAGCCCTTCCCCCTTCACAGAACGGAGGTCCATGTTTACATACACGGACCTCCGTTCCTTCACTCCGGGGGGGGGGCATCGCGGGTGGCCGGCGGCAATCGAAGCCGCCGCACCCGCTCCCTGACCCTCCCCGGACACAGTGAGCGTGCGGGCGTGCCCGCCGGCGGCGCGCGTGCGCTCACTGTGCACGATCTGGCGGCTGCCGTCGTACGACGGCGTTTCGCCTTACAGAGCCACTTTGCTGCCGTCAGATGCCGATCGGCGGTCGGCAAGTGGTTAAACCCATGAATTGAGGTGTCTGACCGGATCAGGACAGCCATCGGCTTGATGGCAATTGCGAACAGGAGGGGGGACAGAGGACATCCCTGCCTGGTACCACTAAACAGCGGGAAGGGTTCAGACGTCCGTTCAGCCTCTCTGATAGCTGCCTGGAGAGAGCTATACAGCGATTGGACCCATGATAGGAATGTGGGTCCAAATCCAAGCTTCTGCATAGTAGCCCAAAGGTGTTGCCATTCAATACTGTCAAATGCCTTATGGGCGTCAAGCGACAGTAAGACCCTATCCCCCCCCCATTATCCGCCCCTGCTCGAAGGTTAACAAACAGTGTCCTGCAGTTGATTTTTCAGGCATGAACCCAGCTTGGCCTGGATGAATAATCAAGGAAATTACCTTGTTAATAGAGTTGAGCGGACACGTGGATGTTCGGGTTTGGCCGAACGTCGCGAAAAAGTTCGAGTTCGGCCCCGAACTTGACCCCGAACCCCATTGAAGTCAATGGTTGCCCAAACTTTTGGGCACTAAAATGGCTCTAAAAAATCCGGGAAAGGGCTAGAGGGCTGCAAAAGGAAGCAAAATGGGGGTAAGAGTAGGACAAGTGCCCTGCAAACAAATGTGGATAGGGAAATAACTTGAAATCACATAAAAAAAATTAAAAATGGAGGAGGAGGTGGATGGGGAGTAGGAGGTTGAGGAGGAGGTGGCCGTGGCGGAGGAGGAGGAGGAGGTAGCCAACACTGTTTTTTGTTTGTTTGTTCTTTTTGTTCAAACAATACAGTGGCTGCAGGGCAGGCCAGCACCTCCAAGGCATAAAGGGCAAGCCACCCTCCAAGCCACTTGTGAATGACTGGCCTGATAACCATGGAAATGACCCCTCTTCCTCCTCCTCTTCCTCCTGTGCCACATCCTCTTCCATCATCGCCCAAAGTGTTTTTTCAAGGAGACATAGAAGTGGGATAGTAACGATGAGAACGTCATCAGCACTGGCCATGTTAGTGGAGTACTCGAAACACCGTAATATGGTACACAGGCGAGCAGCAGCAGGGTGAGAACGCTGAAAGTGCGCACAGACGGCCCGCACTTTATGCAGCAGCTCTGACATATCCGGGTCGTTTTTTAGAAATTTCTGCTCCTCCAAATTCAGCACATGTGCCAGGCAAGGGATGTGCGTCAAACCGACTAGGCCCAGAGCTGCTACGAGATTTCGCCCATTATCGCACACCACCAGGCCAGGCTTGAGGGTCAGTGGCAACAACCACTCATCGGTCTGTTGTTCAATGCCCATCCACAGCTCCTGCGCAGTGTGGGGTTTATCCCCCAAACATATCAGTTTTAAAACAGCCTGCTGTCGTTTCCCCCTGGATGTGCTGAAGTTGGTGGTGAAGGTGTTACGTGAGCGGATGAGGAGGTGGTAGAGGAGGAGGAAGCGCAGTAGGAGGAGGCAACAGGAGGCAAAGAGAAATGCCCTGCAATCCTCGGTGGTGGAAGGACATGCGCCAAATGGCTAGCCGGCTCAGGCCCACCCGCCACTACATTTGCCCAGTGTGCAGTTAGCGAGATATAGCGTCCCTGCCCGTGCTTACTGGTCCACGTATCCGTGGTTATGTGGACCTTGCCACAGATGGAGTTGCGCAGTGCACACTTGATCTCATCCCCAACTTGTTTGTGCAGGGAAGGGATGGCTCGCCTGGAAAAGTAGTGACGGCTGGGAACCATGTACTGTGGGACAGCCACCGCCATCAGGTTTTTAAAACTGTCCGTGTCCACCAGACGGAATGACAGCATTTCAAAGGCCAGGAATTTTGAAATGCTAGCATTCAGGGCCAGGAATCACGAGTGGGTAGGGGGGTACTTCCTCTTTCTCTCCAGTGTTTGGGAGATGGAGAGCTGTAAGCTTCCATGGGACCATGTGGAAATGCTTGGGGACGGTGGCGGACATGGTGGCGTTGCTGTCACATCGTCTGTTTGCTGAGTGGCAGGTGACACTGGCACTGTAGAGGTGGAGGAAGAGGCCGAGGCAGCAGCAGAAGAGGAAGCAGGAGGAGCCCGAGACCTTTCTTGGATTTTTAGGGGCTTATTCCACTGCAGCTCATGCTTTGCATGTAGATGCCTGGTCATGCAGGTTGTGCTCAGGTTTAGAACATTTATGCCTCGCTTCAGGCTCTGATTGCACAGTGTGCAAAGCCCTCGTGTCTTGTCGTCAGCACATTGTCTGAAGTACTGCCATGCCGGGGAACTCCTTTGAGCTGCCTTTGGTGTGCTAGGTCCCTGGGTGTGGTGGGTAGTAGCAGGCACACGGTCTAGGGGACGTCGCTCTGCTTTTGCAACCTGCTTCCTCTTTTGCTGTGCTGGTGCCTCTGTGCGACCACCACCTCTTCCTCCAAACTGCACACGTCACTCGCATGACCTTCATTCCATGTGGGGTCTAGGACCTCATCATCCTCCACATCATCTTCCACCCACCCTGCACCATTGCCCTCCTTGTCAGTCTGCACACTGTGGAAAGCCACAGCAGTTGGCACCTGTGTTTCAGCATCATCAGAGACGTGCTGCGGTGGTGTTTCCATGTCCTCATCCTGAAACAGAAGTGGTTGGGCATCGGTGCACTCAATGTCTTCCACTTCTGGGGCAGGGCTATGTGGGTGGCCCACGGAAAGCACACCAGCAGAGTCATCAAAAAGCATAAGAGACTGCTACATTACTTGGGGCTCAGACTGCTTGGCTGATTTACAAGGGGCTGAAGTGAAAGACAGATGGCCATGGGGTTCAGGTGCCAACTCTGAGCTTTCATCAAGGGACCGGATGGGAGACAATGTGAAGGAACGGGAGGCATTGTCAGCCACCCAATCTACTATCGCCTGTACTTGTTCTGTCCTCACCATTCGTTGAGCGGCATTCGGGCCTACCATATAACGTTGAAGGTTCTGTCGGCTATTCGCACCTGAGGAAGGTGTTTCACTTGTGCGTGTAGCTGACACAAATCGACCATGTCCTCTCCTTGCAACCGAAACTTCACCAACACCAGCAGCACCTTGACCACGTCCCTTATTTGACGCTCTCCTAATTCTGGACACAAATGTACTATGTACCACTATTTATTAATGCTAAAAAAAAAAGAATAATAAATTATTATTCTTTTTTTTTTAAAACAGCAACATAGATGCACTTTTTATTTTTGTGCAAGAAATGGACCGCTCACACCAGCAGCAGAAACCTCTCCCTACACCAGTATGAGATGATTTTAGAACGATAATCTGACATCCTTAAAAAATACTCATCACCCCATCTTATAATAGGCGGCGACTTTAATTTGGCCGCTCACCCTACTTTAGACAGAAGTTCCTACTCACTCTCTTCTAAAGCCTTTACTAAGACAATGAATAAATCTCTCAATACTTTTCAACTTATAGACTCCTGGAGATCACACAATGTTGGCATTAAAAAATTCACCTTTTACTCCCACCCTCATAATAGTTTTGCCCGTCTTGACTACATATTCACTACCCCGGTACTATTAGCAAATTCAGTCAAAGCAGATATAATTCCGTGTCCTTGGTCAGATCACCATATGGTTATGTTTGAAACCTCCAACATTGGCTTTCCTCCATCCCCCTTCAGTTGGAGACTAAATGATTCACTCCTTACAGACCCTTCTATTAGTAAACATATCTCAGACAGCATAGAGGAATACTTTAAATTAAATGATATTGGAAACACCCCCCCAACTTCTATTTGGTTAGCGCATAAATTGGTCATTAGAGGACATCTGATAGAACAGGCATCTAAGAAAAATAAAACTAAACTGTCTGATATTAAAACCCTCACCAAAGAACTCAACTCCCTATATAATAAAATAAACTCCACACCATCCCAATCCCTTATTGATCAAATTAACACCAAAAAACACTCATTAGATTTATTATTGTCAAATGACACCGAAAAAAGAATTCGCTTTTCCAAAGCTAAATTCCTCCTGCATGGTAACAATACATCTTCACAATTTGCTAGAAAGTTTAATCAAAATATCAATCCCCCCCCCCATTTATACAAGCTCCGCAATAATTCAGGGCATTTAGTATCTCACCCTAATGAAGTTCAGAATATTTTTTTAAATTTTTATAAGAATCTCCTGTCAAACCCTCACCCTGCCCCTACAGATTCCTCTTTATCCTGGTTGGACAAGATCCAACTACCATTTCTCTCCTCACAGCAAAATTCTGCACTTAATAAACCATGCACAGAAACTGAAATCACCGACATAATCAAGTCACTTAAATCCTCTACTGCTCCTGGCCCGGCGGGTTTTCTTCAGGTTACTATAAGAAGTTTTCTTCTCTTCTGTCCCCTTATCTTTGTAAGTTATTCAACCACATTTTGAATGGTAATCCTATCCCAGCAGAAATGACTTTAGCGAACATGTCCCTTTTGCCCAAGCCCCATAAGGATCACTCTCTCCCGCAAAATTTTCGCCCAATATCTGTATTAAATAATGACCTAAAAATATTTGGTAAATTATTAGCAAACAGACTTGCCCCTATTATCCCCTCATTGGTCCATATTGATCAATCTGGGTTTATAAATAACAGACATATCACAGATAACATTAGGTTAGTGAACAATATAATCCAAGACGCCAATTTATCATCCAAACAATTATGCTTATTAAGCTTAGATATTAATAAAGCATTTGACAGCGTCAGCTGGTCTTATTTAACCTTAATACTCCAAAAATTCGGATTCCCAGACAATTTTATACACGGTTTCAATGCCTTATACAATCAACCTCGTACAAGAATTAAAATCCCTGGCAGCAACTCCGATTTTTTCTCCTTAAATAGAGGCACCAGACAAGGCTGTCCTCTATCTCCACTTCTATTCGCCCTAGCCTTAGAACCCTTAGCTATTTCGATTAGAAATAACCTTAATATCAATGGATATATTAAAGGTCCTATTGAATATAAACTCAGTCTTTATGCTGATGACGCAATAGTCTTTTTAACTAATCCCCTAATCTCCATACCCAATATATTGACCGAACTAAGTATATTTGAAAAACTCTCGGGCCTTGGCATTAATCTTTCTAAATGCTCTCTCCTTCCTATTAATATTCCTCCCAATCTAGCTCATTCCTTACACACCAGTTTTCCTTTCACATGGTGCAAAAACTCACTACGTTACCTAGGGGTACAAATTTCATCGGATTTTAAATTACTATATCAATATAATTTTCCCACTCTTATCACACAGATCAAAAACCTTTTGAAGGTCTGGGAGTCATTTCATATCTCATTTATGGGCAGAATATGTGCCATTAAAATTATTATTATTCCTAAATTACTCTACCTGTTCCGAGCCCTCCATATCAATATCCCTAAATATAAGTTGGAATCTCTACAAAAAATCATCAATAAATTTGTTTGGCTAGGTAAAAGACCTAGATGTAGCAATTTACTATTATATAGATCACAATCAACAGGAGGACTGGGACTTCCCTACATCTGGCACTATTATATGGCAGTTAAACTCACACATATCTCTCAATGGTATGCAGAGGATAAAGATATCCCATGGCTCACCTTTGAATCTCACTCTATCTTACCATACAACCTACAAGGTATTCTATGGACAAATAACATTCCTTATAGAGCTATTCACTCACGCAATCTAATTGTTTCTCAAATTATACAATTTTGGCAACGTCATAAATCCCACTACACATTACAATCATCCACCCCTCCATTATTTTCATTTATAGGTGATCCCCATTTTTCTCCTGCTTTTAAAGATATCTCAGACTTGTCCATTTGGATATCTTCCAAAATTACAAACCTCTTATCCATCTCAGATAAAAATAAAATCTCCTCTTTTGAGAACTTAAAACTTAAATATAATCTCACTGATTCTCAAAAAAGACAATTTGATCTAATTAAGGTATTCTTAGCATCTCAACACCCTGTAAACCTAGAACCTCCCTTCACAATATTTGAACAAACTTGCTTGAATTCACCAAGGGGTAGAGGCATGATTTCTAAATTTTATTCATATCTCAATGCATCCAGCAGTCCTGAAAAAACTAATCCAATGCTTAAATGGGAATCAGATATTGGTACTGATATTCCCACCAAAGATTGGCATGCCATGATATTAAACATGCGCAAAAGCAATAGAGCTTCTGCCTTTAAAGAGACACCAATTAAAATTTTTACAAGATGGTACTGGACCCCTGCCAAAATTAACAAATTCTACCCGTCAATATCAAATCTCTGCTTTAGAAACTGTGGTTCCCCTGGGACACTGTTTCACATTTTTTGGGATTGCCCCAAACTAAATAATTTTTGGCAAAAAGTTTCGACCTTTATATTTAGCTGTACCAATAGATCAATTCCTCTGACCCCACTACTATGTCTATTGTATTCAAGCATACCCGATATCCCTCATATGATTATGCAGCTAATATACTCCCTTCTGAGTGCCATACATTGGACTATAGCTTGTAATTGGCTTACCCCAAGCCTCCCCTGGTCTCAAGTTATTTCACGTATGAACATGACTAAAATAGCAGAGTATATTTACCACACAATGAATGACAGTATTCAGTTTTATAGTGATAAATGGAAAAATTGGATTCCTAATTAGATGTCACACTATATAAGTTTATCGACTAATGGATTACTTCAACTACGTTGATAGATGCTCAACTGTTATCTTCTTATGATCTTGGACAAGATTTGACCTGATTTATATATACTTCCTCCTTGGTAGATACCTGAATTGTCTTATTTTAAATTTTTGGATATTCATGTTAATATTCTTACATTCTGTTGATGTATTTATAAAAACGTATCTACTATGTATATGACCTTCTTATAAATAAAGCTGTTGTAAACAAAAAAAAAAAAAAAAGAACGATAATCTGTCCCTCACAGCACTGACAGGAACCTCTCCCTACTTCACTATGAGATGATTTTAGAAGGATAATATGTCCATCACAGCACCGACAGGAACCTCTCCCTACTCCACTAGGAGATGATTTTAGAATGATAATCTGTCCCTCACAGCACCGACAGGAACCTCTCACTACTCCACTATGAGATGATTTTAGAATGATAATCTGTCCCTCACAGCACCGACAGGAATCTCTCCCTATTCCACTATGAGATGATTTTGGAACGATAATATGCCTCTCACAGCACCGACAGGAACCTCTCCCTACTCCACTATGAGATGATTTTAGAATGATAATCTGTCCCTCACAGCACCGACAGGAACCTCTCCCTACAGCAATATGAGATGATTTTAGAACGATAATTTGTCCCTCATAGCACCGACAGGAACCTCTCCCTACTCCACTATGAGATTATTTTAGAACAGTAATCTGTCCCTCGCAGCACCGACAGGAACCTCTCCTTATTATTTTTTTATCTAATTATGTAATAGATATTGATTTTATATTACCCACTGTTGTGCTATCCTGCTTGGGATTCTTTAGTGACAGCCTTTAAAGTCCCACTCTTTTTTCTTTTTTTTTTTTGTGCATTTATTTTGGGATGTGGTGTCACGCTTAGTTTTATCTGCCTCCAATGTTTTTTATACATATGTGGATGGGACTTACATATGCGTTCGCTTCTGGCGCGAGCTCTCATGGACGAGGCGCTTTAAATTTTTTTTTTAATTATTTATTTTACTTTTTATTTTTACACTGTCCTTTTAGAAAAAAAAAATGTTGATCACTTTTATTCCTATTACAAGAAATTTTAAACATTCCTTGTAATAGAAAAAAGCATGCCAGGACCTCTTAAATATGAGATCTGGGGTCAAAAAGACCTCAAATCTCATATTTACACTTACATGCAATAAAAAAAAATGGCATTAAAAAAAAAATATCCCCTTTTAAGAGCTATGGGCGGAAGTGACTTGTGATGTCTCTTCCGCCCTGCAATGCTATGGAGCCGAGTGGGCGGCATTTTCCACTCACTCGGCTTCCAGTGCAGGGGGGAGCGGACCAATCGTCTCCGCTGCTACCAGCGAGTCCGGTCAGTAGCGGAGATGATGGGAAAATGGCGGGGGTGCACCTCTTCCAACGCTGATAAAAGTGATCTCGTGGCGTATCCGCCACTGAGACCACTTTTATCACACACAGAATCGCCAGCTGAAAAAAAAATACTGGGGTTATGGTAGCTATCTGCTACCATAACAACGATATTCCACTTCAAAGACGCCGCTGTCATATGACGGTGGCAGTACTGAAGTGGTTGGAAAATATATATAAAATTTGGGGGTTTTAATTAATTTTCTAGCAAAAAATACTGATTGTTATATGTGAAGAAAAAGTGCAAGGCCCAGACTGGAAGTAGTTAAAGCAGTAGTAAGCAGCCTTTTGTTTTTTTAACCCTGTAAGACAATGGCATAATATGTTAGTATGCAGTGCATACTAGCATATAATGAAATACTTACCTTAGAATGAAGCCCTCCCAGTGGCATGCTTTCACCGTGGAAGACGCTTCCATCTTCATCCGTTCTTCCTTCTGGGTTTGCGTCCTCCGGCCGTCTGATTGGCTGCGCCGTGATCATGGGCGTCCGCAGAAATTTTTTCAGGGGGGGGGCATCATTTTAAGGTCACATTTTTTGGCATTATCACATTATCACGGTCAGAGACTGCAGACATAGTACAGGAGATGGTCAGAAACTGCAGACATAGTACAGGAGACGGTCAAACACTGCGGACATAGTACAAGAGACAGTCAGAGACTATGGACATAGAACAGGAGATGATCAGACACTGCAGACATACTACAGGAGATTGTCAGAGACTGCAGACATACTACTGGAGATGGTCAGAGACTGCAGACATACAACAGGAGATCGTCAGAGACTGCAGACATAATACAGGAGATGGTCAGAGACTGCAGACATAGTACATGAGATGGTCTGAGACTGTGGACATGGCACACAAGACGATCAGAGACTTCATACATAGCCCAAGAGGATAAGGACCTAGCGAGCAACCCCCGATCCGATCCCTGATTCCAGGGGGGGGCAATTGCCCCCCTTGCCCCTATCTGCGGACGCCCATGGCTGTTGCATGAAGGATGAATTGGTAGGTACAGTCTGCACTATTGTCCGACAACACATTTATGAAAAAAGCACCATGCTTTAGT
>BLSH010481424.1:1181163-1192295 GCA_018402905.1 Glandirana rugosa
TTTTTTTTTTTTAGATTTATGATGTAAACGTCGGTCGCCACGTAAAGAAAGAAATGCACAGCAAGGTGCAAATGTACTATGTAGCACTATTTATTATTCTTTTTTTGTGCAAGAAATGCACCGCTGGCTGCAAATGTAGTATTTAGATTTTTTTTTTTTTATAAACCAGCAATGTAGACGCACTTTTTATTTTTGTGCAAGAAATGCACCGCTGGCCGCAAATGTAGTATTTAGAATATATATATTTTTTTTAAACCAACAATGTAGACGCACTTTTTATTTTTGTGCAAGAAATGCACCGCATGATGGCATTGGGGCATTTACCACCCAGCCAGTACCATCGCGAAGGACCCCTATCGACTGAGAGGACTTCGAAGACTGCACTATTCTGGCAAGAAGGTGCCGTCTGCTCACCTTCCTCATTGAAAAAGCACTTTCTGTCTGCTGCAGATGTGGTAATGCGGTCCAGGACCTCCTGAGCAGCCATCCAGAATTCTCTATGTTGGTCAGTAGGGTCAGCTATGAATTTGCCTCATACTTGCCAACTATCCTGGTTTCAATTCCCTTGTCCCTTGAAGTTTTAGACCTGTGCTGTGTCCCAATATCTAAGTGCTGCTACTAAAGCTGCCCAACTCTGCCCTATTGCTATGTTTACATGTAAACAACCAGCATTGATATGTAAATAGCGGCAGCATTCATATGTAAATAGTGGCGGCCAGCTGCACTGATATGTAAACAAAGGTGGCATTCATATGCATATCATGCCCCCCCGAGGTCATATTCACCATCCCCTATACTGGATGCTGCCCACTGGGGAGACAAAGGCATGCTTGAAAGTCCACAGCACATGTCAGCAGATGCATGAAGGTGTCGTTGATAATTGATGGCACTGCTGTGTATCTCTAAAAGGCAGCACATTTCTGTGATGTCAGGAAAGCGACTTTTTGCCCCCCAGTCCATGGTGTGCAGGCAGTGAGGAGATGATGTGCTGTAACCTCTAGCAACCAATCTGTGGGCAGTAATGATGCGCAGTAACCTCTAGCAACCAATCAGTGAGCAGTATTGATGTTCAGTAATCTCTAGCAGCCAAACAAGCAGAAAGCATGTGTTGTAACCTCTAGCAACTAATTAGTGAGCAGTAATGTGTGCTGTAACCTCTAGCAACCAGACAGTAAGCGGCAATGATATGCTGTAACCTCTGGCAACCAATCAAAATCACTGCTGATTTGATTCAGTAAATTGATTTTGAGTCTAGTTACAATTTATTGTATGTCTCAGAGCAGGTGGAGAGTGAAATTGCATGGGGGGGCCCCAAGAAAATATTTGCCCAGGGTCCAATCAATATTAAAGACGGCCCTGGCTAGGGCTGTTCTACATTTGTCTTCCCTATAGGTGGCATAGGGTGTTTATCCAAGACTGGGTCAAGGTAACAGTTTAAGTCTCCCACTATGAAGAAGGGAAAGTCAGGGCGGCTCAGCTGGTATTCCAGGAGCACTCTTAAAATGCTAGAGTTAAATGGTGGTGGGACATACACAAATGCTAGAATACATTTCAACTGAAATATACGACATGTCAATATCACATATCTCCCCTCAGCATCGACCAATTTGTCAAATTGAAAACGATATGTATATGGGGTAGGACCCTTCCCCCATAGATAGGTTATGGGACTTTTTTGGTACTGATTAACCCTCTCTGAATGATCAGACGGACACTAACAGTATCTTAATATGTGTATCAAAATTTAATATTTATATAGAAATAACAACACAATAAAATCCCCAAAAGAGGAGAGGATATGAAACAAGATACATATACAAAATAGCCGGACAAAAAGTCAAAATGGTCACCAACGGATCATACCAATATTCGTCCCATGCAGACCGTTCAGGGTCGAGCCGTGCGACTTACAAATTTGATGCACCAAGTCGAGAGAAGGAGATGTCCGACTGTCTGTACACACCGCCTAGTGGTCATAATAATAGGAAAAGTATAGGTGTTGATCATCTGGAGGTAATAACTCAAAAAGAGGATATTAAGGTGTAAAGAGAGCTTTTAAGCACATACCCAAACTTGGAGGGTCGAAGGAGCGCGGTCTTATAAAAAGATCCTTGAATTAAATGGGTGTAAATCATATGGAACTGTCTTCCAAAAAGAGACAGATATGTCCAAAGTACCTTACGTAGGTGTAGCAGCGTCAGGCATCCGCAGATTCGTCGGCGTCTTATCCAGGAAGCCGAGAGGGTGGTTTAAATAAGATATCTTTGGCGCCAAAAATTTTATCTTGGCGCTCCGGAAGTGACTTTGCGGTGCAACCGCAATAGTCTCCCGGCTATTTGAGGATCCACCATTTAGGCTCTCAAATAGCCGGGAGACTATTGCGGTACTTTGGACATATCTGGAGATTTTTGGGGACCGCTACGCCACCTCAATTACTGGGAATGGGGACCGCTTAGGGGGGCATGTGTTTAACAATACAGGGCTTTGTTATTAGGTCTGTATTTTGTCCCCCAGGTTGTCTCTTTTTGGAAGACAGTTCCATATGATTTACACCCATTTAATTCAAGGATCTTTTTATAAGACCGCGCTCCTACGACCCTCCAAGTTTGGGTATGTGCTTAAAAGCTCTCTTTACACCTTAATATCCTCTTTTTGAGTTATTACCTCCAGATGATCAACACCTATACTTTTCCTATTATTATGACCACTAGGCGGTGTGTACAGACAGTCGGACATCTCCTTCTCTCGACATGGTGCATCAAATTCGTAAGTCGCACGGCTCGACCCTGAACGGTCTGCATGGGATGAATATTGGTATGATCCGTTGGTAACCATTGACTTTTTATTATACAGTTACCCCATCTCTTTATCTGAGGCTTGGGCTTACTGCACACACGACAGCTGCGATTTATGCATCTACAGACCCGTCACAGTTGTATGAAATTGGGAATGATACGGCCAGATGTTTAAACACGGAGTGTCCCCTTCTCTCAGAAAGTATCAAGGTACCCCGAATATCTTTATGTGCAACATGAACTAAATGTTTCATCTATATAAATCAATAGGTTTATGATTAGACGCGAATAAGGTTGATTTGTGTTTATCCCGGAAACGGGACACTATGTATAAATGTAGAAAAATCAGTAATATGTTTGTATTTTTATACTTTATTGGACTTTGTTATACTTACCTAGGATACGGATACCCTTAGTTGGTCTCTGCTCACTTTCCCCTGAGGAAGCCGCCACAGGCGAAACGCGTTGGGAAGAACAGACACGTATCCCCTATTAGCCAGTCATTGGAGTTCACCATAATTCCATCGACTGGGAGTATCCGGACCGATTCTGGTTTATGTATTTTACTGTCCGGCTATTTTGTATATGTATCTTGTTTCATATCCTCTCCTCTTTTGGGGATTTTATTGTGTTGTTATTTCTATATAAATATTACATTTTGATACACATATTAAGATACTGTTAGTGTCCGTCTGATCATTCAGAGAGGGTTAATCAGTACCAAAAAAGTCCCATAACCTATCTATGGGGGAAGGGTCCTACCCCATATACATATCGTTTTCTATTTGGCATTTTAGGGATGTGGTACTGATATAGGCAGTGGCTGATTACATTTTTCACTTTATCAATTTGTCAAATTCCTGAGAGTCCAGTGATCTGTATATCAGTACACTCACCCCCTTGGAGTAGGTGTGAGTGGAACGGTACTCCCAGCCCACCCATGAAAACCCCAAACAGGATACAGTCTCAGGCACCAAATGAGTCTCTTGCAGTGCATAGATAGCAGGTAGGTGCTTACGTAGTGCTGAGAAAACCATTGTCCTTTTAAGAGGGCTCTGAATACCTCTGATATTCCAGGCAATGATAGGGACCGTACACATAGGTAAAATGTTTTATGAAAGAAATGTGTGGCAAGGCCTAAGGCCGTCCAGGCCATGTCCTGGCAGGAGCAGTACATACCAAGTGATGAGATCATAGCAAGAATTGCAGCAGACGAGGTCTCTGAAGGTGAAAAAGGGTACAGTACTCTGGAACAAGCAAATTGGTAAGTCAACAAGGAAAACAAAGTCTCTTAGTAAGTAACTGTTCCACTGACTATCCAGCAGGATAGAATGGATCTCTTGTACTGCCTGGTGCCCTACCTCCAGAGGCCAGTACTGAAGAAGAAGAGAAGCATCAACAGAAATAAAAAAAATGTCTATCAAAAACAAACAGCAGACACACTTCCAGAGCATGAAAGAGAGTTTGTTCCATCCTATGCAGCTGTTGGTTTGGGCTCCCAGACAGTGCCCAAATGCATCATCTATAATGGTTGAGATAGAAGGTAGATAACTCACACCATCTGTGTGTCTGTAGATGAAGAAGTACATCAGTCTTCCTCGACTGGTGGTTTCCTGGCTTGGCGCAGGGTGCTTTCGTTGGCATCCAGCCATGCTGGCGCCTCAGCCGCTCGCTCAAAGAAGTGTGCCTGACCTCTGGCTATCTTTTTGTTGTTTAATGATTATGTGTTTATGTATATTGTTACAGTACCCTTGTATTAAAGTCTGAGATCCTGATGAAGCAGGGCTTCCCACGAAACGAGTCAATCTGATAGATGGATCTCAAGGCCACAGGAACAATAACCTTGGATGGCTACTTTGTGTACAGTGCCTTAAAAAAGTATTCACCACCCTTGAAATTTTCCACATTTTGCCATGTTACAACCAAAAACATAAATGTATCTTATTGGGATTTTACGTGATAGACCAACAAATAAGTGGCACATAATTGTGAAGTGGAAGGAAAAATGATAAATGGTTTTCAAAATGTCTTACAAATACATATCTGAAAAGTGTGGCGTGCATTTATGATGCGAATAGTTCTGATGGGACCAATATTCCTGCGCTTATGGAGGTGCAAATAAAGTGCTGAATGGATATCCTAAATTAATAAACTGTGTGTCACCTAACAGTGGGTTGTATTCCCACTGTGGTGTTTCGAAATCTAAAATTGTGAAAAATGTGAAGTTGTAAATAAGAAGTTGCTGCTCTATTAAGGTGTCACGTGCCTTTAAATATGAATAATCTGTGTGAGAGCGCTACTTCTTGTGAAAATCTATAATGCTAGTAGCTGGTATTCAACAAAGTGCAAGTGCATCAATACAAATGTGTCAAAAAGTAAAAGTACCATACCCCACAGTATGATCAATGGATAAATAAATAAATCAACAATGTGCAAAAATGACATAAATGCCATAAATAAAGTTCATCAACAATATACATCTGTGCCGACTCTTTCTGATGTAAATATGATCAACGGTTCATCAATGTGATTTATTTATTATTTTTATTTATTTCAGGTACTTCTATAGCGCCGTCAATTTACGCAGCGCTTTACATATACATTGTACATTCACAACAGTCCCTACCCTCAAGGAGCTTACAATCTAAGGTCCCTAACTCACATTCACACATACTAGGGCCAATTTAGACACAATCCAATTATTACTAAAAAAGGTTACTATAAATTATTACTATCCAAAGGTACTACCAGCTTGTCTTTGGAGTGTGGGAGGAAACCGGAGTACCTGGAGGAAGCCCATGCAGGCACAGGGAGAACATGCAAACTCCTGGCAGGTAGTGTCATGGTTCGGATTCGAACTAGCGACCCTTTTTTACTGCTAGGCGAATGTGCTACCCACTACACCACTGTGCCGCCCCTGTGATCCTCTTAGTAAATATGCAAATAAAGTGGCAAGTGCTCAATTTATTTTGCACTCACCAGATGGTTGTGACTTCCATTACAGAAGTCATATGCGCCTTGGTTGATGGCTGGGTCTGGTAGTTCCACAGGTCGAGTCTTCACCGGCAGTTCTCACCACTTACAGTTTTCTCAGGGCGCAGTGGGTGTAGGTAATCAAATGGCAGAGAAGATGTACATAGTGTAATACTTTATTTATTTTTTAAAAACAAAAGCATCCACTTACATAAAAACTCTCAATTGTGCATAAAAACCTTGGACCGGAAGTAGTTACGGACTTGCGTCTCACCGGCCGGAAATAACGTCACCACCCGCGGTCACTGACGCGTTTCATCCCTCCCACGAGACGTTGTCAAAGGATGACCCCGGGTGGTGTGGTGATTACTTATATAACTTAATTTTACATAACCCCTCCCTCCCCTTCGCCATTGTATTAAGTACTGACCCACAATCTGTGTGCATCGTTTCCTTTTCCTGTGCAAACCGGATGTGGGTGCACTTGGTTAGAATGAATACACTCTCCTCCATCTTTGTACACCCAAATCAGAACCATCTAATGTTTAATGTTATAATCTTTTATGTTTGACTTCTCCTATCCCCCATACATTAATGTTATACACCCCCTTCCTACACATTCGTGCAGAGTGTAATTAATAAAATACAATGTTATTGAAGTAATTGAATTACTATTTTCCCATATGCTAACTTATGACAGTGCCATCTTGTGGCCAAATTTCATAATTGCTACCATGCTTGTTGTTAATCAATTTTCCAATTGTATGTTATATTAAAATTATTCCTAATTGCTATAATGCCCAAACCTAGCGGCTTTAAATTACCCATAAAGTAAATAAATGCATATAAATAAATATATATAAAATTAATATTAAAACTCATGGGATGAAACATGTATGTATTTATAGTAGGGGATTGTGTAGTGTTGAATTAAAAAGTTAGATTAAAAATTAGAAATGAAGCAGTTGACGTCCATTTCCACATTTAACCCCTTAGGTGTCAAAGCGCTCATCTGATAAATCCACCTCGATTCATTTTGTGAGATGGCTCTTTTCATATTAGTCCCCCGACAGTGTTTACTTATTCTATCGATCCCACAAAACTTGAGTTGTTTAGGGTCTCTGTTGTGATGTGTGCTAAAATGGTTAGATAAACTATGATATCTAAATCCTTTTTTGGTGTTACTTAAATGTTCCCTAAGTCTAATTTTCAATTGTCGTGTGGTTCTTCCAATGTACTGTAGGCCACAACTATATTGCAAAAGGTAGGTGATATGAGTACTGTTACAGGAAATGAAGGTGTCTATGTCATAACTTCTCAGCCTTGGAACAGCGGATGGCGTCGATGGAGGCACAGATGGTGACTCAGGCCTCTACGGCAGTGGACTTGCAGCTGCGGCTAGAGGAACTCGAGGACCGAAGCCGGAGGAATAACCTGAGGCTCCGGGGCCTCCCAGAGGCGACGGGGCCAAAGGATCTGAGAGATACAGCCCTAGCCATCTTCCGCAATATATCGGGTGAGTCCCTCCCCAGTGATATTACCTTTGACCATATCCATAGGGCCCTGGGACCCCAACCTATATATCCAGGGAGACTGAGAGACATCATCTGCAAGATCCATCACTACGCCCATAAAGAGATTGTGCTAAGGAAGACCTGGGAAGCGGAACTTTGGCGGAGCCCCCATCAAGATTCTTCCAGACCTGTTCAGAGCAACCCTACAGCGACGCGCAATGATGCAGCCGGTGCTGGAGGTGGCCTGTCAGAACGGAGCAACATACAGATGGGAATATCCCCTCTCCGCCACATTCCACAGGGTGCAACGCTCTTTTACACTGTGAACGCTGGAAGACCTACCGGACCTCTTCACCTTCCTAGGCTCTACCCCGGTGCCGGTGTGCAATTGGCTGCAACTGTTGCCTCGACCACAACTTCGCCAGACGGGCAGGCCCATTGCGGCTGGCATCCGGAGACCGGCATCCACGAGACCACAGAGAAGCCAGAGATTCTGTCGCCTCACCTCCCCGGAGGCAGTGTGGGAGCCATAACTGGTCAGCAGAATGTTCCCATGGAGGCTATAGGACAGTGGGACATGACACAATTAGCTGCTGGTTGGAACAATATGGTGGGGAGGGGGGGGTAAATAGTGACGGTTCACTCCTGGAGTTTTACCTTGTCTGCGCCCTGCTCATTCCCCCCCCCCCATACTGCCAGCGTTAGGAGACCCACAGCTCTGGCCTATTGTTGACTCCTGTGACCTATAAACCGAACAGATGCCACAGGGGGGTACCTGGTTATTGTGGTTTAGTTGGTTGGACACCTTCCCCACGTGCTGCACTAGAAAGGCTAATCCTGTGTGCACGCACGAGCAGCCCATGGTCCCCCTTGCAGTTACGTGGAAATAGTACAGAAAAGGCTTTCTAAGCACACAGGGTGACCACACAGATGTAATGTGACTGCGGTACGGTTGCTTTACTTGAGGCCATGGCTGGAGGGAAATCCTAGACTTTGGACATTGGAACTGTGAGTCCAGCCTCAGGCCTTAGTCAACCACCATGAGGGCAAGGACCTCACAAGCTGGACCCCTTGCGGGGTTCTGCCTGGCCCCACCCCTCCTCTCAGCACAGCTCCTCCCCTTCTCCCTGTCCCTCTTTGTTCCCAGAGCAACCCCTGTGCCTAACCCACATATGCTGTCTTAAATGAGTGATATGCCACATCGGGACTATGAACCTTCTGGGGGTACTGAGTGATGTAATGTTTTGCATTGGGGGGGCGGCGGGTAGCGGGGGGAATGGGGCACTGGATCATACCACACCTGCTGGGGGGATGGAAGGGGGCTCTGGGGTGGACCTGCTCTGGGTGAGCACCGACAGCAGGCCTAAGTTGCTGAGTGCTGGCCCACGCCTGGAGACGGGCCTAGAGGCTGACGGCGACTTAACGAGTCCGTCCACTACATCACCTCCCCCATTTAGTCATGGGGAGCGGGTGTGGATGCCATCATGGTGGGCTGCTGCGGCCGCATACTCCAGTCTAGACAACAGGTAGCGGAGGGGCGCTTCCCACCCCTCCTACTGCCTCTGATAGATGAGTCTCAGATAGGGGCCTTGGCCCGAATGGAGATTTAAACTCACCGGAGGGTCTTTTTCTGTATTTCTGTTTATTTTTTCTTTGTTGCAAACAAAGTTACTTTGTTACACAGTTTAATGTACGGTTACTTGCTGCGGTGTATTGTTGATATACTACATGCCTGGATGTGCGGGCGGGGAGGGACCTGCTCACTTGGACAGGTCTAACTTCTCTCCCACCTAGGCCACGGCACTGATATCTGGGAATTACCTGGAACAGGCTGTTTAGATATCTCTTTCACTTATATACACTTTTTTTTACCGATTTTCTGCGTTGCTACTTTCTCTCTCTCATTATCTTTCCCTAGTGCTTTCTAATCTCTCTACCCCCTTCTTTCTCTCCTTCTCATTCTGTGTGGGGCCCCAGTTAATATTTTAACAGTTCTCTCCAAAGGCCTCACATTCTGCCTAACCACCAAATTGGATAATTTACAGGTGTGGTCAGATATGGAAGAATTCTTCAGGAGACTAAGGCTCAAAGAATACTTTCACAGTAAAGAAAGCAATCCAGGGACAATAGGAGGCGACAAAAAAAAAAAAAAGAACAGCAACTTCACACCTCCACAAGGACGCAACCCCAAATTGGACACCTATATTGAAATCTTCAGGCTGCGAGTCACATCCCTGATATCTACCCAGCAAAAGAAAATATTATACAACCTTTCACCACTGGAGCGAAGAGCTGTACACGATCTGCGCAATAATCAGGCCATAACCATCAAACCAGCAGATAAAGGAGGAGCAGTTGTTGTGATGGATACAGACAAATATATACAAGAGGGCCAGAGGCAGCTGGCAAATACTACTTACTACAAAAAACTGGACTATTATCCGACCTAGGATTTTACTAAGCAATTAAAAGGTCTCATTAAAACAATGCCAGGTCACCTACATTCAGAAGTTATCAATGCGATTGCGGATAATCCAGAAATTGGAGACTTCTGCATGGTACCCAAGATTCATAAACCAGGAAATCCAGGCAGACCCATCATAACAGGTATGAATACACTTACTGAACATATCTCAGGCCTTGTTGAAAATATGTTAAAACCGTTAGTCATGAACACTGCAAGTTTCCTGCAAGACACCACAGATTTTCTTAACAAGCTCAACAATATACAACAATTACCACCTAATACACTTCTAGTCACTATGGATGTAGAATCTCTGTACAGTAACATAACTCACAAGGATGGATTGGCTGCATTTCACAGATTCTTATCATCCTCATCAAACCACAAATACACTGCTGAGGATGTTACACCGCTCATTGAATTCATCCTCACACACAACTACTTCACTTTCAACAATGACATCTATCTCCAGTGTATGGGTACTGCTATGGGAAGTAAAATGGCACCCCAATATGCAAATGTATTTATGGCTGACCTGGAGGAAAAATTCCTGAGCAGCATACAACATAAGCCATACAGATATTTTCGTTATATTGATGATATCTTTATGATATGGACTGAAGGTGAAGAAAATTTAAAAAAGTTTGGCTCATTGATCAATGCCTTTCACCCATCTATCAAACTAAAAATGGATTATTCAAACACACATGTCAACTTTCTAGACACTACAGTATACATCAGGGATGACAAGCTTCACACTTCGATATACAGAAAACCGACTGACCGATGCAGCTATCTCCATAGTTCCAGTTTTCACCCCCAACACACCAAACGGGCCATCATACACAGCCAGGCCATCAGATACCACCGAATATGTTCAGACCCAGAGGACAGAGATAAACATCTCAGAACACTGGCAGCCTCCTTCCATAAGAAAGGGTACAAAGACAAAACCATAAACAGCAGCATAAACACAGCCTTGAAAACCTGAAGAGGAAATCTACTCCAATACAAAGAGAAAAAAACAAATAACCGTGTCCCTCTAGTCACTACATACAACCCAGCACTAGAAGGGATAAAAAAGATAATCAAAGATTTACAACCCATTATAACAGAAGATGATACCCTGAAAGAAATATTCCAACAACCCCCAATATTGGCTTTCAGGCAACCACCCAATCTCAGACAAAAACTAATCAGCAGGAAACTTCACTCTGATTATGAAGTCACGAATAATGGAAGCAAACCCTGCAATAAAAATGTTGCAAACTGTGCAACCAGATCAATCTACCCAAAAGTGTCACACACACAAATGGGACTTTCAATATCATGGGATCATACAGCTGTACCTCTAGTAATGTGGTATACCTCATTCAATGCAATAGG
>BLSH010481424.1:1192745-1242993 GCA_018402905.1 Glandirana rugosa
ACATTGTACCCAAACGAAATTTGCGTCCTTTTTTTCCCACAAATAGGGCTTTATTTTGGTGGTATTTGATCATCGCTGCATCATTTCTGATCGCCGCTATAAACAAAAGAAGAGCGACAATTTTGCAAAAAAAAAACTAATTTCTTACTTTTTGCTAAAATACAAATCCAAAAAAAAAAAATATAAAATAACATTTTTTTTCATCGGTTTTGGCCGATTTATATTCTTCCTCATATTTTTGGTAAAAAAAAAAAAATCGCAATCTGCGTTTATTGATTGGTTTGCGCAAAAGTGGTCGCGTTTACGGATGATGAGAATTCATTTCTGGGGTTTTTATTTTTTTTTTATTTTTTACTAGTAATGGCGGCGATCTGTGATTTTTAGCGGTACTGCGATATTGGGGCGGACATGTCGGACCATTTTGACACTTTTTTGGGACCATTGGCATTTATACAGCGATCAGTGCTATAAAAATGCACTTATTACTGTGTAAATGCCATTGGCAGTGAAGGGGTTAACCTGCAGGGGGCGCTCTAAGGGTTAACTATGTTCCCTGGGCGTGTTCTAACTGTGTGGGACAACAGGAATGACTACAAGCACTAAACTTATTCTCTCTGGAGAAGACGCTTGAGAGGAGATATGATAGTGATATACAAATACCTCAATGTCGCTTCTGGCATAGGGAATAAACTATTCAGTCCCAGGGAGTGTAAGAGGACACGGGACCACACGATGAGACTGGAAGAGAAGCGGGTTAACATTAAATTACATAGGGGGTGTTCACTGTTAGGGAGGTAAGGATGTGGAATTCACTTCCACAATCGGTGGTGTCAGCAGGAAGTATAGTTTTAACCACTTCAGCCCCAGAAGGATTTCCCACTTTAGGACCAGAGCACTTTTTGCGATTTGGCACTGTGTCGCTTTAACTGACAATTGTGTGGTCGTGCATCGTTGTACCCAAACCAAATTTGCGGCCTTTTTTTACACAAATAGAGCTTTCTTTTGGTGGTATTTGATCACATCTGCGTCATTTCTGATCGCCACTATAAACAAAAACAGAGTGACAATTTTGCAAAAAAAAAAAACAATATTTCTTACTTTTTGCTATAATACATATCCAAAATAAAAAAGAAAAAAAATGTTTTTTTCATCGGTTTTGGCCGATTTATATTCTTCCTCATATTTTTGGTAAAAAAAAAAAAAAAAATCACAAATCGGCGTATATTGACTGGTTTGCACAAAAGTTGCCACGTTTACGAATGATGAGAATTAATTTATGGGGTTTTTTTTTATTTATTTATTTTTTACTAGTAATGGCAGCGATCTGCGATTTTTTTCAGGACTGTGATATTGCGGCGGACATGTCGAACCATTTTGACACTTTTTTGGGACCATTGGCATGTATACAGCGATCAGTGCTATGAAAATGCACTGATTACTGTATAAATGTCACTGGCATGGAAGGGGGTTAACCTGCAGGGGGCGCTCTAAGTGTTAACTGTGTTCCCTGTGTATGTTCTAACTGTATGGGGGCTGGGCTGGCTGGGGGAGGGGAGTGATTGCGGCTCCCATACACAGGGAGCCTGAGATCACATTCCTTCCCCATCAGAATGGAGATCCTTCTTTACATACACGGACCTCCGTTCTGTCACTGCGGGGGAGCCATTACGGGTAGCCAGCGGACATCGAGTCCACTCTAGTCTCGCTCCCTGGCTCCCCCGGAACACAGTGTGCGTGCGAGCGCGCCTCCGGCGGCGTGCTCGCGGTCCATGATCCAGCGGCCGCCGTCAGGTGATGGCATTCCACGATCTCGAACCACTTTGCTGCCGTCAATCCACGGCGGGCGGTCGGCAAGTGGTTAAAAAGCTCTTGGATGTGTATCTTAGCGCGCACAGTATACAGGGATACAGGAAATTATTATGAACATGCACACCTACACAGGTTGAACTGGGTGGCTTGGTGTTTTTATTCAAGCTTACCAACTATGTCATTATGTAACAACCAGACAACCTATGGGACAGGAAGTAAAAGTAAATTTCCCCAAAAGGACACAGGTGACCAACAAGACTGACAGGGGTTATAACTTTCCCTTGAGGTGATTGTAAACCCTTGCTTTTTTTTTTTTTTTAATAAACATAAACATGCCTATACTTACCTGCACTGTGCAATGGTTTTGCAAAGAGCAGCCCCGATCCTTTTCTTCTGGGATGCCCTGTCGGTGCTCCAAGCCCCTCCTCTTCATCGGGTGCCCCCACATAAAGCTGCTTTCCAAGGGGGCACCCATGCGGGCTCGCTCCCGAGTCCCGCTGTTGCAGCCATTGACACAGACAGCGGGACTTGGCCCGGCTCCAGCTCCCATGTCACAGCTTTTGATTGACAGCAGCGGGAGCCAATGGCTCCCGCTGCTATCAATCTGTCCAATAAGGAGAGCGACAGCAGCTGTGGCCACTGAGCTTGTGCATATCACTGGGTCAGATCGGGCTCAGGTAAGCAAAAGGGGGGAAGCTGCAGCACAGAAGGTTTTTCACTTTAATGCATAGAATGCATTAATGTGAAAAAGCTTAACGCTTTACAACCACTTTAACCCCTTCCGGACCGCCCCTCGTATATATACTGCGGCATGGTGGCCCTCCTTCCGGAGCGAAATCACGTACCTGTACGTGATTTTTAGTCTTGGGTCTGGGGCGACCCACTCCTGCTGTGATTGGAAACAGCGGCAGCCCAATGTTCGCCAGCACCCCGCGATTGTTCCCCAGAGAGACAAAACGGCGGTCAGTGAGAGGGGAAGATGGAGATCTTGTGTTTCTGCTAAGCAGGAACACAGATCTCTGTCTTCTCCCAGTCAAAGTAACCCCCCTCCCCCAGTTAGCAAGCACTCCCAGGGAATACAGTTAACCCTTTGATCGCCCCTGATGTTAACCCCTTCCCAAGTCAGTGTCATTAGTACAGTGCATTTTTTAGCACTGATCACTGTATTGGTATCACTGGTTCCCAAAAAGTGTCACTTAGTATCAGATTTGTCCACCGCAATGTCGCAGTCCTGCTAAAAATTGCTGATCGCTGCCATTACTAGTAAAAAACATAGTTTGTAGAATATGACTTTTGAGCAAACCAATCAATATACGCTTATTGGGATTTTTTACCAAAAATATGTAGAACAATACACATTGGCCTAAGTTAATGAAGTTCGATTTTTTTACAATTTTTTTATTATTGGATCCCAATTGTCGCTATTTTTCTTTGTTTATAGCGCAAAAAATAAAAACCACAGAGATGATCAAATACCACCAAAAGAAAGCTCTATTTGTGGGAAAAAAGGACATCCATTTTATTTGGGTACAACATCGCACGACCGCGCAATTGTCAGTTAAAATAACGCAGTGCCCTATTGCAAAAAATGGCCTGGTCATGAAGGGGGTAAAACCTTCCAGGGCTGAAGAGGTTAATCTATCCAAAATGAAAAAGAGTTTTGCTTTTAGGCTCCATTCACATCTGTGCATTTTGGGAACGCAGAAGGAATAAAAACCATGCACCGTAACTTGTGGCACCATTAATTGTTAACGGTACCCCAAACTTGGGAAGCAAACATGGAGCAAATGCAGTAAAACGCATGGTAAAAAATTAGCAAAACCGTAACGCAGCAAAATGCTCCATGAACTACTTTTCCGCCATAGGTGTGTGCAGGGTATTGCATTAGGGTGTGCATCCCAAAGCACAAATACACAGGACTTTCTCTGCAGCCTCAGCTGCACTGGACAATGAATGAATGGGAAGTGCTCTGTGCTGAGCGGCTTCTTTTTCATTCCCAAACTGAAGCATAGTAAGCACCGTTTACTATGCTTCCGTAAATGCTTGAACACAGTGAGTGAGAGAGTGTGTTCACGTAGAAAAGGAAGGGGCCAGTAAATGACATATTGATTAGCCCCATCCCCCGCTCTCCATCCTGAAACATCCCCCGCAGCAACCGGGGGGAGAAAAGCCAGCAGCACTGCAATAGGGGGAAGCCTGGGCAGTGTGAGGAATCGGCACCGCACAGTGATTAGGGTATGCCCAGGCACACCTGGCACACCCCCATGTTTGCGGCATGGATGTGTGTAGTACAGCCTATTCAAATGAATGGGCTGCCCTAAGCCTATGGGGAAATGTGTAAATAAACCCCAAAACGCACAACACAAAACAGATGCGAATAGGGCCCTTCGATGCACTTTATTCCCCCATACGGTGTTCAGTTACATTTTGTCATTTGGATGTGGTAATCATAGAGTAGCTGCAACACACTATTGAAGTACACCACGCGGGAATGAACTCCGCATAGAAATCTTTGTGCATCTGTCACATTTTCCAGTTTGAATTGTGTTGGGAGAATTAAAATCCTATCACTAAGCAAAAAACTGAAGCCGTCACGAACAGGATTCGAACCTGTGCGGGGAAACCCCATTGGATTTCGAGTCCAACGCCTTAACCACTCGGCCACCGTGACTGTCAGCCAACGGCCTCGCACAGCTCCTACACATAGTACAGACCGCCCCTTGGCTGCTGCCTGCTGATTGGCTCGGTGCTGATTATCTTCTCCTAGTCACACAGCTATGCCAGTCATTGGATCGAATCACGTGGGAGACCGGGATTCTTTGTAATACGGAGTGACACCGGCAATAGTCATTGTAAGTCTCTGCAGACCTTGATGGAATGAGCAGCATTCAGCAGTGGCCGGGGTCTGTGCTAGACGCTCTCCTGTACATAGAGTCACCCAGTGTATTACAGTGCAAGCACAGCACTGGGCTGAAGGATTCCATCAGGTATTGTCCCCTGTGTACGGGCTGTGCCTCCGGACCTCGCTGCCCTATCACCCTCCTCTACATCTCTTTCCTCGTGTGCCCCCCTGCCTGTCACCCTCAGTTCAGTGGCAGTGCCCGCTGTGTTGTAGTACCACATGGGGCCGAAGGTGTCGCTCTCGCAGGGTTCCTGTAACCCGTCTCCCCGCAGTTTGCAATGTGGCCGCTAGATGTCGCCTGGCTGTAAGTCTGAAGGTGCCGGTCAGGCTGGCAGAAGATGGCGGTGCGGAAGAAGGACGGCGGGCCGAACGTGAAATTTTATGAGTCCTCAGACACTATCTCCCAGTTCGACAACGTGCGGCTATGGCTGGGGAAAAACTACAAGAAGGTACCAGCAGGGGCGGCCCGGTGTCCTAGCGAGAACCGCGCCGTCTCCTCCCTGTCTGTACACCGAGAACAAAGAGCCGGGCCCGGCTAGGGGGAGGGGGAACGGCGGCACCGGGAACGGGGAGAGCTGCCGGCCGGCATGGCCTTAGCTAACACCCCGCTGTGCTGGGGGGAGGGGGCAGTGCCCATCTCCTATTATAGGAGGGCATGTGTGGGGCCTACAGGAGGCCAGATGTCAGCATACCCCCTGACACCCCATATGGGAGCCCACACACCCCTCTACCATCATCAGGACTGGTCCCTACCCATCCATTCATCACCCACACGGGGAGAACTATACCACCAGAATCACCCTCCGAACACAGCATGGCATGACCAACTGTCATCTCCCTCCATGCAAAGCATGGCATGACCAGCTGTCATCTCCCTCAATACACCGCATGGCATGACCAACTGTCATCTCCATCCATACACAGCATGGCATGACCAACTGTCCTCTCCAAAATCATTACCTTCCATATACAGCATGGCATGACCAACTGTCATCTCCCTCCATACACAGCATTGCATGACCAGCTGTCATCTCCCTCCATGCACAGCATGGCATGACCAAATGTCATCTCCCTCCATACACCGCATGGCATGACCAACTGTCATCTCCATCCATACACAGCATGGTATGACCAACTGTCATCTCCATCCATACACAGCATGGCATGACCAACTGTCCTCTCCAAAATCATCACCTTCCATATACAGCATGGCATGACCAGCTGTCATCTCCCTCCATACACCGCATGGCATGACCAACTGTCATCTCCATCCATACACAGCATGGCATGACCAACTGTCATCTCCCTCCATACACAGCATTGCATGACCGGCTGTCATCTCCCTCCATAAACAGCATGGCATGACCAACTGTCATCTCCCTCCATACACCGCATGGCATGACCAACTGTCATCTCCCTCCATACACCGCATGGCATGACCAACTGTCATCTCCATCCATACACAGCATGGCATGACCAACTGTCCTCTCCAAAATCATCACCTTCCATATACAGCATGGCATGACCAACTGTCATCTCCCTCCATACACAGCATTGCATGACCAGCTGTCATCTCCCTCCATGCACAGCATGGCATGACCAAATGTCATCTCCCTCCATACACCGCATGGCATGACCAACTGTCATCTCCCTCCATACACTGCATGGCATGACCAACTGTCATCTCCCTCCATACACTGCATGGCATGACCAACTGTCTACTCCCAAATCATCACCCTTCATACACAGCATGGCATGACCAACTGTCATCTCCATCCATAAACAGCATGGCATGACCAACTGTCCTCCAAAATCATCACCTTCCATATACAGCATGGCATGACCAACTGTCATCTCCCTCCATACACCGCATGGCATGACCAACTGTCATCTCCCTCCATACACCGCATGGCATGACCAACTGTCCTCTCCAAAATCATCACCCTCCATACACAGCATGGCATGACCAACTGTCCTCTCCAAAATCATCACCCTCCATACACAGCATGGCATGACCAACTGTCCTCTCCAAAATCATCATCTGGCAGGTCACACATCTGTACACTCACCTGACATGTGACCGCTGTCCTCACTTACCCTGACGGTGGTGGTGGGTCATCCTGAATATACACACTGCTCTGCATTACAGATTAGACATTTTATATATCCTACATAATCCTACAGTCATGATCTATAATCCACCATCCATGATCTATAATTCAGTCACGATATATAATTCATGAAATACAATTCAGTCATGATATATAATATTCCTATCATGATCTATAATCCTACAGTTATGATATGTAATCCACCATCCATGATCTATAATTCTATCATGATATATAATCCACCATTCACGATGTATAATTCTATCATTCTATATAATCCTGCTATCATGATAAATAATACTACAGTCATGACATATAATCCACAAGCCTTGATGCCCCTTTTACATATAATCTTCTATTCATGATATATGATTCTATCATGAGATATATATATATATATATATATATATATATATATAGTCTTACAGTCATGAGATATATTCCACCAGTCATGATGCCTATTTTATATATCTTCCTTTCATTAGATATAATTCTATCATGAGATATAATCCTCCTACCTATTATGATATATAACCTTCCTATCATATTATATATATATATATACTTCCTATCGTGTTATATAATCCACCATCCAAGATATATAATTCTTCTATCGTGATATATAATAGTCCATTCATGATATATCATGATATAAAATCCTCTTCATCATAAATAATTATCCTATTTTGATATATTATCCACCATCCGTGATCTATAACCTGCCTATCATGATTCCTCATATTGTGACCTAAAATCTTCCTATCGTAACATAATCTTCCTATAGTGATTTATAATCCACTATACATGATATATGATCCAACATACCGGTATATGATGACTATATATAATCCACAAGTTTGTATAAAGATTTCTTCCTGTGCACATTGATGCCACATTCAGGCTGAGCCATATATAATATTTATGTAGTCATATTTACCAGTTCTATGTAGTGATCGGTGTCATTCCATATTGATCATTTCCCATCCATGCATTTTGTCATTTGTGTGTCTTGGGATTGGAGGAGCAGCAGGGAATATCTTTGCAGTGACAGTGAATGCAGCAAGATTGGAGTGTAATGTTTACAAACGGGTGTATGGTAGTAAGTGCACGTGGTTATGTGGATGTAATCCTCGGTTACCTTTGACCTAGTGTGTTCAGTGAGAACAGGCATCCACACTGATCTTCACAACCCGTGTCTCTCATTTGTCTGAACAAGTCATGTAAAGCACATGGAGCAAAAAACAAAAGTGAAAGCTGAATCAGCTGATGTGAAGGTTTAGATTTGTCTAATAGGATGCTTGTTATCCAGGTGCAGCATTCCTCAGGTGTATATTAATGCTAAATCACAGCCCATGTATTTTAAAATTATTTCCGTTAAAGCTGACCTTCACCCTCTTCCTTATGATCCCCTCTCCTGCCCATCATTCTTACACAATTGCAAAAAAAAAAGGGAAATACTAGGTTTTCATTTTTACTTTATATCCACAAACCTCACCTAGGCGAGAATGACGTAAACCAGCCCCTCTGTGCTTGGACCCAATGGCCATAGGGTTACTACATCATCCCGTTAATCCAGGACACATATTAATTACACAGGTTCTGTGGCTGATTAAAATGGTAATTAAACTCACTTGGTGCATTATCTGCATTAAATTAGCCTCAGAACCTGTGTAATTCATATGTGTCCTGGATTAAAGGGATGATGTGGCAACCCTAAATGACCAGACACAGCCTTTCGACAAATCTGCACTCAGGATGGGCTCGGGTTTGTTCGGAACCGAATGTGCCCGAGTCCGCCAGGCTGATTTAATGCAGGTAAGGCACCAAGTGAGTTTAATAACCACCTTAATCAGCCACAGTACCTGTGGAATTAATGTGTTCTGATTTAAAGAGGTGAGGTGGCAACTCTACTCGCAGTGCGCAGGTGCAGCTCTTTGTACACATGGTTTTTATGTGTGTTACCTGCGTTTTCCATAGACTTCCATTAGATTTAGCATTTTCTGAAAGTTCACAAAAAGTCCTGCATGCAGCATCTTTGGTGCGTGGTATGCTGCACCCACGCTGCAGGAAAACCGCAGCAGATCAGTGTTAAAGGGGCTGAAGGGTTTGTAATTCTATTTATCCATTCTTTAAACCCTTGTAGCATTTCAGTGCTGCAGGGTCTATAGTGCCACATCCTGTCTACATGCACTCCAGCGATGGCCGTTGGCATTCCTTGAGGCAAGATTCCTGATGGTGACAAGAGTGGACTATGCCTGCCTGATGTGCAAAGAAACAGCCACTTGTAGTCTTCATCAGAAGCCTATGTGACAGAGGGCCAACACATGAAGACAACTGTAAGACCAGGACAGAGCGTTGTCACCTTATAACAGGAAGTGCCTTGATGACTGGATCACAAGATATTATTTTTTTTTATAATCAAGATTTATTAAGTTTTCAGAAAACAATTCCAAAGAACAGTAATACATAAAGAAACCAAAAATATAGGCAAACAAAAAAGGGAGGAAAAATCATACATACAAACGTAAAAGAATTTATCCAGACATTCCGTGTCATCATTTCAAATAATGAGTACAGTTGGATTGGCAAGAGTAGAAGATTAGAGCCCACAGTTTCAGTGACACTCAATCAAATAAGCCTAGGCCCCAGTCCGGGAAGACCGGACTGGCTCTCGTTTGGGTGGGTCCACCCGCCCACAAGATATTATTTTAACAAAAGCCGCATAATTTAAAGTGGTTGTAAACCCAGGCAAAAAAAAAAGAAAACCTGCAAGACAAAGGCATAATGAGCTAGTATGCATCGCATACTAGCTCATTATGAAATACCTTAGAACGAAGCTGTTGCAGCGGTCCCCACACACTGCTGTGACCGGTGACATGCTTCTTCCGGGTTCGTGGGCTCCGGCGCCGTGATTGGATGGAGCCGCGATGACGTCACTCCTGCGCATTCCCACGGGAGCACGGTGCCTACAGGTAAGCCTTATTATAGGCTTGTACCGAGTATCCAACCACTTTAAAAGTACTGAAAATAATTTTTTTAATTCATTTAATGTGTCTTATCTAAATTTTAGTGATTAGGTTTACATATGGGTTAATCAGGAACTGCGTGTGTCACCTGTCTGAGAGAGGAGTGGGGAAAATAGGGGGATTAACAGCACTCTTCCAAACATAAAAAAAATATTAACAAGAGATGAGAGCCCCTTTGTTAAAGTAGAACTGTGGGCAAACCTTTTTTTTTAATTATTTTAAATAGAGTAAGGGAGGGTTATAACTAAGGATGGGCTCAGGCGTGTTCGCAAGTGCACGTGCCCGAGCCCGCCAGGAAGTGAACCCTTTACTGCGCTAATCACAGGCAGGAAGACATTTCCCGATGTGCGGCTGCAGCGATCAGGGAATATCTCCCTGCCTGTGCTTAGCGCAGCGCAGGTTTCACTTCCTGGCGGGCACGTACACTTGCGAACACGCCGAGCCCATCCTTAGTTATAACCCATCAGATTTATTTTCGCCATCTGTGTCAAATGGCGGAGATTTCCGTTCACTTCCTGTCCCATAGCCAAACAGGAAGTGAGAGGAAATCCCTGCAAATGAATGGAATTCCTTGGGGTCCCCCATGTCACCAGAATTGGTGTCCCCATTGGAAGATTTCCCCTCTATTACTATTCAGGGGACAACCCAAAATTTGGGGGTTTTCTTTTACTTTCACTTTCAATGATAATGGTAAACAGGACAAATAGAGAGGGGGAATCTCCTTAGCAGGGGCATAGACAGCAATAAAAACTGACAGGGGGTCTAATCCCTCTTCATTCTATCCAAAACGTAAAAAAAAAAATTGCCTTTAGTTATACGTTAATTAGTAGCAATCCGTTCTCTGTTCTGCCATGTCTGTACAGGCAACACAGAGAATGGAGAGCTGGAGATGCATGCTCACTACTCGCCAATCCCTCTCCCCCCATGAAAAACTCTCACATTCTATCTTGGTAATTAGGGGCAGGTCCCCAAGTAATGGGGCAGGAAACTTTGTTAAGTCCCCAGATTGGCTGTGCAAAATTACAAATCTTTTGACAGGTAAAACATATATGTATTTCAAGTGTGTATTCAGCTGGTTGTCTGAAGATTTGTTTCAATATTTTACTGCTAGGAGATTTAACCATTCATTGACATTTAGCTCATTAGCAGATCGATAATATTAGTGTCCTGTGCATAAAGTGGTTACAAATCTCAGTAGTCCAAAGCTGGCCATACACTGTACTCAATTGCAAAGAAAACAAAAACTGTTTCTGTAACAGCTTAAAACATGGTTCTCTACAGTTAGGCCATTTAACATTACCCTCTCTGCAGGCTGACCTTGCTACTGTCCAAGGGTGGCTTCTCCATAGATACAGTGGAAAAGTGAGTGTAGTAACTCTATAAGGAAGGCAGTGTGTTATTCACAGGGTTATCAGGTGATAATAAAATGGAAAAAAAATGTCTTCTTTCTGATGATCATCAAAGGAGCCAGGTGGAAAAATGTTAGCCAGAAAGTGGTTGCAGCTGTTCAGGTATTTTGACAGCCAGCAGGGCTGTCTGTCAAAATACAGTAGGCACAGTGGGAAATTTGTCCATGTGCGCTGTATAGTGTAGATGAAGGAATTTGTTGGATTTTTTTTTTTTTCCCGTTCAGACTCCATCAGTGTATAGCCAGCTTAAGACTAATGCCAGGTACACACATAGGAGCTTGCGAGGAGGTCTCGGTACTAACTATGCCAGAGCACAGGTCAGCACTCGCAGCCATTGGCTGTGAGCGCTGATCGGATGCCGATCAGCAGATGTTTTTCTGGCATGTCCATTCTACAGAAGCCGGACATTCAACCAGCTTCAGTCGGACAGACTGCCATACACACGGTCCAAATGTTGGCAGGTTCCTGTTGAACCGGCCAATATTCAGCCGTGTGTACCAGATTTAAAGACATTTGCTACAATTAAGCCCCCGTTGACATCTGCGCGATTTGACATGTCAAATCACAGCCTATTGCTGGCAACAGCACTGTCACAATCGGTGCAGCGTCGCATTGATTTTCCAAAAGTAGTTCCTGCACTACTTTTGGCGACTTCGGGGGCGATTTCAATAGACTCCTGTGCATGAACACACACAGATGTCTTTTAAATTGCCCCCAAACTCTCACTGAAATCCAGGTTTGAAATTGTGAGTTTAGTTTAGCTGAACTTGCATGATTTCAAACCCACAATCAGTGTGAACGCACCCTAAAACAGGCTTCCTCTGATGATCTCTCCTTCAGATTTGGGTGGACTTTGATTGGCTGATTTAGAAATTGGTTTCGTCTGAAGCAATTTTAGGCACTTCAGTAGGAGTTCCTAACTCAGCCTCCTGCAATGGTGGAGTCTCACTCTTCAAGTTGCATTCTTCATATAGCATACAGGGTAAGATAGAACCCATAAAATAGCCAGAACAGATGCGTGGACCTGGGATTTCAAGCACACAAACCATAGCATTGTCTGTCTATGATGTGACCTCTCATCTAACTAATATGGGAATTTCAGTATTCATTGGATTCACCCATTTATCATTGCAGGTTTAGGCCCCTTTCACACTTGTGCGACTTATCCTGCGACTTGGGACTGCAAAGTTACATGACAAGCCATACCCCATGATTTTCAATGAGTACCGTTCATATCTGTGCGACTTCAAAGTAGACCCTGCACTCTTAGACCTCAAGATTACACAGGCATTGCTTCATGTTGCATGACTTTCAGGTCATATAAGTGTGAAAGGGGTCTAATAATAATACCATTGTCTGCTTTTCATTGCAGTACATTCAGGCCGAGCCTCCTACTAACAAGTCCCTGTCAAGCCTGGTAGTTCAGCTGTTACAGTTTCAAGAAGAGGTTTTTGGAAAACATGTCAGCAATGCACCGCTCACTAAATTGCCGGCAAGTATACTTTTTTTTTTTATATGTATGTAATCGTTTTTTTTTATCAAACAAGATTGGTTAAATGGACATTACAATGTAACAGCTGAATGTCATTATACAATTTCTATTTGTAAAATAAATCTCTATTATATGTCAAACATGTCTGAGTGTTATTTTTTTTCCCCATCTTGGTTTTTGGAATGAAACAAACCCAACAAAACAACCAGGGAGTAACGAAAAGGAAAAAAAGGGTGTGGGGCTAAGAAGACGATAAAGCCTCGTACACACGATGCGATTTTCCGACGACAGAAAGTCTGTTTTTTGTTGGATGCTTGTCTCATGTCGAAAGTGAAGAGCGTACTAACAATACTAAAATTTTCGTACAACTGAATTCAACGTCAGAAGTAACGTAACACGTAATGTGTTGAATAGCTTTGTATGTATTTTTTTCCTTTCTGAGCATGCGTAGTCATGATCGTACGAAAACTGTACTAAGGATATAAAAAAAAACGGACGTTGAGTTGCCGTACGAAAAAAAAAAAAATCTAGTCTGCACAACCATCTTTTGTCTTACGAAAAATGAAAATCGTCTGTCAAAAGGAGCATACTAACGGTAAGAATTTCGGACGATCGGCCGTCAACGAAAATTCCCGTCCGAAATTTACATCGTGTGTACGGGGCTTTAGACCCCATACACATTATTCGATTTTTTACAGATTTTTGTCGTCAGATTTACCAAAACCATATAGCGCAAAGGCCTGCCTGATTGCATACAAATTGAAACTCTTAAGGTTTGACCTCATTATTATATGGTTTTAGTAAATCTGAAGATAAAAATCTGCAGAAATTCTAAGTGTGTATGGGGTGTAAGCCTGTGGTCTATTTCCAGGGAGGGAAGGTTTTTACGGAAGAAAATGTATGGCAGCGCTTAGGTCAGATTACATTTACAATTGTCAGCAGACAAAACATAAAAACTGCATTTTCCAACAGTCTAACCATTCTACCAACAGTAATTTGTTTGAATTATTACCCATGTGGGGGATAAATGGTATCTGAGAAGGCAAAGTGCAGCCATGTGGCCTAAATTGTACAAAATATGCCATAATGGACTCATCTCTCTGCTTTCATAATCCCATCAATTTTGGTAATCTAATATCTTCTTTTAGAGAAAAATCCATGTGGGGTATTAATGTGGTTCTGCTGTATTTAAGAAGAGTCACCGTTCTATATGCTGCTGTAGCTGCAGCAACATTGGATAGGTGTCTAAAAAGTGAGAAAAGTATGGCAATGTAAAGGCCTCCTTAACCAAAATTCAGCAATTGAATTAAAAATGTTCCATGTGTGTCCAGGGGAAAGGTAATTCAATGATAGAAAGAGGTTTTTTTTTTTAAATTTTACCTGAAATTTAAGTTTAAATATTTTGTTTCTTATATTGGAAAGAGTTGCCTCCTATGTGTTGGCAATTACATCAGTGGAGACACATTTTTACCCTAGGGGTAGATTTCCTCTCACTTCCTGTTGTCTCCCTCCGTTTGTAAGTAGGAGTCGTTTGTAACTAGGGGACCGCCTGGTATATGGTGAGCAGGTTTTTCAGCTCAGCAGGCACTGCCCACTGGGTTCCTTGTCTGCTGGTTTCAGCTTTGATAGCAGAAGGATGCTGAACCTGAAGTCTGTGTAGTCTGCACCAAAACAAGAATATACCACCTTTGTGGACAAGCATTTTTGTATTTGGTACAGAAAAAGCCACATTATGATAGCTACTGCTTCTTGAACATGAATACTGAGAAGTATTGTGTATGTGCAACATCATGTATTTAGTTTACTATCTATTATGCAATAAGTTTAAACTGAGTTCTTATTCTATTTACTGTTTTGCATTGCAGATGAAATGCTTTCTAGATTTCAAGGTGGGAGGTTCTCTGTGCCATATTCTTGCTGCTGCTTATAAATTCAAGAGTGACCAGGGATGGTAAGAATAATAATATTCAATATATTGTCTTGTGACTTAAAGAGGATCTTCAGTCATATTTGTGTTTATTAAAAGTTAGCTGCTATAAAACCTGTAGCTGCTGACTTTTAATAAACAGACACTCACTTGTTCAAGGATCCAGAGATCTGCTCACCCAAGCTATTCTTTTTATCTGTGTTCTGTCCTCAGCACCAGCAACTGAACTGTGGGCACCCGGCTGTGCAGCCATGCTGCGCATTGTGAAATGGTCCCATGGTCTTCTGGGACCTGTGACATGTCCCAGAAGACTGTGGGAAGGGGGGATTGCCTATACTTGCCTGCTCTGTTGCAATGAATTTGCACAGAGCAGCCCAGATCCTCCTCGTATCGGGTCCCTCTTCTGTGCTCCTGGCCCCTCTCTGCTGTTGTGTGCCACCATAGTAAGCAGCTGAGCTGCAGCTCTGTGTGTCCATTCAGACACGGAGCTGTGGTTTCTCCCCACCCCCTCTCTCTCCCGATTGGCTAACTGACTTTGATTGACAGCAGTGGGAGCCAATGGCACCGTTTCTGTGTCTCAGCCAATCAGGAGGGAGAGTCCCGGACGGCCAAGACACTCATGGACATCGCTGGACAGAGATGGGGCTCATGTAAGCATTAGGAGGGCTGCTACACACAGAAGGCTTTTTATCTTAATGCATAGAATGATTTGAACGGTGCCATTTCCGGCAATAGGCTGTGAATTGTCATGCGATTTGACTAATGACAAATTGCTCCAATGTGAACGGGGGCTCGAGATTGCTGTTCATAATAAGCATCAGCTGATGTGAACTTTGCTTCTGAAAAAGGAGTTTTCTGAAGACAAATGATCAAGAGTAGTTGATCTGCATCAGGCTGGAAAGGGATACAAAGCGATTTCAAAGTGTTTAGGCATCCATCAGTTGACAGACAAATTGTCTATTAATGGAGACAGTTTGGGGGGCATGGCCAAAATGGTGCTCTGAGTGGACGCTTATCCCTGAACTCTGCTGTAGCCAATTCTGCATTTACCCAGTGCCATAGCCTTTTGGCTTCCTGAATCCTGCTCCAGATGCATCACAAACCTTGGAGATTCAAGGTGGGGTAAGAAACCTTTTGTTTTTGCCCTCTTGTATTCAAGACTCGCCTAGCCCGCGACTACAGGTGGCGGGCAGCCCTATAACTGTCTCTAATATGGCGTCTCAGACTGACCCTGTGTATTCACTGACTCTCATGTGCCTGGTATCTAGGATGTCATGGCAGCTATCACTGTTTGCCACATTGCCTTGACTTGCAAGATTGATGCTGTGCAGTTGTGCAAAATCTGGTCCAGGCATACTACTGCTGAACAGCGCATTAGCCAGGCTGAAGACACCTCTGCTGATCACACTACTGCTCTCCACTTCCTACAAACGAAGCTCAGCGCCCTGGAGTATAGAGCCGAGGATACAGGGAACCGCCACAGGAAGACCAACCTCAGAATTGTGGGGCTGGCTGAAGGGTTGAGGGGACCAACCTGACCCTGTTTGTAGAGGAGCTGCTGAGTGTTTTCCTGCCTGCTGCCCAGCTCTCTCCTTTCTTCACGATGGAGCGTGCACACTACATGTCGCCCAGACCTGGTTTGGTGGGCTCACCCCCTTCACGTCCTAATTCTACGTCTGCTAAACTTCAGGGATTAGGATGAGCTTCTCAGGGTTGCATGCTCTAGCTGGGGATTTGCACTACCAAAATGGGAAACTACTCCTCTTTCTGGACTATTCTGTCAAGACCCAGAAATTGTGCAGATCCCTCGAACAGGTGAGGGCAGCCATGCGAGCTAGAGGGATCAAGTACAGTTATCTCTTTCCTGCGACGCTGCAGGTGCAGGACAGTGAGTCTGATCACTTTTTCATTAATCCTAAAGATGCTGGTCCCTGGCTTGAATCACTTTCTCCCCAGAGGTGAACTGTTTTACTTCTTCCTATTATTTTTACCAAAAGTGCAGACTTTATTTTGTGTGATTGTGGGTGTTTTTCAACATCCTGTGGTTGCAACTGTTCCCTCTACCTTGGGATTCTTTCCTTGAGCTTATCTCAGCATCCTTTGACTTCTCAGCCATATGCTGCATCGATAGTCTGTTGCTGTTCCACTATACCCAGTTGGCAACGGAGTTAAAGCTTATGCCCCGGGCTTAGTCCAGGTGAACGCTTTTGATATTCTTGTCCACTCCAGCATCTCTTTGTGGGATGTTTCTTTTTTCTACCTCCAATTTATAAGACTTCCACTGGGGTCTGCACCCTCCACATAAGTTGGGCTTCTTATTGGGACTTATGCATTCCCTAGTTTTTGCGGACATGTAGGGTTGGGGGAGTTACAGCCAGCTCCTGTTGACCTCTAAGGCCTCATACACACGGGCGTTTTGGCCGCCGGCGTTTGTAGGCGTTTTTTTTGCAGCTCTCCATGTTATTCAATGGCCCTCTAAAAACGCCGGCGTTTGTGGGCAGTAGAGGGCGTCGGCGTTAGTGAGCTGTAGCTAGAACGCGGGACCAGTGCGTTCTGAAGCTGCAGCGTCATGGTGTTTTTTGACGCCAAGCCGGCAAAATGCTCAATAACGTTGCTTAACGTTGTATACACAGCGTTAAGCCTTGTCAGGCGTTCTATTCATAATCAATGGTTCCCTATGGGAGCCCATGGATTTGAATAGAAGCCGCACCAGAAGTCGGATCGCGGTGATCCGACTTGCGGATCGACTTGTGTGCTAGGTGTCTTAAAGGGTAACCCCCGCAAAAAACTTGCGTGGAGTCTCCCCCCCCCCCCCAGAGCATACCAGGCTCTTCGATCTGGCATGAATTTTAAGAGGAGCACCCACGCCGAAAAAACGGCGTATGGTCCCCCCAAAATCCATACCAGACCCTTATCCGAGCACGCAGCCTGGCAGGCCAGGAAAGGGGGTGGGGACGAGCAAGCGCCCCCCCCCCTCCTGAACCGTACCAGGCCGCATGCCCTCAACATGGGGAGTATGGGTGCTTTGGGGCAGGGGGGGGGCTCTGCGCCCCCCACCCCAAAGCACCTTGTCCCCATGTTGATGGGGACAAGAGCCTCTTCCCGACAACCCTGGCCGTTGGTTGTCGGGGTCTGCGGGCGGGGGCTTATCGGAATCTGGAAGCCCCCTTTAACAAGGGGGCCCCCAGATGCCGGCCCCCCACCCTATGTAAATGAGTATGGGGTACATCGTACCCCTACCCATTTACCTGGGGGGAAAAAAGTGTACAAAAAAACACTACACAGCTTTTTAAAATATTTTATTAAATCCGCTCCGGGATCTTCTCCCCTCTCTTCTTTCTTCGGCTCTTTTGCGGGGTCTTCTGAGGGGGTCTTCTGCGGGGTTCTTCAGCTCTTTTGCTGCTGTCTCCCCGGCTAGCTTCTCCCGCCGCTGCTAGCAAAAAGCTAGCGTGAGAAAACGTGCATTGACGTCAATGCAAAACGCCAAGCAAAACGTCAGTATTTTCCCCTGATGTCAGGCTCGGCGTTTTGCTTATTTTTGTGTAAACGCCCGTGTGTATGAGGCCTAAAAGTTTTTTTTAATTCAAGGTTTAGTTTAAGTGTTTTTTTCTTTATGGCATGGTCTCTTACCTTATCCCAGATAGCAAGCAATTGTGCTGCAAGTTTGAAAATGACTTTAGTAAGCTATTGCTAGACTTGCCAGTCTTCACACGTTTGTTGCACAATTGCAGCAAGTCCGCATGGCATGACTCCAAATCAACTTTCTTTGCAAACATTCTGCAAGTCTGCTGCAAGTTCTGATTCAGTTATGTTTGTTGTGCTATATTCATACCACCACAGGGCTCACTGTGGCTGAATTTGCATGCTGTTGACTTGCAGAGCTCACCACTGCAACTTTGCTCTTGCTAGAGATTTGCCATGCAAATTTGCTACAAATTGAAAAAGTGTCAACTTGTGCTTCAGGTGTACTGCAAGTGTACAACTTGCCAGTGAAAATGTGCAGCAAGTTAAATGAGTTGTAAAGGTAGAGGTTTTTTTTATCTTAATGCATCTATGCATTAGGATAAAAAAAACCTTCTGTGTGTAGCATCCTCCCCAGCACCCCCTAATTACTTACCTGAGCCCCATCTCTCTCCAGCAATGTCCACGAGTGTCTTGGCCATCCAAGACACTCCTCCTGTTTGGCTGAGAGAGAGCAGAAGTGCCATTGGTTCCCGCGGCTGTCAATCAAATTCACTCAGCCAATTAGGGGAGAGGGGCGGGGCTCCATGTCTAAATGGATACACGGAGCTCTGACTCGGCTTGGGTGCCCCCATAGAGAGATGCTGGCTGAGGGGGCACTCGATAGGAGGGAAGGGCCAGGAGAGCAGAAGAGGAACCCTAGAAGAGTAGCATTTGGGCTGCTCTGTGCAAAACCAACTGCAGAGAGGAGGTAAGTATAACATGTTTGTGCTAAAAAAAAGAAAAAAAAAAAAAAAAAAAAAGAGAGAGAGAGACTTTACAATCACTTCAACAGACTTTCAATTCAACACTGCCACAAATTTGTGGCAAGCTAACCTTGCTATCTGGGATGTACTGTTGTAGCTGCAGTATTGCATAGTTTGTCTGTCATTGGATTGTCGTCTGCTCTCTGGGTCCCCTGTTATTTTTCTTGTCTCTTCTTAGCTAAGATCCTTAGTTCACTATATTCAGTATTACTTACCAGGCATTGCTACTCTTTCTATTGTCTCATGGAATGTCCAAGATATAAGTTCTGCTATTAAAAAGTCCTATTAAAAAGGTCCTATTAAAAGAACTTTCTTAAGCGATTTACCCCTCTTTTCTGTATTTTACAAAAAAAACACCTTCAAGGCTCCAGTATATTGGGCCTCAAAAAGGCATTGAAAGGCCCCCACTATCATGCTACATACTTCAGCTATGCTGGAGGGGGGGGGAGGTTAGCATTTTAGTGCATATATATATCAGCTATATCAACCCCTTGATCTCAAAATGAACCCTGAGGATAGATATAGTGTAGATATATTGTGATGCGTGTTCTCATCTATAACCTGCCTCCTCCTACATTAATGCAGATGGCGTCCCTGTATGGGGTTTTTAATGTCTTGTTTTTTGGGGGGACTTCAACCTAGTGCAGTGCCCGGGTATAAGCAGTCAGTCCACTCTGCTACGTGACCCTCTTCGAATGTTATCCAGTGTTATCCAATGGGCTTCTACTTTTGCACTTACAGAGGTGTGGCGGAATTGGCCACATAGGTCTCCCTCCTGTATTGACCTGGCGTATGCATCTTCTACCCTGTTGTAGAGAGTAACCTCTCCATAGGGGAATTTCAGATCATGCTCCTTTATTACTCTAATTTTTAACCTCTTACTCCTGGGCATGGGCTGTGGATATTGTCCAGATACTGGATTACGGACCAAACAATTCAGTACCCTATCTCTGAATCTATCTGTCAATACTGGCTTATTATTGAGGGCACTGCAAATTCACTGATCCTCTGGGTTGCCTTTAAAACTTGTATTAGGAGTGAGTGTATCTCATGAATCTCTGTTTCAAAATGGAACGCTATGACTACTTTGGTGTCCCTTTGAAGTAGATTTGAGGCAGAAGGTGACCTATGTGTAGGGCCTGGACCAGGCTCATTATTTAGCCTGGCTAGCGTACGCTGCAGGAGGTAGCATGTTTGAAAATAGAGCAGACAAAAAATATCTTCACACTGCTCAGTGGGTGTTTGAATACACAGACAAAAGTGGGAAATTGTTGGCCTAGCTAGCCAAGGGTCAGTTTACTAATACTCATATTCAGAGGGTTTGGGATCCCCAGAACAAATTAACCTTCAGTTCAGGAGACTTCATTTCTTGAGGAAATACAAGAAGCCATTTGCCACCTACAGACTGGGAAGACCCACAGGGTGGATGGCATACCAGCTGATGCACGTACACTCAACTTCTTTGGTCGACCATGGCGAGGCCTGTTCTGAATGGAACCTGTCCTGTTAAACCGATGTATGGTCTTGGCCACCGTGCTGCAGCTCAGTTTCAGGGTCTTGGCAATCTTCTTATAGCCTAGGCCATCTTTATGTAGAGCAACAATTCTTTCTTTCAGATCCTCAGAGAGTTCTTTGCCGTGAGGTGCCATGTTGAACTTCCCGTGACCAGTATGAGAGTGAGAGCGAAAACACCAAATTTAATACACCTGCTCCCCATTTACACCTGAGACCTTGTAACACTAACGAGTCACATGACACCGGGGAGGGAAAATGGCAAATTGGGCCCAATTTGGACATTTTCACTTAGGGGTGTACTCACCTTTGTTGCCAGTGGTTTAGACATTAATGGCCGTGTGTTGAGTTATTTTGAGGGGACAGCAAATTTACAATGTTATACAAGCTACTTTACATTGTAGCAAAGTGTCATTTCTTGAGTGTTGTCACATGAAAAGATAGAATAAAATATTTACAAAAATGTGAGGGGCGTACTAACTTTTGTGAGATACTGTGTATATATATATATATCTCGTACATACAGTGACTGTGGAAGTGAATAAAGAGGTATATAATTTGTAAGGCTGAATTCCTGGTAGAGGGCTGTGCTGACTTTGGACTTCATAAAACACTGTGGGCTAACACTAGCAGATGACAAGTATTGAATGCATATTATACTGTACATGGACATACTTTTCAGTAAACCAACATTTCATTTTTTTATTGGTCTTATGTAATATTCTAATTTTCTGAGATAATGTTTTTTGCGTTTTTATTAGCTGTAAGCCATAATTATCAAAATTAAATGTTTGAAATATATCACTGTGTGTAACGCATCCATATAAAATATGAGTTTCACTTTTTGAATTAAATTACTGAAATAAATTAACTTTTTAATGATATTCTAATTTTATGAGATACACCTGTATATATGGGAGATGTTCTACCAACCCTACCCTCTCTTGCCTGAGCCCTCTCTACGGTGGGTTCTAAGAGGCTGTCAAATTCTAGTACCCACACTAGCGGCGTTAAGTTCAATTAATAATTAATTAATGAATACAGATGTATTGATTTGTGTCTATAGATGTAATCTATAAAGCCCCTGCACTTTGTGTAGCTGTATACTGGAGGGGTTCTTCCACCTCTGAACCCTTGGTGACTAATCGTTTTTGGAGTTAAAAAAAAAAAATATCTTTTTTTTGTGACAATGATGTTCAGGCTCAGAAACCCATTGCTTTCATCTTTTTAATAAGGCTGTTCCTCTGTAGTCTTAAGCTGTCTTATTGAAAGCCAAGCTGGCTAGAGTTATGTTTGGAGAAGTCCTCCCCACTAGTTTTCTTTTATGTAGCTGGAGGTTATATTATTGCTCAGCTCACTAGATGGTATTAGCAGTTACTGTAAAATTTGTTTTGGGTAGGGGGTTTCATATTCACAGTAATGACAGTAATTCAGTTATCTTATTTTTTTTATAACTTCTCAGGCGCAGGTTTGACTTTCAGAACCCATCTCGTATGGACCGCAATGTGGAGATGTTCATGACCATTGAAAAGTCCCTTGTGCAGGTAGTGTCATCCTAACTTTACTTATTTTGTGATATAATGTAGGATTTCTGTTACACTTTAAATATTTCTTGTGTATCTGGTTGGCATTTCTGTTCCATCTATAATTTGATTTTCTCTTTCAAACGAAGCCTGTGTACTGAGAAAGTATGGAGGCTGCCATTGGAAAATGCAAATTGCCTGACTGTTTTGCTGATCTAATAGCTTAAAAGAGAAGTATGGGATTTAAACAAAATAAACATCCATACTCATATAGATGCATGCAGCATCAGTCCAATGTGGCCCCCACCCCCACTAAACCAAGAACTGAGCGAGCAAAGACCGCTGATCGCTTAGTTCTTGGTCTTTAGTGAGCAGAGAGCCGGTGGCATCTGGATGGATCCTGACATTAAAGCTGGGAACTCTCCGGAGCCTGGACCGGCTGAGTGACATCAGCTTACAGTGGACTTTAGCCTGCTGTCAGCAGAATACGGGTCACAGGAGCGCAGAACTAAAGCCCCGTACACACGATCAGAAAATCATACGGAAAATACAGCTTTCAAAGCGATCGCACGATAATCGGATCGTTAGTACAGAGCTTTCGAGAGCCGATCATGACGGTTCATCTGATGTTTTCCGTCCGGACATGCAGGAAAAATGATCTCGCATGGTGCTCGATCGTACGATTTTCGTTTCATCAGTACAGCTGTCATTCGAAAATGCAGTACAAATACACTACAACACATCACATTGCTTCTGATTTTTTTTATTTGGTCGTACGAGAATTTTCGTGACTAAAGTAAACTCTTCTGATTCGATCTGAGATTAGCATGTGAAAAAAAAACGGACAATCACTTTCCCGATAATCTCATCGTGTGTACCGGGCATTAGTGCACTTCTGTGACCCACAGGAGAAGTGGCGCCAGAAGCATTATGGCCCTACTTCTCCTTTAAGAACGTTCTGAGACATTTTAAAGTAATGAAAATCAGGAGTCCTATTATTTTTTCTAATTTGCATGCTTGTAGCCAGAGACAGCCAGGAAACCAGCATTTTCAGAAGGAGACCAACAGTGTCAGCCTCCCAACTTTGTTCAGCCCAGGTTTTCTTTAAAGTGTTACTAAACCCACAATAGTAAAATCAGTCTGAATATGCAGTAAAGCATGCTTGTTATACTCACTGGGGAACCTAAGGGTTTAATCCTCCACATTGTGTAAAAAGGCTGTTTTGATCCTATCTTCACTGATCCTCCCCTTCTTCCATATTCCCCAATCCATCTCCAGCTCAGTTTGGTGTGTATTGATAGTTTTTTTTTTTTTTCTTGGGATGCTGCATGTGATCAGCACTGTCCAGACAGAAAGTCAGGGGTCATGCAGCCTCATAGCACAGTCAGAAGAGAATGAAACTCCTCCTAAAGACTTTAACCAGTGCTCCGCCAGACACTGATAGAAGTCACAAGACTGCTATATACTGCTGTTGAGAAAGGATGTTTAGCAGTTTATGTTTATTAAATAATTGCATTTCTGTGTACTGTGAGAGGCCGGATATAGTGAATACAAGGTCCTGCGTTTAGTAACACTTTATCAGTTTATTTCTTTCTCTAATGTTATTTTTATTAGCATAAGACATCAATCAGTGTAATTCTCTGCTTACATCCTATATTGATTCCACACTAGCACTGTGTAGAATTTTTACTCTTGTTTCCCTTTTACAGAATAATTGTCTGTCTCGACCAAATATATATCTTCATGCAGACATAGACTCCAAACTCCAGAGCAAACTGAAGGACATTGTAAAAAGACATCAGGTAAAATGTTTTTTATTTTTTTCAGTATGATTTTAATATTCTAAAACTTATGGTAATTAACCACTTCACCCAAATCGCTGTATATAAAAGGCAGTTGGGAGAAGTGGATGTAGTGGGGTATACAGCTATCCAGTGATAACAGCCAATCGGGCTCTGGAGCCGCTCGCCCGTTAGCCCTGGCAGCAGGAGGGGACACCCCTCCCGTCGCCGTCCGCCGCTCTTCCCCGGCCTCCTGTCCCACCAGGAGACTGGAGCGTCCATCCAGCGCGTCCGCTGGCTGCGTGGAGTCCCGATAGAAGCCGGAATCAGCTCCGATCGGGTCTGCTTCGTGTATTTCCACAAGCGCTGTCACTTCCAGTTTACTCGGCAGCCAATGGTGCTGATTTTCAAAAAAATACAGTATCAAAATCACCGTGTTTGGCGATCTGAATACTTTTAAGTGCAAAGGAGGGATTGGGAGTCTTTTAGACCCCTGATCCCTCTATAAAGAGTACCTGCCACCACATATTACTGTCACAAGGGATGTTTACATTCCTTGTGACAGCAATAAAAGTGATCAGATTTTTTTTTTTTTAAAGGAACAGTGCTAAAAAAAAAAAAGAAAAGATTTCTAAAGAGCCACCGTCCCCTCAAACTCGCACAGCAAAGAAAACGCATACGTAAGTCATGCCTGCATATGAAAACAGTGTTCAAATCACACATGTGAGGTATCGCCGCGATCGTTAGAGCGAGAGCAATAATTCTATCACTAGACCTTCCCTGTAACTCAAACTGGTAATCTGTAGAAATTTTTAAACCTCGCCGATGGAGATTTTTAAGTGCCAAAGTTTGTCGCCATTCTACGAGCGGGCACAATTTTGAAACATGACATGTTGGGTATTAATTTACTCAGCGTAACATTATCTTTCACAATATAGAAAAAAGTGAGCTAACTTTACTGTTGTCTTATTTTTTAACTATAAAGGCGCTTATAAGACTGCTGCGCAAATATGGTGCGACAAAAAGTATTGCAACAACCACCATTTTATTCTCGAAGGTGTTAGAAAAAAAAAAAAAAAAAATATATATATATATATATATATATATATATATATATATATATATATATATATATATATATAATGTTTAGGGGTTCCAAGTAATTTTCCAGCAAAAAATACTGATTAAACTTTTAAACAACAAGTGCCATTAATGGCTCCGGGGCTGAAGTGGTTAACAAATATACAGCTCATTTTAGTTGGAGGTAATTTAGAAAATATGTAACACTTATTCATCTTCATTGTCTCATAAAGTTTTTTAACAACTTGCTGAATGCATACATGCAATGGCAAAAAATATGAGCTTTAACCCAGAACAAATTGTTCACCGCAGTAGGAGGTTGTGTGCTGAGAACGCTCTCCCAGCCCATTGAGTGAGCTGCGGGAATGCCAGCAGGATGGGCTCCCGATTATATGTGAAAGCAAATGACAGCAGTCACATGATATGTGAGCCACGCAAGCTCCTGGGTCATAAAAGCCCATTTAAAGGACTGCTGGGAGGTGGCATTAAGGACTTAAAAAGATTTTGAAGTTCTAACTGCTCATAGGATAAAAAGTGCACGTCAAAACTTCAGTATATCCAGAGATCTAGGCAACAACATTGTGGTCAGTGAGCCTTGAATAGTGGGATGGGGCAGTACAAATATCAGCTTTTACATCTACTGATTGTTTTGGCTAATTGTGACCTCTGTTTAACGTGAACCTGTGCCGCCTTCTTCAGGTTCACTTTAATACCCTGCTTCTCTGGAAGCACATGCCTCTTTTCCTACTTTCCTACTCTCTCTGGGTAGCCTGTGTAAGCTACAAGTCACTCAATCTGTAGCTTGTATAGGGCTGATCACTACCTGTGTGACAGCTCCAGTGATTGGTTTAGTGTTTCATGAAGTGAGTCACATGCTCTCCAGATGACGAAGGTATCGGTGTTTGCTCCTAGTGGTTGAACTGAGCAGCATGGAAAGGAGAGACATATTAGGCTTGGCTAGTGAATCACTGAATCGAATCAGTGACTCAACTCACTGCAGAGTTTGAATGAGTTGAATCATGAAAGTGAATCAGATTCAACTCATTGTCAAAGATCCTCCCCTTTCAGGATAAGTAGGGAGGGAGCTGAATACAGCAGCCTCAGCTCATTATTTGCATAATGAACTAGAACAGGATTAGCTGTGTGAGCCAGCAGTATAACTACTGAGTCTATGAGTAACTCATGAGAGCACATTAGACTCATGAGTTGTGTGAGCCAGCAGCATAACTCCTGAATCTATGAGTGACTCATGAGAGCACATTAGACTCATGAGTTGTGTGAGCCAGCAGCATAACTCCTGAATCTATGAGTGACTCATGAGAGCACATTAGACTCATGAGCTGTGTGAGCCAGCAGCATAACTCCTGACTCTGAGTGAAGCATGAGAGCACATTACACTCATGAATTGTGTGAACCAGCAGCATGGCTCCTAAGTTTATGAATGGCTCATCAGAGCACATTAGATTCATGAGCTGCTGTGAGAAGTCTTTGAATGAGGCTCTGTTCACAATTGGTGAGATCATGCGGTAAACCCTGCAACATCCGTTGCCACATCGCACCTGATTTGTAGGCAGTTCACACACTGCCTTATGCGAACCGCTGGGAGTACCAATACAAAGTTACTGACACCCTGAAGTACTCTTGGTCTGTTATGTATAATGCAACCTATGGTTCAATAAAGGAATTACAAAAAAAAAAAAAAGACACCCCATATCAGTTCGCATATTGCAGTGTAAACTGTCAATTCAGACTGGAACAGAGCGAATGGGTGTGAATACCCATGCGATCCGATTCTGATGCAGACCAAAAAAAGTCCTGCACGACTTTGGTCCAATTGTGATGCAAATTCAGCCATACAGATTTGTATGGCTGAATTTGCATTGCATAGACATGTGATTTTCACAGCAGTGCGTTCAGGTCAGGATCCATTTAAACTTTATTCTTTAATTGTTTTTGTATAATTCAAGGTATGTTTTTTTTTTTGTTTTTGTTTTTTTTGCTGTATTGCAGAGAACAGTTGTTGCTGCAAAATAAAGTTATTTAACATCTAATATGTTGACTTTACTGACTGAGTGTATCACAGGACTGAAGTTCGTGATCCTTAATTTAAGCTTGGAGGAAATGAGTCTTGAGTCGATTCAGTGATTCAAATCATTTCACTGAACTGATCTAAATGATTTGAATCACTAAAAAGAATCACTCTGCCCAAGTCTAAAACATATGTACTTCTGGGCATTAAAGTAAGCTTGGCAAACTTGTTTCTTTGTTTTTGTTTAAAAGCAAGGAAAGAGAAAAGGTATGGGCATTCATTCTGTCCTCTGTAGCTTTACTCTCGTCCTTGACACACATTTTAAAGATGATGGCATCAGGCAAAGTGTCTTCCTTTACATCTTTGATCATTGTACGTTGTCTCTCTAGTAGGCTGCTTCAGTATCTGTACAGGATGTGTAAATCCTAACTGTGATTTGCCATTAGCTATTAACTAAAATATTGCACATTCTTAAGGTGGAGCATAATAGCGAAAAAGCATTACTTACTTACTTAGTGGTGGGGAGAGTCTTTGTCTAGTCGTGTGAATGCTTTCTCTCAGGATGTATTGGTAAAGTGTGTAGTGGGGAACTTTGACTGTTATGAAGAATATTTTTGCAAAAGCTCACTAATGAGATCCCTTTGCAGCCCCCTTGCACACATTTATTACAGTTATTATAAATTTAATTTGGTATTATCATCTTGTAATACATGGCTATAATTACTCACATATATTTCCTTACCTACCTTACGCTATGCAGACCTAGAACTAGTAAATACTTCAGCTTATCAGCTGACCTCTTATTACCTATAGTGGAGTCACAGCTCCACTACAGTTAACAGTTTTAAAGCAATTCTATCCCCTAAAATGACATTTTTACCTACTGGTAAGCATAGGCTTACCAGTAGGTAAAAAGAATATCTCCTAAACCTGTACAGTTCAGGAGATATTCTCACTGCAAGCGCCGCTGACATCAGCAAGCGCATGCGCAGTGATGTCCCGGCGAAAGCCCGACGCATGTGCAGGAGTGACGTCTCGCAGCTCCGGCCACTCACAGCGCCGAAGCCGCGTACCCGTAAGGATCCATGGAGGGAAGATGGCAGCTCCCTCCTCGGAAACAGGGTGGACCTGCGGGAGCTTCATTCTGAGGTGAGTATTTCATAATGAGCTAGTATGTGGTGCATACTAGCTCATTATGCTTTTGTCTTGCAGGTGTTTTTTTTTTATATAGGGGAGACAACTGCTTTAACCTTTCACCTATTCTTTGGCTGGACATATACTTTAATTCTTCGTTACACTGAGCTTTGTTGTGTGTCCTGTTTCTTTTTTCCAAGTTAAGCAGCATTTCCTGTTTCCTCTATAGGGTACTGTAACGGAGGACAAAAGTCATGCTTCCCATGTGGTGGTTCCAGTTCCTGGCAACTTGGAGGAAGGTCAGAATTTGACTCCATTTTATGTGCTATATTGCAAAACAAATGCTGCTTTTACCAGGAGTGTGCCTTGTACATTTGAATGCAGTGTGAACTGTGAAATCAAAAGGAAACGTATCACATGGGTCTGAACACCCACCCATGCTATCCGATAACACTGAGGACCAAAGAAAAGGGTCCTTCACCATCTTGGTGTGAATGCGATTTTAGCCATACAAACGATATGGCTGATATCGCATCGCACAGACATCGCATAAGTGTGAACCCAGCCTTAGCCTCAACAACATTCTACATTGCAGCCCCATTTTTATAATTTATTTATTTATATATATGTGTGTGTATATATATATATATATATATAGACAGGGCTCGACAATCTCTGGTCGCCATGGCAACCAGAAACTGCGTCCTGGCGAGTGGTAGCTGATCCTTCTCTCCCCTCGCTATATTAAAACAGCATCTCCGATTCAGCGAGAGCCGTTCTCTGCTTAATCTAACAACTGTTAAACTTGGCAGGCTGCCAGAATTTTTGTTTCTCTTTAAGTAGAAACAAAGTATCTCTTGGTTCTTTTATCAACGGAATGAACTCCGGTCTGTAGATGAGGTCAGGTTAGCCACTTAAAAACTAAACCTTTTCTGACATCTGTGGCTTACAAGTAAACATTCAGTATTTTATGCTAGAAAATGACTTGGAACCCCCAAACATTATATATATTTTTTATCAGAGACCCTAGAGAATAAAATGGTGGTTGTTGCAATATTTTATGTCACACAGTATTTGCGCAGCGGTCTTTCAAACTGTTTTTTTTTTTAAACACTTTAATGAATAAAAAAAACCTAAACAGTAAAGTTAGCCCATTTTTTTTTGTATAATGTGAAAGATGATGTTACACCGCGAGAATCGTGATCTTTATTCTAAGCAACAAAATTGTGATAAAGCCCTGTGTACCATCAACAATTACTACTCTATGTGCAGCTGGTCTCCAGTATTTCATGGTGACCGGAAACCCACCAGAGCAATGAATCGTCACCGTGGGAGACACACATGTAGGCAGGAAGTGGCTGCAAAGAGGCAGCAGAAGATTAGCAGCACTGGAATACTTCTTTCACCTTTTTATGTATTTTATTTAAAGTGTCACTAAAGCTCCATTTAGATGTGCAATTGGGTGGTAAAAATGTGCAGTAGAGAGATGTTTTTGCCACCCACCAATTGCCACTCTTAAGCTCCATTAGGCAACAAACAAGGACATCTTACAAGCCGCAGTCACGATGCATTAGGCATAATAAGGGGTTTCCCCCATAACAGATTTTTAGGTTCACTCTTACTGGCCAGCGTACAACCCTGATGCAACAGTGTTGCGTTGGAGTTATTGACTGGCTGCTCTGCTGTATTAAGAAAGTTAGGCTTAGGGGGGCGCAAATTACTTGCCTTACCCCAGGCGCTGACAACCTAACACTACGCTAAAAAAAACTGGCACCTAACTTTTTTAGCTGGCTCCTAGATTCAAAGCAAAATTTTCAAGACCTGTATATATTTATTTATATTTGGGGAGATTTCCCATTGGAAGCATCGGCTACAGATTAGTAGTAATATGACTAATTCTATTCTCACTTTTATATCCTCACTTTTTTATACTGTGGTTTAAGGGGTTGTAAAGGCAGAAGGCTTTTTTTATCTTAATGCATTTTATCAGCAGCCCCCCCCCCCCAGCCCTCCTAATACTTACCTGAGGTTCATCTCTGTCCAGCGATGTCCACGAGTCCCTTGACCATCCAGGACTCTCCCTCCTGATTGGCTGAGAAACCGCAGCGGAGCCATTGGCTCCCACTGCTGTCAATCAAACTCTGTTAGCCAATCAGGAGTAAAGGAGCAGGGCCAGACCCCCTTTCTCTGGGAGCACTTGAAAGGGGGGGGGGGGGGCAAGAGCTCCATCCAGGGACCCGCAAAAAGGAGGATCTGGGCTGCTCTGTGCAAAACCAACTGCACAGAGCAGGTGAGTGTGACATGTTTATTGTTTTAATAGAAAAAAAAACTAGACTTTACAATCACTTTAAGTAAGACAATACATTTTTCTGTGAATGCAAAAACTAAACCACTGAAGTGATATTCTTATATCTGTTAAGTTTTAAAGAGAATTTGTCACAAAACAAAAATAATCTGGGTATATATGTTCCGTTTTTTCATTTAGCTGGAGGGCTGAATGGAAAAAAAGGGGGTTTTTTAAATATGTCAATCACCCCCCCCATTACATGCCCTTTATTAGTGATATGCATATACTATTGATTCCATTAAAGAGATGTGCTTAATATTTGTTATGCTTTTCTGTATTTAGAAGAATGGGTGCGACCCATACTGAAGCGTGAAAAGCAGGTTCTTCTTCACTGGGGTTACTATCCTGACAGGTAAAACCTATCATCGTTCACATTCATTCCATCTTGTAGATTCAAAGAACTTCTCATCTAAATTTCATTAATGCCATGCAGAGATAGAAAATCATGTGCAGTTAGCAGTTATCTGGCTACTAAAATTAGATCAGTTAAACATGAATACTGATTAGTCAGTATAAGCCTTCTTTGTCTTACAAAATAATCCTGATTGTCTGCATTTTGGAAGCAGATGTTTTTGCAAGGTAGTGTTAGAATGCACCTTTTTAATCAGAACCTTTGACACAATTGAATCTTTTTTCTTATGCATTTGATTAAGAATACCTAAGTTAGTGGGCCCCATGAGGTGCCAAATGGCACCTTTATTTTCTGTGTTCTCTTCTTCTTGGTTCCGCTGCTGCTTGATGAACAATCCCAACTTCCAGGGTTTGTGGAGAAGAGTAATTTAATCTATCTACCTTACAGGGTTGTACCCAGTCCTGGATGGATCTTCATTAAAGTAAACTATGCAGGACAAGGCAATAGGTTCATCTTAATCACACTCCGCCCCCCCCCCCCCCTTATTTAAGCGTATTCATTTTTAGTCTTGCAGCTGTTAGTGATGTTTCCTTAAATCTAAGACAGTAATTTCTCCTATCGTTCACTGACAGACGCAGCTCTCCATTACGTGTGGGGTTTTATGCTCGTCTCACTAGGAGTTAACTAGGCAGGGAAAAGAAACAGCTGGCCCCTCCCATGGGGCCGTCCTCTCTTCCCACATAAACCCCCTCCATAGAATAGCTCACCGGTCTAAATGCCTAATTTGCAAGGAGTTGACTTGGCTTCCCTGTAGGGGAGTTGTGGTCCTGTTTGTGACCATTCTTTTATTTTAATTTTTTGTCTTTTATCAAGATCGATCTGCTATCAAGAAGCCGGTCGGGGCATAGAGAGTCCATGGGCTCTGTACTTTCCCCGACCTGGCCGATCGATGCGAGCCAATCCCACTGTATGGGGACCCGCCGCATCGTGCCCATTCCGTGCGGGCGGCCTGGGGTGATCCCCCCCTTGCGCCCAGCCCCGGATGCGATTCGGGAAGGGCGATTTCTCTGGCCTGCAGCATACCGCCCAAGAAGGGGAGGAAGGTCTGCGACTGGGTGGCTACCCACGGCGCTCGTCGGAGTGGTGAGTGAGAGTTCCTGCCTCCCCCCCCTTTTTTAGGGGCGGAAAGGAGGACCAACGACCAAAAAAAAAAATGTTTTTCTTGCTGGGTAGCCGCTGGTGGGCCGCGTGGAGCTCCTGTTCACCCCCCCTTCCCCCCTGCACCGCACCAATCGTCTAGCGCCGTTCGTACCATTATGCGGCGGACCGCCGCCATTTTGCCGTAGCCGCAGACATATCGGGCCTATGGGGCTTTACCTCTAGCGCTCAGAGCGGCCGTTTGCGGTACTGCACGTTCCCTGAAGGTGCTTTTCGGCCTCTAGTGTTTAACGGTGGCCCTTTTGACTGCATGCCTCTGCAATACACGTGGGTGCTGGTGGCGGTGGGTGCAGTCCTCCTAGGTTCCCTGGTGCACTGTGGGGCGGTGGTGTGTGGCAGTGTGGGGGTGCCTCATCATCTTTTTTAGTGTCACTGAGGGGAGATGGCAGATTACACTGCTGAGCCTGCTGAGGAGGCGCAATCTGCGCAAGGGGCAATTTTGGACCAGCTGCGGGCGGTCTTTAGTGAATTTTTCCCCCGGGCAAAGCGTCCCCCTCCTCCTCTTTATTCATCAGGGGAGGATTCTGATCCGGAAATGGTCTCAGGGGTCTCAAGGACCCCAGTGGACCTGTCTGATGGGGAACTGGGCCCATCGGACGGTGAAGAGGATCAGGGGGCAGCGGCTGCGTGCGGAAAAGTGTTGGTCGCCGCCATTATCACTGGCATTCGCACTAAGCTCAGGATGGCGAATCTCAGTCTGCTGCGTATGTGTGTGGATCCTCTAGACCCCCTAGGGTCCCCAAGGCTTACCCCTACAATTACTTTTTTGATCATTTTCTTTATCGTGAATGGCAGCGTCCGCAGCACTCTTCTTCGCTCTCAAAACGGTTCGCTGCTCGCTATCCCTTTGAGGAAAGCTTTTTTAAAAAATGGGAATCGCCTGTGGTGGACCCACCGATAGCCCGCCTTAATAAGGCGACGACCATTCCTCTGGAAGGGACCCCTTCCTTTAAGGATCCCGCTGATAGAAAAACAGAAGCGCTTTTAAAGTCGCTGTTCCTGGTGGCAGGTTCTGCCGTGCGGCCAGCCCTGGCGTCCGCCATGGCGGCACAACATCTGTCTGAGCGTATGGAAGAGCTCCAGAAGGATCTGGAAAACGGTCGCCTGATGGATGCGCCGCAGAGGGCTGAGTTTTTGCTCCAAGGGTTGAAGTACCTTTGTGATGCGGCCGTTGATTTACTGCCGATGTTATCCAGAATAACGATTTTTGCCGTCATACTCAGATGGATACTTAGGTTGCGTTCTTGGTCCGGTGACCATGCTTCCAAAAAGGGGCTTGCTGACCTCCCCTTTCAGGGTGGACGTCTATTTGGTCCAAGTTTGGATGAGATTATTAAGGAATTCACAGGAGGTCTGGCCTTCCAGAGCCCCGCAGGCGTGAGTTTCGGCGTAGACAGGGGCCCCCTCCCTTGGGTCAGAAGAGGTTTTTTCGCGCCCCGGGCGCAGCAGGTAAAGGGACCAGCCCTGGTAAGGTCACTGCAGGGGCCGGAAGACGGCAGTGGCAGAGCATAACCGAAAAGACGGAGGACAAGTCCTCCTCAGCCTGATGGGTTGCCCCCACCCGGGATTCGGGTGGGGGGATGTCTTCTGGGGTTCGCAGGCCGGTGGCTGGCCCACATTCCCGATCGTTGGGTCCGGGAAGTGGTGTCCACCGGGTACAGGATAGAGTTCAACACTCTACCCCCGGACAGGTTCTTCCCATCAAACTTAGGGCTCCCGCAGGACCGCTGGGAGGTTCTTTTTGGGGCTGTCCAAGCACTTTCGGACCAGGGGGTGAAGAGAGGTTTTGAGGTTTCTACTCGAATCTATTCGTGGTTCCAAAAAAAAGGGGGGGGTTCGACCAGTACTAGACCTGAAGGCCCTGAACCGGTATGTCAGGGCGCGGAAATTCCGGATGGAATCTATCCGCTCGGTCGTGGCCGCCCTTCATCAGGGGGAATTTCTGGCGTCCCTGGACATCAGGGATGCGTACCTCCATGTACCCATTCTTCCACGGCATCAGCGCTTCCTACGCTTTGCAGTGGGAGACCTCCACTTTCAATTTGTGGCACTCCCCTTCGGCCTGGCCTCAGCACCTCGAGTTTTCACAAAACTGCTAGCCCCGGTGTTGGCGTTGCTCCGACAGAGAGGCATTGCGGTGGTAGCCTACCTAGACAACCTGCTCCTGCGAGCGGAGTCCGTCTTGGCTCTGGAGGAGAATGTGAGAATCACAATGACATCGCTGCAGGACTTCGGTTGGTTACTCAACCTGCAGAAGTCGTCGCTCTCTCCATCCCGTCGCCTGGAGTATCTGGGTCTAATTCTGGACACAGAACAGGCGAAGGTGTTCCTCCCTCCAGCCAAGTTGCTGTCTCTGAAGTCGGCAGTGCGAACTCTCCTGCCGCACCGTCGGTCTTCATTACGGTTCTGTATGCGGGTGCTGGGGCTCATGGTCTCGTCGTTCGAGGCGATCCCATTCGCCCAGAGTCACACTCGTCTCCTTCAGCGAGCAATTCTGGCTCGGTGGGACAGGTCCCCTCAGTCCTTGGACCTTCGTATCCGTCTGAGCTCACAGACCAGGGCGTCTCTGGCTTGGTGGCTTTGGGACTCGACCCTTACTCAGGGGAAGTCGTTCCTGCCCCTTCAGTGGGTGATCATCACCACGGATGCCAGTCTCCCCATCAATGTACTGGAGCTGAGAGCAATCAGATTGTGCCTTTTTCACTGGACAGTGAGATTGCAGGGTCGTCCGATTCGAATTAAATCGGACAATGCCAGAGCAGTGGCGTATGTGAACCATCAAGGCGGCACAAGGAGTCCAGCAGCTGCGGCGGAGGCAGCTCTGATACTACGTTGGGCGGAACATCACGTTCCGGCAATCCCTGCCATTTACATTACAGGTGTGGAGAACTGGCAGGCGGACTTTCTCAGTCGCTAGACGCTGGACCAGGGAGAGTGGTCTCTCCACCCGGAGGTGTTCAATCAGATTTGCCGCAGATGGGGGACACCAGACGTGGATCTTATGGCATCTCGATTCAATCACAAGGTGGAGACCTTTGTGTCCAGAACGAAGGATCCGTTGGCAGTGGCCACGGACGCTCTAGTGGCCCCCTGGGGCCATTACTGCCTTCTGTACGCCTTCCCTCCAATAAAACTGCTTCCGCGATTGATACGCAGGATAGTGGCGGAGGGGATACCAATAATCCTGGTGGCTCCAGATTGGCCTCGGCGCACTTGGTACGCCGACGTAGTGCACATGGTGGCAGACGCCCCTTGGCGGCTCCCGCTGCGAGACGACCTTCTGTCTCAGGGGCCCATCTTGCACCCTGCTTTACCCTCGCTGGCTTTGACGGCTTGGCTATTGAGTCCCAGGTGCTAAGAGACAGGGGAGCCGCTGACCCAGTGATCCCTACGTTGTTGAAGGCTCGCAAGTGTACTTCCCGCAAGATTTACCACTGCACCTGGAAGGCTTATATAGCTTGGTGCGAGGAGGAGGGTCATAACCCTCGCTCTTACGTCGTGTCCAGGGTCCTGATTTTTTTGCAGCAAGGCCTGAACAAAAAACTGGCTTTGAGCACTCTCAAGGGCCAGATATCGGCTCTGGCGATTCTTTTTCAGAGACCTTTGGCTTTGCACTCATTGATTCGTACCTTTGTACAAGGTGTGCGACATGTGGCGCCTTGGGTGAAGGCTCCGATGGCTCCGTGGGATCTGAATTTGGTGCTTTCTGTACTCAGAAACCGCCATATGAGAATATCAGGGAGATTTCCTTACAATTGCTGTCGCAGAAGGTTGCCTTTTTAGTTGCCATCACTTCCGCCAGACGGGTGTCTGAATTAGCAGCACTATCGTGCAAGTCTCCCTACCTGGTCCTACATAGGGACAAGGCGGTCTTGTAACCCTCTCCTTCATTCCTTCCGAAGGTGGTTTCTTCCTTTCACATAATGAAGATATTGTTCTTCCTTCATTGTGCCCTCGTCCATCGCACCCAAAAGAGATTGAGTTGCATGCCTTGGTCGTAGTGAGGGTCTTACGAGTGTACTTGGCTGCTACAGCTTCTTTTCGAAAAGCTGATGCCTTGTTTGTGCTGTCAGAGGGTCCGCGCAAAGGGTTGGCGGCCTCTTCGGCTACGATTTCTCGTTGGATCAGACAGACCGTGACCCATGCATATTCTGTTCAGGGCACCTCCCCCTTTTCCGGTCACGGCTCATTCTACCCGGGCTGTTAGCACTTCCTGGGCTTTTAGACACCAGGCCTCAGTGTCACAGGTGTGTAAGGCGGCCACTTGGGCCTCGGTACACACTTTCACTAAGTTTTATAAAGTTGATGTGTTTGCATCTTCGGATGCTGCTTTTGGCCGCAAGTTTTGCAGGCGGCAGTGTAGGCGCGTCTGGCGCCTCCTTAGAGGTTCAGTTGGGTACTGTTGTTAGCGTTTACCCACCCCTCTTTTTGACACCGCTCAGGGACATCCCCACACGTAATGGAGAGCTGCGTCTGTCAGTGAATGATAGGAGAAAAGGGGATTTTATTAAAACTTACCGTAAAATCCTTTTCTCCGAGTTCACTGATAGACGCAGCACCCACCACTCTGTGCTCTGTTCTTGTACGGCTTGTGTACGAACTGGTGAGCTATTCTATGGAGGGGGTTTATGTGGGAAGAGAGGACGGCCCCATGGGAGGGGCCAGTTGTTTCTTTTCCCTGCCTAGTTAACTCCTAGTGAGACCAGCATAAACCCCAAACGTAATAGAGAGCTGCGTCTGTCAGTGAACTCGGAGAAAAGGATTTTACGGTAAGTTTTAATAAAATCCCTTTTTTCCTAATCCTTTTCATTATAGAAACAATAATTAAAGTGGTGCATTACCTGCATTAAGGTAAAAAATTTCTTCCTACTTTCCCCCCACCCCTGCCATATCTCTTCCTATACACTTACCTGAGCCCTGTTTCGATCCAACCCTGTGTCTGGCTGCAGGTCTTCTCTCCCCTCTCCTCACAGGGATACAGGCAGAAGCAGGGGCTGTTTGCTCCTGTTGCTGTCTGTCAAATACTGTGGGGAGCATTCTGTGCGTGTCTTTCCACATTAATGCCCCCCGCAGCGACAGCATGCTATGTGGGCACACAGATGAGGAGAAGTGGAGAGCGCTGGCAGGGGACCCCAAAAGAAGAGTGTAAGAGACCACTCTGTGCAATTGCACAGAGCAGGTGTGTATAACATGTTCATTTAAGAGGAATAAAAAGAGCCTTTACTACCGCTTTAATGTGTATGTGACTTTAACCAAACATTCACTGCAGATGTATCTTCCTGGTACATGTGTTTAAAATTACAGTGATTTAACTCCAATGAATGTCTCATTCACTGCTTTCTAAATATTCTCCCAAATTGTTTTGTTTTCAGCTTTTGCACAGGTTCATAAGGTTTGTATCATAGCTCAGAGTCCTGTAGTTTTGGGCATCAAAGCAGGCTGGAAGGATTAGGCTTTCACCATATCAAGTTTTGGAAACTAAATCCAAAATATTGGAAAAAAATATTTGTTCATTTGGGACCTATGAGTGTGGTCAGATGTGCAGGCATGATCCCATCCTATGGATTATTTGGCTGGCTGGCCTATAGACGTGTAGGCTTAGGTTGGATGAGTATATTTGTCCAAACTTATGAAGCAGGAGCAAGATGGAACAGCTAGCTGGCTAATCTCCAGAAAAATGGTGATTAGACAAGGTTTTCTATTCTGCCCATCTTTAAGATCAAGGGGTGTTTTATGTTGCCCACAGACCCATCTCTCATGTCTTATCTAGTTTGTTTTCTCTGTGTTACTGGGAATCACATTGTAACAGCTATTAATGGATACGTGCATTTTTTTTTCTCTTAGTTATGACACTTGGATCCCTGCAAGTGAGATTGAGGCACCAGTGGAAGATGCACCTACTGCAGAAAAGCCACGCAAGGTAAATCAGACTTTTTATCTGAAGGTTGTGTGCTTGCAACAGTAGTTTGTCATGCTTTTTACATTGTTGTAAGGATCATTTGGCTGGTTAAAGATGAACTCCAGGGAAAACAAGTATCTTCCTTTGCAGTGGTGGCTAGAGCCACTCAATCACTATTACAGGGCTCCAAAGGTGCCACCCCCCCTCCACCGGCGGCCACAGTAAATGCCATAACTAAGAGAGCATGAGGTGATCCAGGGAACATCTGTTCCCAGATTCTTCCACTACTATTGAACCGGAAAGCCCATTTTTAAGTAACAAGAGAAAGCTCTTGTTCCCCACTCTATAAATACGCTCTGAATGGAGTGAACACGTTAGGGCTCATGGGACAGGTGAATCAGCCTTGTGCATGCTATACTTTAATAAACATACACAAGGCTTTTCATGAAAAGCAGCATTCTATCTCTTATTACTTGAAAGTAGACTTTATGGAGCGGTCAGCTACCACTGGAGGCCTATACTCCGTGTCAGAGGAGGGGGGGGGGGGGGTATGCCTGTAGCAGGACTGAATATCTTTCACTGTAAAAATGAACTTGGAAATACTGTGTATTATATCACTTCTGGCTACTGCAGATGATGAATCTTTACTTTATTAGCGGTAGGGAAGACATTGGGGGTAATAGACCCCCCCAATGTCACCATAGGAAGAACCTGTCAGCTGCTTGTGCTATCACATAGGGGGCTATGAAAAAGTGTAAAAAAAAAAATGTAATATTAAAAAAAGCTTAAAGGCGCCCACCCCACCCCCATATACACCCCATGGAAAACATGTTGCACATATGTGTATGTAAGCATAAATTGCACCACCCGTATGAAATTTGCTGCAAACGGAGTGAGAGCAGTGATCCTAGGGCTATAATTCATGGTTCACTCTAAACTAATAACTTGTAAAGGCTTTTAAAATGTCAGCTAACAAGAATTTTGGGTACCAAAGATTTTTATATTGGGTATTTATTTACTCAAAGCAACCCCATCTTGTCAAAAATTGCATGTGTGTGTGTGTGTATATGTATATGTGTGTGTGTGTGTGTGTGTAAAAAATTGTACCTGGCTTATTGATACCTTGCAGACTGCAAGTTTTGTTTATTAATATGCTATTTATACTATTGGATGTTATCACATCCTCAGCAGCTACTTTCTAGCAGTCTAACAGCTTCTTGGCGATTACAAAAAGTCTCTTTACACCGTGTTTTGTACTTTAAGATTTTCAATAAAAATCTATTAAAAGTGAAAATATGCATTTGATAAACAGGTGTGCAAATATAATGTGACATATAAGTTTGCAACTGACACATTTTATTCCACAGGGCCTTTGCTTTCAGAAAATATATAACTTGTTTGGTGCTTTAATGTAATTTGCAGGGGAAAAAAATGCAGATGCAATGTTTGTGAAAAATAAAAAAATGTCCCAGTAGACAAGTGGTTAAAGTGCCCTGTTTTGTGCAGCTGCTTGTTGTAAGATTGAATTCCAAAAATAACTCACTTTTTGGCTTTGGGTAGAGTGTGGAAGGGCTAAATCGCCTGTCAGATTTTTATAGTTTATCACTGTCTTTTTCCCCATAGGAAAGGAAGCGGGGGGTACTTTCCAACAGGGAGATAGATTTTGGGAAGGGTTAACGCTTCATCCCTTTTATCTGTGTTTCATTGGGAAGATTCCCTTCCATGCTGTATTCATGTCAGGGAGATTCCATTCCCTTGCTGTACTGATATGAGGGAGATTGCTTTGTCTTGCTTTGCTGGTGTCAGGGAGAATCCTTTTCCTTGCTGTGCTGGTGTCAGGAAGCATTTCCTGTGCTGTGCTGTGCTGGTGTCAGGGAGATACTTTTCTCTTGCTGTGCTGGTGTCAGGGAGATACTTTTCTGTTGCTGTGCTGGTGTCAGAGAGATTAATTTTCTTTGCTATACTACTGTCTGTGTGATTTGTTTTTTTTTTTTTGTTTTTTGCTATGCTGTGTTGGTGTCAGGGAGATTTATTTTCCTTGCTTGGCTGGTGTGATGGATGTTTCTTTCCCCTTGCTGTGTTGGATTCTCTTGCTATGCTAGTGTCAGGAAGATTCTCCTCCTATGCTTTGCTGGTGTCAGAGAGATTCTCTTCCCTTGTTTTGCTGGTGGTAGGAAGATTCCATTCCTATGCTGTGCTGGTGTCAGAGAGAGTCTCTTCCTATGTTGTGCTGGTATCAGAGAGATTCTGTTCCTATGCTGTGCTGGTATCAGAGAGATTCTCTTCCTATGCTGTGCTGGTATCAGATAGATTCTCTTCCTATGCTGTGCTGATGTCAGGGGGATTTATATCCCTCACTGTGCTGGTGTTGGGGGATTGACTTCCTTTGCTGTGCTGGTGTCAGTTTCCCTTCCCTTGTGCTGGTTTTGGGGAAAGTACTTTCCCTTGTGCTGGTGTCACACAGATTCCCTGCACTTGCCCTGCTGGTTTCAAGGAGATCCCCTTCCCTTACTGTGCTGCTCTTAGGAAGGCTCATTTTACTTAAAGTGTTGGTGTCAGGGAGTCAGGGAGATTTCTTATCATGCTGTTCTGGTTTTAGGGAGATTCTCTTCCCTTGCTGTGCTGGTGTCTAGGTGATTCCTTTCTCTTGCTGTGCAAGGGGTGGGGAAATTTCTTTTGGTTGCAGTGCTGCTTTCAGGGAGATTCCTTCCCTCCCAGTGTCAGCAGTCACTGGGAGATGAAGTAAATGGAATTCTCAGTAGGAACCTAAACACAGGTAAAAACTCAACAGAGATTAGAAGATTTACCCACTGTATTGTAAGCAGGGCCATCTTAATAGCATCATGGGCCCCTGGGCAAAATAATGCACTGGTAGTGGAAAGATCCCCCAGTGAGGGTTTTATGTCAGCAGAAATGTACTGAAAATTTGTTTCAAAAATTTATTAGCATTGGCTATGCATATAAATGTTAAAAGACAAGAGCTCTGGTTGTATAGACACGGGACATGTACAATTGCATACACAATGATACTATAGCAAAAGTAGGAAATAACATTATTTTGTTCATGCACACAGGACTTTAACCACCTCGTGTCCGCGCCATAGCCGATTGACGGCTACAGCGCAGCTCTAAAATGCCAGGAGGCTGTCAACAGACGTCCTCTCCTTTGGCTGGCGGCGCGTGCACCTGCGGGTCGGGCAAACCTGATGTCCGCTGGAGACCCGCAATCTCCTCACAGAGAGCCGGAACGGGGAATCGCCAGTGTAAACACAGCGGTTCCCTGTTCTGTGAGGGGGGGTATGCCAGATCTAACTGATCCCTGTCACTGGGATCAGTTAGATCTGTCATGCCCCTGCCAACCCAGCCCCCCCACAGTTAGAACACACCCAGGGAACACATTTAACCCCTTCACTGCCCCCCTTAGTGTTAACCCCGTCCCTGCCAATGACCTTTATACAGTAATCAGTGTCTATTTTTAGATCTGATCGCTGTATAAATGTCATTGGTCCCAAAAAAGTGTCAAAAATGTCCGGCATGTCCGCCGCAATATCGCAGTCCCGATAAAAATCGCAGATCACCGCCATTACCAGTAAAAAAATAAAAACGCCATAAACCAGTGTCCATAGTTTGTAGTCACTGTAACTTTTGCGCAGCCCAATCAATATACGCCGATTGTGATTTTTTTTTTTTACTAAAAATATGTAGAAGAATATATATCGGCCTAAACTGATGAATAAATTAGTTTTTTTATTTTTGGACATTTAGTATCGCTGCAGAGGTGATCAAATACCACCAAAACAAAGCTCTATTCATGGGAAAAAAGGATGCCAATTTTGTTTGGGTACAACATCACACGACCGCGCAATTGTCATTCAAATAGTGACAGCGCTGAAAACTGAAAATTGGTCCGGGCAGGAGGAGGGTTTAAGTGCCCAGTAAGGAAGTGGTTAAAAAAAGTCCAAAAAACGTCAGTAGCTTATCAGTGATTTTTTTAGCTTTTACCAGCATTATATTACCACTGTTTTTTCGCGTTTTTAAAGGGCCAGCGTTTTGGGGTTTTTTTTCCAATTGATCTAAAACGTCCAAAAACTTTGGGGATCAACGTTTTTGGGCTTTTTTACAGCTGAAAAACTTCCAAAAGAACCCTCTGGTCTTGGGTTTTTTTTTACAGCTCAAAAACGTCACTGCTAAAAACAGTTGATAACAGCCTATGTGTGCATGAACACATAGGATAACATGATGGAGGGTTTATTGACTGTAGAAAAAAACGTCTGCAGCTAAAAACAGCTGCTGAAAAACAGTCAAAAACGTCTTGTGTGCATGAGGCCTCATTATGTATGCAACTGTACATGTCCCGTGTCTATACAACCAGAGCTCTTGTCTTTTAACATTTATATGCATAGCCAATGCTAATACATTTTTGAAACTAATTTTCAGTATTTCATTATTATTTTTCACTTATTTTACTTGTTTACTTTTTTTTTGCTGCCATAAATCTTTCCACTACTTATGTAAAACCATGGGGAAGGTAGCAGCTTCTCCTTTTTTTTTCTCTCTACAAGTACCTATTTGCCCATGTTAAATAATGCACTGGGGCCCCTACCAGCCTGCCCAATTTTACGCACCTACTCTCAAACATTAAAATATAAAGAGTTGATAAAATGTAAAGAGTTGATAGAATTAAACATATATTCATTAGTACTTTCAAACGCTCAGCTCTGAAGCTCAAAAACGCCCAACAAGCAAAATCCCATTCATTTCAATGGCCCCTGTTCATATCTGAGTGTTCTGTCGCCTGAAGCAAAATGCCTGAAGCTAAAAAAAAGTGAGCATCTTTTTAGGCAGATTACAGGCGTTTTCTGCACTTTACACTGGTGACCTTTTGACCTGTACAAAATCGCGGCAAAATTTGCGGTAAAAATGCAGCCTAAGAAAACATGCCAATAAATCAAAGACTAATTAACACAAAGGGCACAGTGCAGAGGCAAAAAAAAAGGGGGGGGTCAGGAGGGCACAATACTGGGATCAGGAGGGCACAGTACAGGCTCTGAGATGCTTCCCGGGACACAGCCATTCTGGAACAGTTTAGTAACAAGCATGACTGTCCTAGCAAATCTGGGACAGCTGGCAAGTATGATGCAATGAGATCAAAAACTGCAGCGCAAAAGTCCAAACAAAGTTCATTGAGAATAATCCTATGGATTCAATAAAACGTGCACGCCCGTCACCAATGTCACCGCCACACACAGCTTCTTACCAGTTTCCAATGACCCTCTATTACGGAGAGTCAAAATGCGCTTTCGTAAAGTTGAAAACACCAAAGAAAATGCAGATTGTGCAGGCAGCGTGATGGGGCAAATTTCATCAATAGATCTCCAACAGCGATGAATGATTCATGTAATAGATATAAAATTCCAAATAGTGCAGATGGTACGGATAAAAGTTTATTTATATAAAACGTACAAGTGATTACTCACATTTTAGAAGTTAAAAAACTGTATAGTTTAGGTACACAAAGTAGCCAGCGTCCAGAAACCAAGATGGCCCCCGCAACTCAAACTTCCCGGTCACGTGTGGAACGAGCGTCGCCTGGCGTCCACCAAACGCCATCAATGACGTCGTCAGGGGTGTGGCCACCAGGCGACGCCACTGCTATATGACCGGGAATGGGCGGAAATTGAGTGCGTTCCATTGACGCTAGTGGCTAAACCAGCGCCTCCGGAAGCACTCTATTGAGTACACTAGAAGAAATTCCAGAGAATGCCAATCCACTGACCGGCTCCACCGGAACTCCCCTTCAAGGCAAAAAATCTTTTTGTATTGGACAAGGCTCAATGAGAACCCAAGATGTAAAAATGCATCCATTATAGAAGTATTGCTGGCAACCAAGCTCAAACATAAAACTAAAATAAACTCTACATTACTTAAACCGGGAAGCTGAGTGCACACGCCATTTAGTGACCAAAAAACAGCACAACTTTTTTATTTAGGAAATCATTTCCTTTTTTTAAAAAAACAAAAAAATAAATATATAGAATGTAAAAACAACATTTCAACAGGCTATGCATTATTTATAAAAGCATTGACATCCCACTCGATGTTTAAACCATGGGGAGCATAAGAGCGCAAGGAATAAATCCAAAAGGTCTCCATCTTAGAAATTTCTCTACTGACATTATTGCCTCTCCAAGTAGGTACATAGTGGTCTATAGCCAAGATTTTTGTGCCCACGGGGTTCCTACCATGATGCAAATCATAGTGCCGTGACACACTATGATTTGGATAACCCTTACGAATATTAGTCAGATGCTCACCGACTCTAATTTGGAGGGTGCGTCGTATAGTACGCCCAACATAGTACAACCCACATGGGCAAATTAGCAAATAGACCACGTTCTTAGTACAGCAGGAGATGAAGGATTTGATCGAATAAGATTTAGCATCGTGTGGAGAGAAGAATGTAGTACACTTGGACCTCACCGAATTGACCTTACATTTTTTACACGGGTAAAAACCCTTCATATTCTGAAAAAACATAGGTTTTTTTAATAGGGGGTTCAACAATGTTTGGTGCCACTGTTAACCTTAAAGGAGGTGCTCCCTTAAAGAGTATGGTAGGTCTATCCCCCAACAAGGGTGCTAGAACACGATCATTGCCTAACAGCCCCCAATGCTTATGCAAAATTCTAGTTACTTGTTGGTGTTGATTACTGTAAGTTGTAATCATAGGGCAATTGAATTTAGAATCTACACTTCTCTGTTTAAGGGCCAAAAGGATATTTCTGTCCATTTTGAGAACCTCCTCATAGGTCCTATCTATCGATTCAGTGGTATAACCCTTTTCCTGGAATCTGTTTTTCAGACATTCAGCCTCCTTCTCAAAAGTTTCGATATTAGAATAATTCCTACGTAAGCGAATGAATTGACTTTTCGGGATACCACCCAACCACTTTGGGTGGTGGCAACTACCTATGTCAATAAAGCCATTACAGTCGGTCTCCTTAAAAAATGTAGAAGTTACCAATTTCCCGTCTAGTACCTCAATGTTAAGGTCCAAAAAATGAATCTTAGAGGTGCTGGCTTCATATTGCAGCTTGATACCCCTATCATTAACATTGAGTGTAGAAATAAAAAGATCCAATGAGGATAAATCACCTTCCCACAGGAGGAGGACGTCGTCTATGTACCTGAGCCAAAAACAAAGTTTGGCTCTACGGTTCGCATAGACGACGTCGTCCTCCCACTTGGCCATGAATAAATTTGCCATGCTAGGGGCATACTTTGCCCCCATGGCAACTCCTCTGGTCTGTAGGTAGTAATTACCACCGTACCAGAAGTAGTTGTGCTTCATGGCATATTCGAGGAGGGATAAAATAAAGGCTCTCTGCCTCGGAGGTAAGGAGACATCTAATTCCAGGTATTTCTCCACCGCCTCCATACCATGGTTGTGGGATATGATGGTATAGAGGGAGGACACATCGGCTGTCGCCAAGATCACGCCCTCCCTCCACTCCACACTCTGCAAAAAATTAATAACTTGGGTACTGTCCTTAAGAAAGGAAGGCGTACCAATCACCAAAGGTTGTAAATAGGTGTCAATGTACCAACCCACCCTGGAGGTGATGGAATCTATCCCACTCACAATAGGTCTTCCAGGGGGGTCGGTCATACTTTTATGACTGCACTATTTGGAATTTTATATCTATTTTTTTTTTTTTTTTAATTAAACACGTTTATTGATAATAAACATATAATAGCATACAACCAGTGCACAGTGTACAAAGATCTCCCACAGCTATCACGTGGGTATACAGTTTTGCATAGTAAGTGACATTCGCATTTAAAACAGGGTAAGCAAAGCTTCGAGCCAAGAAATAACAGTCGTGATGTCTCTATAATTTACATTTCCTTCGGTGATTTGCTTTATACCTCTATTACCCTGGGATCCCCACATGTTTCGGGTTTCTCTAACCATCTATCCCAGATCTTGTTATATTTATTTGGGCAGCCTCTATGTAGGGAGCACAGTGTTTACCTCCCGTATCCAGTCTGAGACAGTAGGGGGCGTTTGCCGCATCCAGTTTGGCAATTGTCTTTCTGGCTAAAAATACTGTCTCACAGAGGAATGTTTTGGTATGTCTATCAATATCTACGTCTGGGAAGATACCCAGTATACACCATTTCGGATCTACTGTAAGAGGGATCCCATGTAGTCATGAAGGAAGGCCACCACCTGTCTCCAGAATCCCTGAATATGAGGGCATTCCCAGAGGAGGTGATAAAACGTCCCAGATTCACGTCCACAGAGGGTGCAGGTTGGGGACTTCTCCCGAGCAATTTTGTTTAGTCTAAGTGGTGTCAGGTAGGCTTGATGCAGGATATATAACTGAGTCAGCCTGTCCGACACCTTGGGTGACACCGATTTACATGTTTCCAAGGCCTCACCCCACTCCTCATCCTCCATATTACCACAGTGTCTTTCCCATCTTGGTTTAAGTTTATAAGCTGTTTGTGTTGCTATTGGGGTGATTATGAGGTTATAAAAAATAGATATAAGCTTCTGGGAGTCTGAGCATTTGACCATATCCATCAGTGGGTTGGTAGCCAGTGTAGGAAACTGTTGAGGGAATTGTGTTTGGATCGCATGTCTCACCTGAAAAAAACCTGAAAAACATGCGATTCGGGAGTTCAAATTCAGCTTTTAGCCTGTCATATGTTTTTAGGGTGCCTGCTCTAAGTAGATGAGATAAGTAAAAGATACCCTGTCTACTCCATGCCTCTGCATCGGGCACCCGTAGTAACTCGGGGAGGTTCCTGTTATACCAGAGAGGAGTATATTCATTGTAATTTGGCGTATCAACCTTTCGGGAGGCTAAGGCCCAAACTCGCCTGTATTGATGTAGGAGAGTATTACTTTTCCCTCCGTCCTCTCCATCCCCCGCACCGATTAGTATTGCATATATTGGATCTGATGTATACCGTGTCCCCTGTGAGCACATGAGGGCGAGGAATCTGACCCTATCCGTTTTGTCTATATGGAAAATATTAGATAATTGCGATGCTAGGTAGTATGCACCGAAGTCAGGTAAGGCCACCCCTGCTAGATCCGTAGGGCTTTTCAGTAGCTGCCAAGCTAGCTTGTGTCTACCCTTGCCCCATACAAAAGGTTTTAACAGGGCATCTATCATTTTAAAGTATTTTAGTGGTATATATACCGGAGAGTGCCACAGGATATAAAGTACCTTGGGAAGGAGGATCATTTTAATTAAATTGATGCGCCCCATAACCCCTATTGGTAATTTTGACCAAACTTGCGTTTTGTGTTTGATTAATGAGAATAAAGGTTCCAAGTTATTCGTGATGTACTCTGACTGAGTATTGGTGGCCTGCACCCCCAGATATTTTATAACACTGACTCGTTGCAATGGGAGCAGGGACTGGGTCTGGGAGTGCGGAGTAGAGTCAAGCGGGAGGATCTGAGACTTCTCCCAATTAATTCTGAGCCCGGAGAAGGACCCAAAACTCTCTATCGTTTGAAGGGCCTCCGAGAGTGGTGACCCCGGGTCAGACAGGTACAGCAGGGTGTCATCTACATATAGGCTAATTTTTTTCCTCCAAGTCTCCCATCCTCAATCCCTTTATCTGCCTATTTTCCCTGATTGAGATAGCCAGAGGCTCCGTGGCGAGAGCATAAAGCAGTGGCGAGAGTGGGCAACCCTGGCGTGTACCTCTAGTGAGTTGAAAGGCCTCCGAGGGCCAGCCATTAGCCACCACCTGAGCTGTGGGATGTTGATACAGTAATTGGATCCACTTGAGGAATCAAGGACCAAAACCAAATCTGGTCAAGCATCTCCACAAGTAGCTCCACTCCACAGAGTCAAAAGCTTTAGCGGTATCTAAGGTCACCACAACCCTCTCCCCCGCATTGTCATGCCGAGCCTGAATATTCATAAAAAGCTTCCTAAGATTAAACGAGGTATTCCTACCCGGCATGAAGCCAGCTTGATCCGCATGCACCAAGTCCAAGACCACCTAGTTAAGCCGAAGGGCTAAGGTCTTAGCAAGGATCTTTACATCCACTTGCAGTAGTGAGATCGGTCTGTAAGACTCTGGCACATGAGGATCTTTGCCCGGCTTGGGTATGAGAACAATAGTAGCTTCCCGCATGGTGGGTGATAGCGTAAAAGTTTCAAACATATGATTATAGAGGGCTAGTAGTTTAGGTAGGAGGATTTCACTATATTGGGAATGTGAGCTCAGGGGGGCCTCCAGCATTTCTACCTGCGACAGAGAAAGCCGTGGGATGGGGAGGCCTAATAAAAAGTGGTCCGCAGCCTCAGTACCGTGTGGGACTGTGGTGGTGTATAGGGATTGGAAATGATGACGGAAAATTTCATTCACCTCTTGAGGGTCTGTGATGAGTACTCCCGTTGGGGTGTTCAATGAGATCACCACCAGGGGTTTTTCTTCCTTATGGGCCAGATAAGCTAATAATTTACCTGCCTTCTCCCCGTGTTCAAAAGTTTTTTGCTTAGCAAAGAAAAGTTTTCTGTTGGCCGCTTCGTGGTGGAGCTGGTCTACTATTCTAGTATGCATTTTGAGAAGAGATGCGTTAGTTGAAGAGGGGTCTTCCGTAAACTGTCTCTCCAGCTCTGTGAGTCTAGCTAGTTCTCTATCTGTTCGTTCATAAGTTTTGGTTTTAAGTCTATTAATGTATTCAGTTAGGGTAGATCTAACATAGAGTTTGAATGCTTCCCATACATTTATAGCAGATGAGGAGTGGTCATTATCTTGAAAGAACTCAGACCAGGCTGTCTCAATCTCACCCGACTCCGGTAAAAGGGAGAGCCAGAAGGGATTCAGACGCCACCCCGTCGGGGGTCCAGACCTGCGGAGGGTTAATCTAATCCAATAAGGGCTGTGGTCTGATAACAATCTCGGGCAGAACACGGCCTCCCGGACCCTGGGCACCAGGATCTGGGAAATAAAAATAAAGTCAATTCGAGACACTGTATTATGGGATGTGGAAAAGCAGGAGTAAGCTCTCAGGGAGGGGTTGAGGGCCCGCCAGGTATCCACCAGGTGAAATTGTGAGAGGAGTCTAGCAAATCTGGTTTGTCCACAATTGGTATGTACCTGGCCAGGGTGGAAGACCCTGTCTAGATTCACATCAAGGACTGAATTGAAGTCACCCAACCAAATCGCCTGAAAGTTCGGATGTCCAGCCATAAACTCCAAACCCTCAGTGATCACCCCCACCGAAAATGGGGGCGGAACATAAAAAGCAAGTATAAGTAACGGTTCCCCATGTATCTTAGCTTGTATAAAAACATATCTCCCCTGCGGGTCTGTGACTAGTTCGCAAAGTTCAAACTGCACATTCTTAGCTATAAGTATGGACACCCCTCTGGCGTGCGATGAATAAGTGATAAGCCCATCCAATCCAAGGGCGCCTGAGAGCTAATTGCATATTGCCATCTAGGTGTGTTTCAACCAGGACTGCAATATCTGCCCGTTGCCTTTTGATAAAAGCAAGGATTGCTGCTCTTTTAATTTTGTCTCGCAGGCCCCTGACGTTCCATGTCATAAATTTAATGGAAGGCATCGCTCTAACTGATTAAGAGATAAAGGAGTAAATTTGTGCAATTCTGAAGTACACAGCCAGAGGGAGTCCACAAGTCACAATAGATCAATGTCATATTGGGGAGACCATCAGGGCATAAGTTATTGCTGAAAACTTTCCCACAAACATACATAGCATGGCAGGACTCAGAAGATAGCCTTACATATAAGGCAGGTATAGTGCACTGTGCAAAAACATAAAACATCCCCACCCCCTCCCAACCCGGCAACAACCCCAACTGTTGCGGGTATAATCCCAGAACCTTAACAAGGAAAACAGGTCAGCTGCCTTCAACACAGCTGAGAAATGGACCAGTTTCAGAGAGGACTCTAGACAAGTAGTCCTTGCCGCCAAGGCACATTTAAGCAGCATGGGATCACTTTGGTTATGTTCATCTTGTGTGTAGTGCGCCCGGGTGGCAGTAGAATCTGTCCAGGGTTTTACAGACAAAGTCCAGGTCCTCTCTAAAGATGCAGTGGGGGCGATTATTCACTGCACTTGTTAGCATATGTTAGGATCATTGCAACTCCGGTATAGCATTATTACCCAGTGTTCAGTGCTAGAAAAAGAAGTATTTAGGTTGTGTC
>BLSH010481424.1:1246409-1258651 GCA_018402905.1 Glandirana rugosa
TCATTCTAGATTTGTCATGACGGTTAACTAAAGACTTAGGACTTGGACGTTTTCTCGTACGATTAGAGGCACAAGTGACTTGCGACCGGGCTCTGAGGAAAGGGCCCTGCCAGGGGGGCCCTTCATGGTTTCTTGCATCGGGGCCCTGAGGGTTCTAGTTACGCCACTGGTAATGGGGGATATCCCCGCGCCATGTTAATGCACTTTGCTTCTGTTTTAATGATCTTTAAACATTTTGTGTGAATGCATTTAAATTCAGTAATGATTCTGCAGGCAATCATTGATCATCCCTAAATTATGGATTTCTCATAATATAATAAATGATCTGCTTTCTACAACATGCTCTTTTGCAGGTTCAGGATTCAGAAATCAATTGGCAGTACTGTTTAGATCTTACTATTCAGCCACCATATATGCCTCAAGCAAACCTAAAAGCCATTCAGAGTAAATGCCTCAAGATGCCTGCTACAAAACCTTCCTCGTATGTCTTTCTGAAAATAGTTTCATTTTGTTAGTAAGGGCCTGACTTCAAGGACTATGCCTTGCCAATGGCCACCTCCTGTCCTGATTTTGTGATTAAGGGCGCTCTTATTGCACAGGAGAATGGTAGTTGGTGGGGTTCAGCTCTGAAGTCAGGTTCCTTTTTAATACAATGAAACCACTTTTAGAGGGACACACAGAGGATAAGTTGCCTTGCTTTCAAAGGTCATAAAGGGCATTTTGTGCATGTTCCTAGGCAAATCTTATGTTCTGTTAGATCAAATTTTATACCAGTGCTGAGACCTCAGGAGGCTCTCCTATACTGTTTCTTGGTTTACATACTAGGCAGGCTGTACTGTATTTCTTGGCACAAATATTTGAAACACTGAGATTTGCATTTTAATCTCTTTATTTTTTGTATAATTCTGACTGTTTTTTAAGAATAATTGCATGTTCCATTTAAGCAGATAAGGCTTTTCGAATCGCCATGCCTGTTAACTCTCTGGCGGTGCGAACCAACCTGACATAGGCTTCCTAGACATACCCCTTCCACCTTTATCTGCATCTTTACCTGCAGGAGTAAAGCTGGCTATAGATGGGTGGAATTTTGAATGGAAGTTCTTAGGAAAAGAATATTCTAAGAAAGTAGTTTGTTTTTCTAGTTATTAGTGGGTAAACTGACATTTGTTTTCAACTGCAGTGACAAGAAAATTCCACAGAGCAGGAAAGGAATTTTTTCTTGAATTATCCAATTTTTAACAGTGTATGTGGTTTTTCATTCAGTAAAGTCCATTCATTCTACAATCAAACGTTAAAAGCAAATGAAATATTTCAAACAACATTCCAATGTTCTGAGAATTTTCGTATGAATTTTTCTAAGATTTTTTGTTTGAAATTCTATAAATCTATGGCCAGCTTAAGTGCAGTACTACTTCCACAAAGGCTAGGGTGTTGGAAAAGCAAGGTCTGCAACATAAAGATGCACATATACATTTAAAAGTAGCGGCATGTATGCTGCCAACATTTTCATGGAGGTATTCCTTAATCAGAGTCTAGTGCTATGTAGCATTGAATGTACAAGATGACAGTAGTATACTTTTTTTTTTGCAGTGTAAGTATTTTCTTTTTTTGTCAGAGTTTAGATCAGGGGTGTCCAACCTGCGGCCCATGGGCCGCATGCCGAGGCATCTAAGAATGTGGCCCGACACAACATCATAAACTGCCTCAAAAATGTTTTTGTTTTTTTTTTGGATGCGGGGGACTTTTGGTAAAAATATGTTTCCATTTAGAGAACACATGTGGCTGAAGAAAATTTAGAAATATATCAGTGATCATTAACATGTGATCTACCCGGCTTTTTCTGCTCATTGGCGATCCTTATTTTTGGTGTATTTTATGTGTCCAAGACAATTCCTCTTCTTACAATGTGGCCCAGGAAGGTCTAAAGGTTGGACACCTCTGGTTTAGATAAAGATCATTAATTTTTAGGTTAATTTGGTTATTTGTGTAGGAATATTGACTTTAAATGTTTTTTAATGAAAATTCATTAAAGTAAGCTGCCATTATGCTAGTTGTCTGATGACTTTGGAGATCCAGGAGAGTCTCTGGCCTAGAACATAATACAGCTTAGTTCTGGCTTTACTCTAAGTATTGAAGTAAAAGGTTCAGAATGACAGCCAGGCAGCTAGCATTTTTAAGAAATATTTCAGTATGTCAGCCTAAGTTATTTCTCTTACGGCATGTTTCCTTTAAAGGATACTGTCATTCCACCTTTATAACACGCAGAAATAGAGATTTGGAGGGTGAGGAGTATATGTTGTGAAGTTTAGTGTAGCCAGTAAAAGCTGATGGTCTAACAACTCTGAACCTCGAACTATATTTTTAGTTTTGTGGCTTTTTGTTGCTTTCTACTTAAAGGTAAGCAGTCCTGATTCGGACCGCAGGGACAAGAAGGGACCGAATTACAAAAAGAGGAAACGTTCCCCTTCCCCTCCCCCAAGCGCAGAAGCAAAGAAGAAAAATGTCAAGAAAGGGTAGGGTCACTTTCAACCTGCTTGTACGTTGCTATTACTTTTTATATAGTTGGATTAGTACTTCTTCGCTGTCACCTAGTCCCTTTAGGCTCCATTCACACTGTAGCTGTTAAACGATCGTTTTTGGGCGTTTTTTTTTTTTTTTAACAGCCCATGAACTCCACTCTATGTTATCCTATGTGTCCATGCACACATGGATGTTTATTGTTGTTTATCAGCAGTGGAGTTTATGGGCTGTTGTCAGAACGCCCTTAAATCGCATTCAAGAGTCGTTCTTCTGACCACAGAAAACGTTGAAAGCTTAAAAACGCCCAAAAACCAGCATTTTTGGTTGTTTTTGATCAATGGAAAAAAACACTTCTAGACGCGAACGCGGCTAAACATGGCATGTAAAACGCGGCTAAATGGCCGTTTTAAGCATCGGTGGCTCCGGTCAATCACATAGCCGGAACTCACAAACTCGGAAGAAAGACCGGGAAGATGTCAGTGCTGGAGGGCTTCGCTCCAATGTGAATATTTCATAATGTGCTAGTATGCGATGCATACTAGCATATTATGCCATTGCCTTGCAGGTTTGTTTTTGAACATTCACGTTTTACAACTGCTTTAAAACTACTAAGACACATTTTTTTCCGGTTTTGTAATAAAATTAAATATATATATATATATATAAAAGCAAATATGATTGTAAATGTGTATAGTTCTTTTTGCTGGAAATATACAGTTTTTAAAAAAAAAAAAAATGCATTGAATGAAAAAATGGTTGGTTTAGAACCAATTTTATTTTTTACGTTATAGATTTTACACTCATTATATCCTATTTCCTATTTTTATAGAATCCATTTTTTTTCCTTTTCATTAAAAAATGTTTCATATTTTGAATGTTTTTAATTTTTTAGCCCTCACTAAAAACATATTCCCTTATAATAAAATTACTTAAAAATACTATGCATGTGCTTTTACAGTATGGTTACGTAATTTGAATTGCATGTACAGATGGTAAAAATAAACAGAGATGTACCTTCTCACATTGCACGGCTGCTAAAATGAAAGCCATATAGCTAAAACTTTTTTTCCAGGTTGGATAGAGTATGGGGAGGATTAGAACCCTAGTCAAATTTTTATTGCTGTTTGAGTCCTTTCTGGGAGCTAGGATTATCACCAAGAAAGTTTGTTATCACAAGAAGAAGAGGTTTAGGGTAATCTTCCATTGGGGACACCCATTCTGTGAAAATTATATATACAGTTGTGCTCATAAGTTTACATACCCTGGCAGAATTTATGATTTCTTGTCCATTTTCAGAGAATATGAATGATAACACAAACATTTCTTTCACTCATGGTTAGTGTTTGACTGAAGCCATTTATCATCAATCAACTGTGTTTACTCTTTTTAAATCATAATGACAACAGAAACTACCCAAATGACCCTGATCAAAAGTTTACATACCCCAGTTCTTAATACCGTGTATTGCCCCCTTTAACTTCAATGACAGCTTGAAGTCTTTTGTGGTATTTGTGGATGAGGCTCTTTATCTTCTCAGATGGTAAAGTTGCCAATTCCTCTTGGCAAAAAGCCTCCAGTTCCTGGAAATTCTTGGTCTGTCTTGCATGAACTGCACGTTTGAGATCTCTCCAGAGTGGCTCAATGATATTGAGGTCAGTAGACTGAGATGGCCACTCCAGAACCTTCACTTTATTCTGCTGTAGCCAATGACAGGTTGTCTTGGCCTTGTGTTTTGGATCATTGTCATGTTAAAATGTCTTAGTACGTCCCATGAGCAGCTTCCTGGCAGATGAATGCAAATGTTCCTCCAGTATTTTTTGATAACATATTGCATTCATCTTGCCATCAATTTTGACCAAATTTCCTGTGCCTTTGTAGCTCACAGATCCCTAAAACATCAGCGATCCACCTCCGTGTTTCACAGGCCTTGTTGACTCCTCTCCAAATGTAACGTTTATGGTTGTGGCCAAAAAGCTCAATTTTGGTCTCATCACTCCAAATGACTTTGTGCCAGAAGGTTTGAGGCTTGTCTCTGTGCTGTTTGGCGTATTGTAAGTGGGATACTTTGTGGCATTTGCTTAGTAATGGCTTTTTTCTGGCGACTCGACCATGCAGCCCATCTTTCTTCAAGTGTCTCCTTATTGTACATCTTCAAACAGCCACACCACATGTTTTCAGAGAGTCCTGTATTTCACCTGAAGTTACTTGTGGGTTTTTCTTTACATCCCGAACAATTTTCCTGGCAGTTGTGGCTGAAATTTTAGTTGGTCTACCTGACCGTGGTTTGGTTTCAACAAAACCCCTCATTTTCCACTTCTTGATTAGAGTTTGAACACGCCTGATTGGCATTCTCAATTCCTCGGATATCTTTTTATATCCCTTTCCTGTTTTATACAGGTCAACTACCTTTCCCGCAGATCCTTTGACAATTCTTTTGCTTTCCCTATGACTCAGAAACGTCAGTGCAGCACTGGATGAAAGATGCAAGGGTCTGTCAGGAGTCCAGAAACACATTGACCTTTTATACACACACTAATTACAAGCAAACCGATCACAGGTGAGGATGGTTACCTTTAGTAGCCATTCATACCCCTTTGTGTCAACTTGTGTGCTTATTATCAGGCCAAAATCAGCAGGGTATGTAAACTTTTGATCAGGGTCATTTGGGTAGTTTCTGTTGTCATTGTGATTTAAAAAGAGTAAACACAGTTGATTGATAATAAATGACTTCAGCCAAACACTAACCATGAGTGAAAGAAATGTTTTTGTGTAACCATTGATATTCTTTGAAAAATGGCCAAGAAATCATAAACCCTGCCAGGGTGTGTAAACTTATGAGCACAACTGTATATAGCAAGGGTTTTAACTTTTCCATCCTCTATCCAAAACAAGGGAAAAAAGTTTAGGCTATACATTCTCTTAAATGGACCTTGATCCTTATGCTACTTTCACACTGAGGTGCTTTACAGGCGCTATTTAACTAAAAATAGCGCCTGTAAAGCACCTCAAAAATCCCCCCAAATCCTCCCCAATGTGAAAGCCTGAGTGCTTTCACACTGGGGCGGTGCACTTGCGGGACGTTACAAAAAGTCCTGCAAGCAGCATCTTTGGGGCAGTGAGGTGAGCGGTGTATATACCGCTCCTCTACCGCCCCTGCCATTGAAATTAATGGCAACCGCTTCCGAAGTGGCTGCACACCGCCTCAGAAGCGCAGAGCGCTGGCACTTTTGACCCAGTTTTAACCCCTTCTGGGAGGTTAAAAGCGCTGTGCTCCTGACTGAAAAGCGGCACTGCAGCACCGGTAAAACTCTGCTTAAAAGCGGGGTTTTACCGCGGACACGGCTGCAATGTGAAAGTAGGTTTATACTATACATACAATAGGTAATGTACAGTTGAATAACACATGCAGTACAGTGCTACAGCTCCAGGATTTTGGCAACCCCCCAACTAACTGCTGGTATGGAAATGAAAAAGAAAAAAAAAACTATACAAAGCACCACATTACTTGCCTGAAGCTGCAGTCATGTGACCGTGCCAACCCAATCCATCTTTTCTGCTTATCTTCTGGGGTCCTACTTCAGATTGCCACATCACTGCCTACTTGATCTGGACATCTATTGGTGCGTAAGTAAGACTTCCAGCGACTGGGCCCTCTCTCATAGGCTCCAAACAGAAGAACTCACGGGGCAGTGAGGGAATTGATGCCCAAGAATATAACAAGCTTGGCTCATTGGCATCAACTTATCTGCCATCTGCACTTGTGATGATCTTGTGTTCATTTCCCATAGGATTTTATTTGAATTTGTAGAAGGAAGTGTTACTCAGGATCAGCCATCTATAGTACAGGTTTTATTTTTCAGTTGCAGGTTGGAGAAAACAGGTGCTTATTTTTAAAGAAGTGAATCTGACATCCACCAGTCATTCACTGCAGGTGAATCATTCTGATGCACGTGTTTTAAAATACAGTGATTGATTCAACTGCAGTGAATAATTGGTGAAAATCTCATTCGCTGCTTTATTTATTTCAGGTACTTGTATGGCGCCGTCAGTTTACACAGTGCTTTACATATATATTGTACATTCACATCATTATAAATTTGCCTGTTAATGCAATTTGTTCAATGAGTTCTTGATTTATGAATGTTGCTGCTTTTTATGTGTAATGTGTTCCATGTTAAATTACAGTATATATTTTTCTTCAGCTGTGGGCTATGCATTGCTCTATACAAATGACTGTAATAACTTGGTATAATGGTAATCATTCTTATAATTTATAACATTCATACGCCTAGACCCTCAACTCCTTACACTAAATCCAAGAGGGGTCACCGCGAGGAGGAACAGGAGGATCTGACAAAGGACATGGATGAACCTTCACCTGTGCCTAATGTAGAAGAAGTAACCCTGCCCAAAGCTGGTAATTGTGTTTTCCAGAAGGCAAAGCTTTATAATTGACTTCTGACCAGAATGATGATTATTTATATTTTCTTTCCAAGTCAACACCAAGAAAGATTCTGAATCTGCCCCAGTAAAGGGAGGCACTGTGACTGATCTTGGTGAGTGAGTATATCAAGTTTTTTGTGTGACCACTATGACATATGAAGCAGTAGTATTTTTTTTTTTATAGAAGACTCCATCCAGACCTTTGCACAGGTGTCCAGTGTATCCCCATGCAGACAGTCCCATTCATTCATGTCTATTGGGACACAGCAGCTGCATAGACACAGCTGCTGCTCCTACTTTGACTGTGTGAGTGCCTAAATGGGCAAACCAAGCAAACATGGCCTTTCACCTGGATGTATGCTTAAAGTGTTACTAAACTCATTTTTTTTTTATTAAAATAACAAATGTTATAATTACCTGCTCTGTGCAACGGTATTGCTCAGAGCGGCCCTGATCCTCCTCCTTTGGTCCACGGTGATCTTGGATTCTCCTCTTCTTCTGTGGGACTACCATAACCAGCTGCTCCCCGCGCTCCCGAGCTGTGTGTCTACAGAGCCACGCTCAATAGACTTACACAGTGGGACTTAGGCCCTCCCCCACCACTTCCTCTGATTGACAGCAGCAAGAGCCAATGGCTCCTCCTGTTGCTTGAATGCTGTGCAAAGAGGAAGTAAGGGGAGAAAAGATGCAGCCCTGCACATCGCTGATCGCTTCTCCCCTCTCTTCCCCTTCACACATGGAAGGGGGGGGGGGGGGCACAGGGACACTGAAAACGTTTTTTACCTTAATGCAAGCAGTGCATTAAGATAAAAACTTTTTTAGGTTTAGTAACGCTTAGTATGCTTCTTTTGAACAAGGCCTAATTCTACTTATTTAGCTTATTGTTATGGTTTATGCACACAGCAGCAAAAAAATTGAGTTTTTTATAATTTTTTAATATTTTTTTTTCTTGATTTGATGGCAGGATCAGTAAACTTGCCCTGCATTCAGATCCATTAAAAAAAGAAAATCTATGTCTGCGATCCTGCATATGAACAGTATTTTGCGCTGCATGCATGTAAATTTGTGCCAACATTTTCATGCATGCAGCACAAATGTGCTCTATTGAAGAACAAGGGATACTTGCAACGGAGGACTCTAGTAACAAAGGCAGCAATAGCTGTAGCTTGTATCCTAGCAACAGTGGACTCTAAGAAGCACCAGCCATTCGTGTCTTAGCAACAGAGGAGGCAAGGTGGCATTAGCCGTCTGTATCCTAGCAAATAAGGATGCTAAGCACCAATAACTGCCTGGTCCTAGCAATGAATAAGCTGCTTTAATGCTGCACGCTTGTAGACACACAACATTGTTGAAACGTTACATGTATACAGATCACTTTTTACACAGCTTCTGTCAGCAAGATCCTGCATATTAGTTGCTGTCGTTTTATTCGGCCATGTGCATATACACTCATTGTTAAATATACATATTCATTGTTTTCTATGAATTATATATAAATTACAATATGAATCCCATATTTTCTTAAGGTAATTGATCATATAACTGATGATTTACTTTGAGAGTATTAGTGTTGATAATGCCGATATCACCATTTCTCTTGCATGTTTCTTGCAGATGAACAAGAAGATGAAAGCATGGAAGCGGTGACAAAGGTAGGTGGTTTGGATGTTACAGATGGAGAGTCAGGAAATGTAGCTGACAGCCTTTGATTTATATGAAATACATTTTCTTGTTACATTACTGGAGTTTGGTTTAAAGGAAACCTATAGGCAAATTTTTTTTTTTTAATTTTGGATAGAGCAAGGGAGGGTTATAACCCCTGTCATATTTTTTCCTCATCATCTGTGTCCCATTGCAGCGATTTCCCTTTACTTCCTGTCCCATAGCTAAACAGGAGGGAATTCCATGGGGACCCCCAGGTCACCAGAACTAGTGTCCCCATTGGAAGATTTCCCATATATTACATTTCTGAGGACAACCCAAAATTTGTGATTTTCTTTTACTTTCACTTTCAATGATAATGGTAAACCGGACAAATAGAGAGGGGGAATTTCCTTAATGGGGACACAGACAGCAATAAAAACTGACAAGCATTTTAATCCATCTGCACTCTACCCAAAGCTAAAAAAAAAATGTTTTACTTTAACCATTTCAATACTGGGCACCCCCCCCCCCCTTTTGCCCAGGCCAATTTTTAGCTTTCAGCGCTGTCACACTTTGAATGACAATTGCGAGGTCATGCAACACTTGATGTGCCCAAACAAAATTTTTTTCCCCACAATTGGAGCTTTCTTTTGGTGGTATTTGATCACCACTGGGGTTTTGATTTCTTGCTCTCCAAATAAAAGAATACAGAAAATTTTGAAAAAAACATTATATGACATCTAGTCAGGATTATGAAACCACTTTGCGCATGTCATATTGCTATATGGTGGGCGGGTAGTGGATACAGTGATTGTAAAGTCTTTGTTTTTTTATTCTCTAAAAATAACACATATAATATACTAACCTGTGCCGTGTAATGGTTTTGCACAGGGCAGCCCGGATCCTCCTCTTCTCGGGTCCCTCTTTGTCTCTCCTGGCCCTACCTTCCTGTTGAGTGCCCCCACAGCAAGCAGCTTGTTAAGGGGGCACCTAGGCAGAGTCACAGCTCCCTGTGTCCATTCAGACATGGAGCCCCAGTTCGGCCCTGCCCCCTCTCTCTCCTGATTAATTAGCTGACTTTTATTGACAGCAGTGGGAGCCAATGGCGCTGCTGCTGTCTCAGCCAATCAGATAGAGAGTCCCAGACTGCCGAGGAACTTGTGGACATCGCTGGAGAGAGATGGGGCTTAGGTAAGTATTGGGGGGGCTGGATGGTGGCTGCTGCACACAGAAGTTTTTTTTATCTTAATGCATAGAATGCATTAAGATAAAAAAAACCTTCTGACTTTTTAAAACCACTTTAACTCCAGCTACAAGGGAAATGATCACAAGTAAACCAGTTGCTGCCATTTCCAAATCTTTATTTCTCAAAATTCTGACTTTTATGCTGACCTCCCTGTTTTGGTGCTTAAAATCACTAACCCAGGACAAGTATGCAGAAAAAAAAACTATTTCCGACTGTTCTAAACTGTATTTGTATTTTTGAAAGTATTGGATCAACAATCAGGCAACTACATTTTCTATATTAAAATTGCAGTTACTATATTTCTTTTAGGTGTTTCTTCAAGCTGAATTGCTGGCATATATAAAAAAAAAACACATCAATGCAATTCTATATCCATTTAAAAAAAAACATTAAACCTGAACTTCTGCCAAACAGCTTAATGAAATCCATATATGTGTGCCAGTTTTACCTGATAAAGGAGTTGTGTTTCTGTTCAGATGTTTGATTGTACAGCCCCATCTGACATTCTGACTCTGGCTTTTTTATATACCCAAAGCAGTGTTATCACTGTGTTTGACTGTTATAGTGGTCACATGATCCGGAATCGATTTGATTGCTTCCCAGTCACAGCTTACAGCAGTGTCACAAAAACTACTGCTTGTTCCTCAGTAGGACATTTTAATTGTATTTTCAGACTTGAAAACATATTGTCAGTGGGAACCACTTGGTTTTGAGGTGTCTTTAGAATGTCTATATGAATTGACATGGACAGAACAGCAAACGCTTCTACAGATGGGTTCATTTGCTAGGCTATTTGCATGCCAATGATACAAAATTAATTAAATGTAAGTCTACATGTATATTTCAAATTTGGCCTTTGCTAAGTGAATGCCAGATATATGCTTGTACATGGTAATAATGTACCACATTTCTTTTGATCTGTTTCTTCGCCATATATGTCTATTCTGGTATAATAGGAAGAAATATGATTTTTTTTGGATATGCTACTGGACTCCTGTTTTATTTTTTATGTCAGTCTAGCAAGCATCTCTAAATACTTGAGTACTCATTCTCTGTTCTAATACTACAACATTTCAGTCCACTAGTCTTTTGTGGATACAGTATTCAAGAGTTTGTGAAGCTGTGTATAATTTCTAGGCCTGTCCTGTCTGCCTTTATCCATAGACAAGAGCATATTGCTATAAACAAATTGCAACAATAGAGATTTCCCCCCCTGAATATTTAGCAATACAGCTAATAGATCTTTGGTCCTCTTAGGAAGAAGATGAGAACTCTTCTGGGATCAAAAGTGAACAAGTGAAGACCTCTGACCTTCATGAAGACAATGTAACTGAACAAACGCATCACATTATTATCCCCAGCTATGCGGCTTGGTTTGATTATAATAGGTACGTATTGCAGTAATCTCTCTTGTTACTTAACCAATTGATGTTACTTAAAATCACAACCACTGTTCATCTGATGTGATCATTGGATTCTTCTTGCAGTGTACATGCAATTGAGCGCCGAGCACTGCCTGAGTTTTTTAATGGAAAGAACAAATCCAAAACCCCTGAAATGTAAGTATTAGCCCACATATGAATACTGTTTATTCTAATGAAAATTACAGTTATTTAGCCAGACTTGTTTCCTTGTACATCTTAAAAGTTGCCCTATGTTGGTATGTTCCACATGACCAATAACATAATCTTTCCATCAGCATCAGGATTGTGCCTAAGTGGTTCACACTCTTGCTTGTAGTTTTAAGGTCATGGTCTCTACATCTTGTAAAATATATATATATACACTTGCAATCAGAAATATTCAACCCCCCCACCTCAATAGACAATACAGTGATGTTGATGAAAGATAATGAAAATAAATGAAAAAAAAAACTCGTGAAATAACAAACAATATTTATTGATACATATTTGAGTTATTTTGACAACAGAAGTTGACTTAAGTTTGGAGTTCAAATGAAAATTGTAAGTCTTGTAACACATGAGCATGTGCAGTATTATTCAACCCCCAGCTTCAGTACCCTGTGGAGCGCCCTTTAGTTTTTATAACTTCTAACAAGCGCTTTCGATAAGTGCTGACAAGCTTCTTACACCTCTCGATTGGAATCTTTGCCCATTCTTCACGTGCAAAAGCCTCTAACTCAGTGATGTTTGACGGCTTCCGTGCTGCAACTGCCTTCTTCAAATCCCACCAAAGATTTTCAATAGGATTTAAATCTGGTGACTGAGAAGGCCACTCCAGGAGACTCCAGCATCTTTTCCCCAACCAAGCTTTGGTTGATTTGGAGGTGTGCTTGGGATCATTGTCTTGCTGGAAGAGCCAATGATCACCAAGGATTAATTTGTCAACAGAAGGCATCACGTTCTTCTTCAAAATGACTTGGTATTTC
>BLSH010481424.1:1304534-1318908 GCA_018402905.1 Glandirana rugosa
ATCCTAACTTTGTTATTAAGTAATTTGTATTTTCTTTTGTTTACGACTTTGTTATAAGCGTTCTTAGTTTACCCAAACCGTGTTGCACTGATTTGTAAAGATCCTCAGTGTTTACTTGCATTCGGTCTTTGGTTGGTTTCTGCCATTATCGTTTTCCGTTTTTTTTTCGTAGATTTCCTCCTCCACTGGTCTTTCCTACCAATTAAGACTTACTCTCGACGTCAAATTAACGAGGGGGAACACCGTCAGAATTCACTTACATCTCCTTAACCCACCCTAGGCTTATACTCGAGTCAATACTTTTTCCCAGTTTTTTGTGGTAAAATTAGGAGTCTCGGCTTATACTCGGGTCGGCTTATACTCGAGTATATACGGTAATTTGCAAATTCCTCTACATTCACTTAAGACTGCCACAAGGGGGAGCAATTAAACTGCAGCTCTCATTCAGAATTAACCATCCTTTCTGGTCACCTCCTCCTTTAGATGCTTTTTTTTTGCCTTTTGCTATTACCGTCTTTGGTTGGTTTCTGGCTTACGTTCATTTGTGACTCCTAGAAATGTTTAGTCACGTTGTGCCAAACCCATTTGATTCTTGCGAATATTGTTTCAGCATTTGTTTTCTTTTATGTTTAATGAATTATTGTTTCAATCCTAAAACAAAAATCTACATTTATCTTTTCTTATAATGTGTTATTTGGCATTGGGGTTGATGTAAAAAATGGCAGCAATAAAAAGCAAGAACAAAACTGAAGCTTTTCCCCAATTAGCCCTGGTAATTCTTCTGGAGAACAGAGTCACTTTTGGCAGCACATTTTCAAACTGTGTTTTTCTATAGTTCTTTCTCATGTTGTTTAGTTTGATGATTTGTACATTGAAGCAGCATTTTCAGATGCCTACTGTGTTTTTTTTTCCCCAGATCCTGCAACGTCCCACCAGCCTCCAGAATCAGTGGGAAGCACAGTCCCCCCAGCCCAACAGTAACATTGGGACTTCTCTTGTTGTGGGGGGAATACAGATCAGGGGAGAAATGTGAACGATTGTCGAAAATGTATTTCAGACACTTATTTCTGGAACCAGGCCTCCCCCCCAGGCTTAGAACCACATATTGAGCTCTCCAGGGACACAATATCCCTTTTGTGTCATGACCTTTCATCATTTTATGTCATCGGTGGCCTGGACCTCAGCTGTTTACTGTTCAAGTCTACGGAAAGGTATTCTGTAAGGAAATAAGAGGAGACTATAGCACATCCAGCTCTGTTTGTTACCCCTGTCTCGGCTGTGGGAGTGTGGAAAAGTAGGGCAAAGCAGGGCTGTGTGCACCTGTAATAACACATGGGAAAAGACGAAAGGACTGAATGGGAACTGACGCAGCTAACCTGGACCTTCTTACAAGAAACACAGCTCCTAAAGAAGCCAGGAAGATGATCTGTGTCATTTCCGCTGCTGATAGAACCACATTGCAGACTCTGGTGACTCCAATGACAGAGCTGAAAATACATTTTATTTTTGTTTTTCTATAAGATTGGCTGTGGGTGAATTTAACACTGCTGCAATGGTAGAGATCGCATTCCAGTACAATTCTGGAACAATGACTTCAGATCTCGGGCAGCAGAGTTTAATACATATACATTGCTGACAAATCTATTTCACTTGGTATTTCAGTTGTTGGTGACTCTTGCCTGTTATTCCAGAGGAGTTTGCGCTCCTCTTGTTGCATCTTTGCATCTGTTGTAACCCGTGCAGAGAAAGCATCTCTTCCAGATGGTGGTATCTAGGACGATGCCTCCTGCAGACTGGGTGTAAGGTCATTTCATAGTTTCTTTCTTTGGGGTCCTAACAGAGAGATCCACACCCCTCTGGTTTCTTTGTACAGAGTGGTGAAGTGCACAGCAGGCACACAATCAGGTTCCTCATTACATTCTTCCTTGGTGTCATGTTCCATTGGTTGAAGGAGAGGGTGAGCTATGTGTATCCCTGTAGAAGGATGGCAATGGGGAATATCTGTCTCACTCTATAGTGCACTATTTGACTTGTTAGTAAAATATTTTAGCTTTTATCTATATAAGCTTTTTTTATTTTAAACCATTGTATTTTAAATATTTCTGGCCAGGGCTGGGATATCAGGGGTTCAGAGTGCACTTTAATGAAAGGAGGCTGGGAACTTTTTGTTTGTTTTATACTGCAGGGTCTACTGACTAGAGAGGAAAGTTTTAGGTAATATGGTTTGTTTGAATGGAGAGGACTTTCCTCTTTTGGGTGAGTGTGTAGCAACCTCCTTGGAACTCTGATTAACACCTGATTGTTCTGACCCCGTCTGTTTATGTTACCAGTACCTTATCCTGTGTCTGTGCATCTTACAATCCCCGGCCATGGGGCATTAAAATCTTAAAATTTATAAAATCCATGTGTGATTTCTGGTTTCTTTCCTAATGTTTTTCTATCCTATATGTATACAAAAAAATGGTTGAAAGTGTACCATAATCTTGGTGTTTTTTTATTCATCACGCCAAATGGATTTCAGACATGTTGGGATTCTTTAAAAGTTAACTTGACCTTTAGAGCATTTTACATGTTACACCCAAGCCAACACCCTGACAGCATGCAGGGGTCCTTCTCCCTGGCGGCAACTGTCAGGTTTGAATTTTGCCTATTGACACTTCCTCCGGCTCTCTAAAGGAGCTAGAGAAAAGAGTGTGTAGGAGCCTCCCCTATGCTTCTGTGGCCTGCTGCAGGGATCATTTTAAGATGGAGAAAGTATCAGTACCAATTACTCACTGTATTAATTCATTATTGAAATATAGCAAACTATCCTCCAGTTTGTGAATAAACAATGAGACTGTGCAGAGCTCTTCTTGTTCAATAAAAGTTTTTATTCAAATTTTTCATTTATAAGAAAAAATGTTAGAAGATAGAGGCACTATGTATGTAGTAAACAGGTTACAATCATAGCATGCCCAGAACATGTTGGATGGCGTTGAAAAAGAAAAAAAAAGGCTAATCCGGAGAGAGGAGCCTTAATGGAGGCTATTAGTATAGGCGACATAAAACACATGTTAACTAATAATGCACAGCATGCAAGCATTTAAGTATCAAAAAAGGCTCATTGTTATGACTTCAGAGCACCTTAAGCATTGTAGTGCAAAGTATCACAAAATTTAAAAAAAAAATAGTAAGAGAAAAAGAACCTAAGATCGGCTAGAAGAAAAGGAAACGGTGAAATGATGTTTATGTCCCAATTCCTTGATGAAGATCCATCAACCAGAGGTGGGTCTTCCTTAACCACCTCCATACCGCAGTACGTCTTATGACATCCTGGGCTTTCAGTGGGGATATCTGCATGATGCCTGCAGCTACAGGCATCTTTCAGATATAATTTTTTGTCAGCCGGTGATTCCCTGCACCGTAAGAACAATCATAGCGGCTGTTCAGCCACCTGATTGTTCTTAGAGGTGCCCTCTGGTGCTTCTACCAGCTCGCTGATCGCACATGAAGGAATCTGCCGGTGCCAGAAGTTAGCCATAGAGAATACCGAGGGCCAGATGGTCCCCGGCAGTCTCTATGACTCTCAGAGGCCGGGGGGCGACGTTATGACGTCACGTCTGGGCCAGCAGAAGTAAACATTGTCAGGGACTCGGTTGGAAAGGCCGAGATCGTTTTTTTGGGGTTTTTTTTCGATCTCTGTCTTTCCTGCCTAGAGGAGAGATGTGGGGTCTTATAGACCCCACGTCTCTCCATAAAGAGGACCTGTCATGCCCTATTCCTTTTGCAAGGGATGTTTACAATCCTTGTAAAGAATAAAAGTGATCAAAAAAAAAAATTTAAAGGGAAAGTGTAAAAAAAAAATTAAAGCGTCCCCGTCCCCGCGTGCTCACACGCAGAAGCGAACGCATGCATAGGTTGAGTCCGCATATGTAAACCACATTCAAAACACACATGTGAGGTATTGCCACGAGCGTTAGAGCGAGAGGAATAATTCTAGCCCAAGACCTCCTCTGTAACTCTAAACAGGTAATCTGTATAAAAAGTGTTGACTATGGAGATTTTTAAGTACCGAAGTTTGGCGCCATTCCAAGAGTATAGAAGCATGACGTGAGGTATCTATCATCTGTCACATTATACAAAAAAAATTGGGCTAACTTTACCGTTTTGGGGTTTTTTTATTCACGAAAATGTTTTTTTCCAAAAAAATTGCATTTGAAAAATTGCTGCGCAAATACTGTGTGACAAGTTGCAATCACTGCCATTTTATTCCCTAGGGTCTCTTTTAAAAAATATATATATATATATATAAAATGTTTGGGGATTCTGAGTAATTTTCTAGCACAAAAAATATGATTTTTACATGTTTACATAGGAGAGGAATGCTGGAATTCACGCGGTATGTAAGTGGTTAAGATGCCATAATTCCCAAACTATATTATGGGCCTCTAGGAAGAGTGGGTGGGAGAAAATCACAATTCCCAAAAACTCAATAGAGAAAGTAGAGTGTCCCCGGGCCTCCCAGTAGGGAGGACTCGAGTATGTGGGGAATTTTTTGTGTGCCAGAAAATATGCTTCCTTAGAAAAACCAATATGTTTAAAAACAGACCTATTTATTGATTACCATTAAAATCTGAAAGTGTAATTAAACCTATTTAGTGGATGCTGCCAAGTCTGTTATACAACCAACATAGCAGGCATGATAGGATTGACCCGTTTTGCCCAGAATGGGGTTATATAACAGACTTGGCTCATAAGGAATATTGGGATCATTATAGAGAGCAGTGTAGAATTAATTCCTCAAAAGACTGAATAACCTTTTGAGGGTGGGAAAGTAAACAAGCAGACTTGCCCTTGATCTGGCATGGAGCTGCCAAATGGATCTGGTCAAGTAGTTTCCTAGCTATCAGGGAATGGGCCTTATTGCCTTTGTCATAATAAAGCTGTTTTCAACTGGACCAAAGCTTTTTCCACCTGACCCATTGCCAGATCCTTAAGAGTCATACGTAGGCGGACAATTTTTTTAAGTAAGGATAGGGACAGAATAGAATGCAATTGGAGTTTTAGGGCCCTAAGTCCCATCTCGGTCTGCAACTTGGTGGCCAGAGCATTTTTTTTCATGACTGAAGAGATAGCAATGCATCGACTTCGGATTATTAACTTATTCATTAGCACCCCTCCGTTTTGCCCCAGTTTTGCCTACTTTATTCCTTATTACCATAATTCATGTCTACTTGACTACAACCCTCAAACTTGGCCCTGAGCTCTGATATGGCCTTCCCTCCCCGTTATGGTATTGCAGATTACTAGGTCACCAGTTTTACAGACTGAGAAGTCATTTGGCTCTTGCCTTCTCAGAACCTGGCCCTTTGTACAGGCCAACTTTACTAGCCGGTCTGGTGCTGGAAAAGGGTACATTGGTCCTGTCCTCAGTGCTTCCCTTTCTTTTCCTCTCCACATGCAGTCTGTAGGTACTTCGGCACTTGCTTGCCTCTCTTACCACACGTCTCCAGTTATATGACTGCTTTACAGACTTTTGCCCAGAGATCTTTCAGCATCTCTAATGTACTAATTTCACCACTCCAGGTTGGGTGGCCCTTTCTCTTAGAGAATGCAGATCACTTTCATCACACTGCAATCTATCATGTACGGTAGTGCTCACTACTGTGTTGATAAAAGAACCCCATCTCAGAACCTGTTCCCGTTCCTCATCCTGCAACTTTTTCAGTTTGGAATTGCTTAACTCCTAGCCCTTGCTATTCTGCAGGTTATGACTTAGCCTTGTATTGCAAGTTCCTAATATCTCAGTGCCTGCACTCTTTTGGCAGGCCGTTTTCCTTCTACATGGTCTGCTGCAACCTTCTTTGTCCCGCTGGGACCTTCTTCAGGTTCTCTCACCCATGCAGACAAATCCCTCCCTTTGTGTTCAAGGGGGGTTAAAAAGATCCCCTGTAAGAATTGAATCTCTTTCTGTTGCCCCTGGCAGCTGCCGTTCTTTCTTGACGCCTCCTATTTTTTTCATGGGAATCCCCTCTTTTTTATATGCTACACAGGGACCAAGTATCCTGGAAGCTGGTTCCCTGGGGCTCATCTTATCGCTCTTGGTGGGAATGTCATTTAAACCCCCCATGTCATTAAACGATTACAGTTCACCTTCTGGGGTGGGTTCTGGAGTGTCTGCTATAGCTTCCTACCATGGCTTACCTTGGTGACTGACCACTGTTCTGTTTTCAGAAAGGGAAGTCCCTCATTGGGATTCTTCCATCCAGCTGGGTGGTTTTGTCACCTATTTTTCTAGGCCTTCGGCCCTCAGGGAACAAGTCTCTGTTTCTCTACCTGAGCCCATTTTCCCAGAGATTTCAGGGGTTTTCACATTTTTTACAGCAATTGGCATCTGTTTTTCCTCACAAATTTCTGGGCCACTACTTGATACTCTTCACATTTTTAAAATCAGTGGCTGTTACCCTTTGTAATGTGTGTTTTGGCTGTGGTGTGCCTCTGCTCTCAATAGTCTATTTGGGTCCATTGACCCTACTCATTTTTTCCTGTGGGTTTTTGCTACTATTTTGACTGTTTTGTTGCCAACCCCTCAATTTATTGCTTGGGGACGTCCCATGGTCTACGAATCGTGTCCTGTACTGTATAATAGGAATTTTGACATACCTGCAAATTCCATATCTTGGAGTACAGCACAGGAAACGGGTCCTTTCCCTCTTTTCTCTGAATCACTTATTGTTTGCTAACAAACCTGGAATTTCACAGAGGGGGAGTGAGGGTTATATGGATGCACGGGGGGGGGGGGGCAGTCACAGAAAATTTCTTGCTAGTGTTCAAAACCTGATGGTAATGGCATATAACCCATAGTCCAAGAATCAATTCCTGTGTTCTATACTGTACACCTAGATGTGGAATTTACAGGTATGTCAAAATTCCTATTTTTTTTTTTTTTTTTTTTTCCAAGCAGCGCATTTAAAAAAAAAAACAGTAAATGACTGTTCTAATAGCATGAAATCATCAAATAAGCCCAATAAAAACTAGCTACATGCCCTTGTATATCTGCCACCTCTGTTGGTTAGCAGTCTATTTTACCATGTATTCCTTGCAGGATTGTGGCTGTCTCCTTAAGTCCCCTGTTCAGTGTTTCACTGGTATCAGTGCCTTAAAAGGAAGCTTCTGCTGTGCTGCAGCTCTGACCATTAAAATACACTTCCTTGCTTTTACTGTTGGAATTTAGAGCGGAGGGTGTCATTCCCAGGGAGTCCCCATCATCAAAAAGAAAAAAAAAAAGTTTCCAACCAGTATACAAGTCTGTGCTACAAGAGCTTTTGATTAAAGGCTGATATAACATGCCTTTCTTTTACAGCAGGAAGGAAATTCAGCGGTGTACAAAACATCTCTACAAGCAAACGTAATGTGAATTGATTTTCCTAAAAGGTCAAATAAAAATATGCAGATTTTTTTTTCTATCTAATGGGGTTGCATAACTAGTTACCCCACCAGCCATGCTAATATAATGGCATTTCTGATTATTGTAGCTGCATGGAAGAAAGTAAGAATTGGATCCATTACTGAAAATTGCGTAAACATTCTTTGATTTAAGCATATTATTAAATATATATATATATTTCTTCCTCCCAAGCACCCCTATTTGACCTAATGCCTAGGCAGGTCTGGCTAGCAGGAGGTTTGTGGGTAGCTCATGTGAATCGCTTTTAGTTTCCCAGTGGAAGATATGCAATTGGAAAAAAAGATCAGTAAGGAGGTGCAGGATACACAGCCTTATATGTATTGACTAAACCTGACTGTTTCTATGTATACATAATTACAAACTATGCATAGTAACTTTCTTTTACCTACACAAAATGATACAATTATTTATTTAACCTGATTACATGCACATCTAAGAAGTATTCTGAAGACTATAGTTGCTCATTTAACTGCTCAGTAAGAGACATGAGACACCCACTGTAATATAGTACTTGGTAAACGATATGTGTTATCTACACAGAAGGCACTCTGGTCATTGGATTAGCAGACAGGATTGTCCAGTATTACTGTCAGTTAAAAAACTGGTTGTACTGAAAACACATATTTTGCATCAAGCTTAAGCCTAGTACACACGATCTGAAAATCGAATGAAAAATACCGCTTTCAAAGCAATCGTACGATAATCTGATCATTAGTAGACAGCTTTCGAGAGCCAATCATGTCAATTCATCCAAAGGGAAAAACATGAAAACTTTTTCTCATACGATACAAGAACGTATGGCTTTCTTTCAGTCAGTACAGTATTCGTCCAAACAAAAATCGCATGCTCAGAAACAAAAGAACACATTACAACATATTACATCACTTCCTAAGTTGTATTCTGTCGTATGAGAAATTTTGTAAGTTTAGTAACCTCTTCTTTTCCGTTAGACTAGCATGCAAAAAAACAGGCGATCATTCGTCCGATATTCTCATCGTGTGTACGGGGCTTAAAAGTAACCTGTCTTAAGAGAAACATTCAGGCTTCCATTGGCCTCTCCTAAAATTGTTACTTGCCTGGCTGGCTGTCATACTTACCCTCTTCCTTTGAGTGAACAGATGACAAGTATGCCAATTAGATTTTCTGACTCATCTGTGAATTCCTCTGGCTGCATTCTTGTCCCAGAACTGTTACTCTAAATGAAGCAAGGGGATCAGCATGATAGCCAAGCAACTAGCATTTTCATTTAAAAAAAAAAAGTAAGCAATGGCAACCCATTGTATTTTTCTCATAACAGGTATCATTGAAAAGCACCTTTTTCTTTTCCAGTTGTTTAGAAACAGATGTGAATCGGCCAGTTATAGCCAAATTGTATTTTGCTTTGGGTAATGGAAAAGTGTTAGAGCCTGTGTTCTTATTGCCCTCAGTGTCCTTATTGGAGAGATTTCCCCTTACTTAAAGTGTTAATAAACCCAGCATATATACCTGTTTTTTCATCTGTATATTGCAGTCAGGTGATAAACTGCAAGTAGACAGGACTTCCCCAGTTTGCATGTGGGAGGAGATTTCACTCTCTGTTGATGCAACTTCCTTTGTATCAGTGACCCTTCACCCACAATCCGGTCAGAGCTGATTGGTGCTTTGCCAATGACATGCTCAGTTTACAAATAAACAATCACTGCCTCTAGAAAATCACTGTAGTCTGTGTCCATGTGAAACAGGAAGATCGAACAGAGCATGTGCAATGTTTCCACACTGCCTGCATGTAGTATAGTATAGTATAGTCTAATATAGTAGACAGGGCAAGCAGGAAGTATCTGGCCATACAAGATCAAACATCCTTATTACACAATACAGAGGATTAACCCCTTAAGTTACACAGTAAGTATAGCAAACATGCTATTCTGCATATACACACAGATTTTACTTTTGTGGGTTTAGTAACACTTTAAAGTGTTATACTGTTATACTCACTGTGGAACTTAAGGGGTTAATCCTCAGCAAGTCCATATAATACACAGCAGGGTGGTAAAGCTGCACATTCTCAGTTTGGTCTCTTATGCTGGATAGAACATTTCCAGTTTCAGTTGATCTGTTCAGGTCACATGATATTGACATCACATGTGTGGGCGTGTATAGAGGCTGTAGTGGAAATCTCCTCCTGCTTGAACACACAGCTATGGACAAATGGTGCAGATTATCAGGAAACAGTGGTATACAGATCATCCCAAAAGGTATATAGTGGCAGTATTTTAATGTAAAAAGAAGATTTATAAGTTGTGGGCACGTGGGAGGGCAGATGAACTATTTTCATATTACTGGGTTTATAACACTTTAAGCCCCATCACGCCGCTGAATGTCGGTAGACATAGGCCAGTTAAAGAAAACAGTCATCATTCAGCCCCGTGTGTAAGTCGGTCTGTCCGACGGAAGCTGGCTTCTGTCAGACAACCTGCTGGAAAACTAGCAGCTGACCAACACCTGATCTCACTGTCAGAACACAACAGCTCAGCAGAGAAAATCGCTGTACTAACTTCACATAGTGAGTACAGCAACTCCAAGCCGAGCTGTCGGGTTTTTTTTTCCGGGTTGAACGAAAAAAAACTTGTAGTGTGTACCAGGCTTTACTGTCAGGACTGGGCACTAGTGCCGGGGCAAGGTCATCTAGTGCCCTCTGATTGCATTTCTGGATGCAGATAACACGATAAAGGTCTGTTTTACAAAACATAATCTGTAGCAATCATGTCTGGCAGATTTCAAGAGTAGGAAAAGTGTGTTCCTTCGGGTAGTACACATATTCTCTTCCATAAACGGTGGCTTTACTGGATAAAGAGAGATGGGGTAAATAAAATGAATTCTAAATAGCATGAAGACCTAGGTCCTGTGAGTGAGCGTAATCCTACAGTGGGATTTAGAGGAAGAGGACAGAAGAGCTCGGGATGGTGCAATTGAGGTTTGGGGGAGGATAATGTTCTCACTGCCCATATTAGGAATCTACTGAGTGGAATGAGGAATGCCTCAGTTTGTTTATCTCCTGTGATCTTCATTTCCCAGATGTAGCTTTGCGAGTCCCTTTTTCTTTATTTATTTCTTTATTTTAAGGATTTTCATATATCTGTATATGACAGAAGTATGTACAGAAAGCACAGAACACAAAGCTTGTAGCCGTGATACATATTTTGGTTGCTATTGATATTTGGCTATGCTTTGGAATAGAAATTTATATATATATATATATATATATATATATATATATGTATGTATATATATAATTTCAGTAAAATATGTGTGTGTGTGTATATATATATATATATATATATATATATATATATATATATATATATATATATTGTATGGATAGAGTGATCTAGAATTACAGCTAGAATGGAATGAAACAATGAAGGAAATCTGAGGCAGACTGCAACCTGCGGAACCACTTAAGCCGGTCATAGACAGGCTATAGCCACTACCAATAATCACTGTTCTCCTGGTCAGGACGGCTCCTGTGGTTGCAGGAAATAAAATTGCTCCATCTATGGCCGGCATTACGGGCTAAGACAAATTTTTCTTGCAAGTACTGTGCTATTACATTGGTTTTCTGCTAGCCCTAGGATTGTCACCTTTTGTTCCACAGAAGGCGGATTGGAATGTGGAAGGAGGGGTTCAGGTGTTATGATGGGGTTAAACCAGTATGATTTAGTCATAATGAGCATGGTAAAACAGGTTTCCATTAATACGATGGTAACCAAAAATTGTTCTTCTATCGTTCACTGACAGACGCAGCTCATCACGACGTGTGGGCTTATGCTCGTCCCACTAGGAGTTAACTAGGCAGGGAAAAGAAACAGCTGGCCCCTCCCATGGGAGCCGTCCTCTCTTCCTACATAAACCCCCTCACAGTATAGCTCTTCAGTTTCAATGCCTAGTTTGCAAGGAGTTGACCTGGCTTCCCTTCAGGGGAATTGCGGTCCTGTTTGTGACCATTTTTTATTTAATTTTCTTTTACTTATTTGTCTTCTATCAAGCAATTGATCTGCTATCAAGAAGCCGGTCGGGGCATAGAGAGCCTTGGGCTCTGTAATCTCCTCGACCTGGCCAACCGATGCGAGCCAGTCCCGACGTATGGGGACCTGCCGCATCGTACCCGTTCCGTGCGGGCGGCCGGGGGTGAACCCCCCTTGCGCCCACTCCCGGATGCGATTCGGGAAGGGCGATTTTTCTGGCCTGCAGCATACCGCCTAAGAGGGGGCGGAAGGTCTGCGACTGGGTGGCTACCCGCGGTGTTCGTCGGAGGGGTGAGTGAGAGTTCCTGCCTTCCCCCCTTTTTAGGGGCGGAAAGGGGGACCGACGGCCGCAAAATAAAAAAAAGAAATATTTTTTTTTCTTGCTGGGTAGCCGCTGGTGGGACGCGTGGAGCTCCCGTTCACCCCCCACTCCCCTCCCCCGCACCGCACCGATCGTCTGGGTGTTCGTATCAATTTTTTGCCGCCGTGCGGCGATCGGCCGCCATTTTGCCGTAGCCGCAGACATTTTGGGCCTATGAGGCCCTCTAGCGCTCAGAGTGGCCATTTGCGGTACTGCACGTTCCCTGAAGGTGTGTTTTGGCCTCTAGTGTTTAACGGCGGCCATTTTGACTGCATGCTCTGCAAATACACATGTCTGCAGCATCTCCCTTCTCTGTGGAACGGTGGTGATCTGACGGCGCAGCTCCTCTGACGATCCATCCAAAAACAGGCAGCGGAAAAGCAAGTATAGCTGGGCTCCCTGTGGGTGGTGGTGGTGGTGGGTGCAGTCCTCCTGGGTTCCCTGGTGCACTGTGGGGTGTTGGTGTGGGGGTGCCTCATTCTCCTTAGTCTCCCTGTGTGTCACTAAGAGCCTTTTCTGGGAAGAAAGCAATGGCAGATTACACTGCTGAACCTGCTGAGGAAGCGCAATCTGCGCAAGGAGCATTTTTGGACCAGCTGCGAGCGGTCTTTAGCGAATTTCTCCCCCGGGCGGAGGTCGCCCAAGAAGCGTCCCCCTCCTCCTCATTATTCATCAGGGGAGGATTCTGAGCCAGAAGTGGCCTCAGGGACCCCAGCGGACTTATCCGATGGGGAACTGGGTCCATCGGACGGCGAGGGGGGATCAGGGGGCGGTGGCTGCGCGCGAAAAAGTGTTGGTGGCTACCATTATCACTGGCATTCGCACTAAGCTGCAGCTGGATCAGGATGGCGAATCGCGGTCTGCTGCGTATGTGTGTGCGTCCTCTAGGCCCCCTAGGGCCCCCAAGGCTTATCCCTACAATAACTTTTTTAATCATTTTCTTTATCGTGAATGGCAGCGTCCACAGCACTCTTCTTCGCTGTCAAAACGGTTCGCTGCTCGCTATCCCTTTGAGGAAAGCTTTTTAAAGCAATGGGAATCGCCTGTGGTGGACCCACCGATAGCACGCCTTAGTTAGGCGACGACTATTCCTCTGGAAGGGACTCCTTCTTTTAAGGATCCCTCTGATAGAAAAACAGAGGCGCTTTTAAAGTCGCTGTTCCTGGTGGCAGGTTCCGCAGTGCGACCAGCCTTGGCGTCCGCCATGGCGGCACAACATTTATCCGAGTGTATGGAAGAGCTCCTGAAGGACCTGGAAGACGGTCGCCTGATGGATGCGCCGCAGAAGGCTGAGTTTTTGCTCCAAGGGTTCAAGTACCTTTGTGATGCGGCCGTTGATTTACTGCCGATGTTGTCCAGAATAACGATATTTGCCGTCATACTTAGACGGATACTTTAGTTGCGTTCTTGGTCCGGTGACCACGCTTCCAAAAAAGGTCTGGCTGACCTCCCTTTTCAAGGTGGACGTCTATTTGGCCCACGTTTGGATGAGATTATGAAGGACTTCACGGGAGGCAAGAGTACCTTCCTTCCAGAGCCCCGCAGGCGTGAGTCTCGCCGTAGACAGGGGCCCCCTCCTTCGGGACAGAAGAAGTTTTTTCGCGCCCCGGGCACAACAGGTAAAGGGACCCGCTCCGGTAAGGTCGCTGCAGGGGCCGGAAGACGGCAGTGGCAGCGCAAAACCGAAAAGGCGGAGGACAAGTCCTCCTCAGCCTGATGGGTTGCCCCCACCCGGGTTTCGGGTGGGGGGACGTCTTCTGGGGTTCGCAGACCGGTGGCTGGCTCACATTTCCGAACGCTGGGTCCGGGAAGTGGTGTCCACCGGGTACAGGATAGAGTTCATATCTCTACCCCCAGACAGGTTTTTCCCATCAAATTTAGGGCTCCCGCAGGAAGGCCGGGAGGCCCTCCTTGGGGCTGTACAAGCACTCTCAGAATGTGGGTATCACAATGACCTCACTGCTGGACTTCGGCTGGTTACTGACCCTACAGAAGTCATCGGTGTCTCCATCCCGTCGCCACAGAGCAGGCAAAGGTTTTCCTCCCTCCGGCCAAGTTGCTGTGTCTGCAGTCAGAAGTGCGCACCCTTTTATCGCACTGTCAATCTTCATTATGGTTCTGTATGCGGGTGCTGGGACTCATGGTCTCGTCGTTCAAGGCGATACCTTTCGCCCAGAGTCACACTCGTCTCCTTCAGCGAGCGATTCTGGCTCGGTGGGACATGTCCCCTCGGTCGTTGGACCTTCTGCTCCGTCTGAGCTCCCAGACCAGGGCGTCTCTGACCTGGTGGCTTCGGGACTCGGCCCTAACTCAGGGGAAGACGTTCCTGCCTCTTCAGTGGGTGATCATCACCACGGATGCCAGTCTTTTGGGCTGGGGAGGGATCCTGGGGCATCTATCTGCCCAGGGTCGTTGGTCGGCACAGGAAGCCCGCCTCCCCATCAACGTTCTGGAGCTGAGGACAATCAGATTGTGCCTTTTCCACTGGACAGTGAGATTGCAGGGTCGTCCAATTCGAATTCAATCGGACAATGCCACAGCAGTGGCGTATGTGAACCATCA
>BLSH010481424.1:1319374-1331914 GCA_018402905.1 Glandirana rugosa
TGTGGGCATTCCGGGAGTGGTGCAGGTTTCGTACGTTGAGTTTGAGGAAACCCACGCTACCCGCTCCCGTGTTACTTCCGTCTTGTTATAGAAGTAATTACACTTTTCTTCTTTGGTGGAAGCCTTCCTTCCTTCCTCTCCCAGCGTTCTGGCGGAATAGGAATACGTACTGATTCATCCCTCTGAAGGCATTAAGGAATTGGGCAGACCGCCTTCACTACCGTTGATTTTTCCGGTGGAAGACGCTGTCGTCAACATTCCTTTAGAGGGACTATAAGAGTATTCCACCAAAGACTTCTTGTCTTTCGTGGTTTAAGTCTAGGGGTGCTTTCTGTTCTTCAGAAACCACCTTATGAGAATATCAGGGAGATTTCCTTACAACTGCTGTCGCAGAAGGTGGCCTTTTTAGTTGCCATCACTTCCGCCAGACGGGTTAAGGAATTACGGAAGTCTCCCTACTTAGTCATGCATAAGGATAAGGCGGTCTTGCGACCCTCTCCTTCCTTCCTTCCGAAGGTGGTTTCTTCTTTTCACATTAATGAAGATATTGTTCTGCCTTCATTGTGCCCTCGCCCATCGCACCCAAAGGAGTTTGAGTTGCATGCTTTGGACGTGGTGAGGGCCTTACGGGTGTACTTGGCTGCTACAGCTTCTTTTCGAAAAGCTGATGCCTTGTTTGCACTGCCAGAGGGCCCGCGCAAGGGATTGGCGGCCTCGTCGGCTACGATTTCTCATTGGATTAGAAAAACCGTGACCCATGCGTATTCTGTTCGGGGCAAGGTTCCCCCCTTTCCAGTCACGGCTCACTCTACCCGGGCTGTTAGCACTTCCTGGGCTTTCAGACACCAGGCCTCGGTGTCACAGGTGTGCAAGGCGGCCACTTGGGCCTCGGTTCACACTTTCACTAAGTTTTATAAAGTTGATGTGTTTGCATCTTCGGATGCTGCTTTTGGCCGCAAAGTTTTGCAGGCGGCAGTGTAGGCGCGCCTGGCGCCTCCTTAGAGGTTCAGTTGGGTACTGTTGTTAGCGTTTACCCACCCCTCTTTTTGACACAGCTCGGGGACGTCCCCACACATCATAATGAGCTGCGTCTGTCAGTGAAAGATAGGAGAAAAAGGGATTTTATTAAAACTTACCGTAAAATCCTTTTCTCCGAGTTCACTGACAGACACAGTTCCCACCCCTCGGTGCTCTGTTCTGGTACGGCTTGTGTACGAACTGAAGAGCTATGCTATGAGGGGGTTTATGTAGGAAGAGAGGACGGCCCCCATGGAAGGGGCCAGCTGTTTCTTTTCCCTGCCTAGTTAACTCCTAGTGGGACGAGCATAAACCCACACGTCATGATGAGCTGTGTCTGTCAGTGAACTCAGAGAAAAGGATTTTACGGTAAGTTTTAATAAAATCCCTTTTTTCTCTGAGAACAAAGGTAGGTTATACTTCTTCAGTTTGTCCCAATTTAGTTTTAAAGGCACAGATAGTACCATATGTTTCTGTTCCAAAGCATGTCAATGTGGTTCTAAAGGCAGAAGTTTTTTTTTTTTTTCATTCTCTGCATTAAGGTAAAAAAAACATTCTCCATGCAGCTCCCCCCAGCCCCCCTAAATACTTACCTAAGTCCAAGGCCGTCTTTACCATGGGGCAAATGGGGAAGCTGCCCTGGGCCCTGTCTGATCTGTTGGGCCCAAAGCAGCTGCCCCCCTTGAGCCTGCGCTACCCGCAAATTGCAGCCACTACGATCGCGCTGCAGAACGCATGGGGGACATGGCAAGGAGCTCTGTAATCCCAAGCCAGCAGAGATGGGGCGGGGCCGGGAGCTCCACTGATGCTCTGACCCCGCCCCATGCCGTCTGTATGCTTGGGAGGGAGGTTCAGTAATCCCCAGCCAGCAGAGAGGGGGCGGGGTCGGGAGCGCCACTGATGCTCTGAACCCCTCCCCTTGCAGACTGCATACTCAGGAGGGAGCAGCTGTAGCAGGAGCAGAGCTCGGAGTGGCAGCCCCACTCCCTGGACTTCTAAAAGTGCATGGTGAACCCGACTGCCAGGTATGTCCTTCCCCATAGACTGCCTGACTGCTCTCCTAAACCCTGAGCTGTTGTTCAGCTCTACAGCTGTGAACTGCTGAAAAGGTCTCTGGTCATCTCCTGTAGTATGTGCGCAGTCTCTGGTCATCCCCTATAGCATGTGTGCAGTCTCTGGTCATCCCCTGTAGCATGTGTGTAGTCTCTGGTCATCCCCTGTAGTATGTGCACAGTCTCTGGTCATACCCTGTAGTATGTGCGCGATCTCTGGTAATCCCCTGTAGTATGTGTGCAGTCTCTGGTCATCCCCTGTAGTATGTGCGCCGTCTCTGATCATCCCCTGTAGTATGTGCGCCGTCTCTGATCATCCCCTGTAGCATGTGTGCAGTCTCTGGTCATCCCCTGTAGCATGTGTGCAGTCTCTGGTCATCCCCTGTAGTATTTGTGCAGTCTCTGGTCATCCCCTGTAGTATGTGCGCCGTCTCTGGTCATCCCCTGTAGTATGTGCGCCGTCTCTGGTCATCCCCTGTAGCATGTGCGCCGTCTCTGGTCATCCCCTGTAGCATGTGCAATCTCTGGTCATCCCCTGTAGCATGTGTGCAGTCTCTGGTCATCCCCTGTAGTATGTGCGCAGTCTCTGGTCATCCCCTATAGCATGTGCGCAGTCTCTGGTCATCCCCTGTAGCATGTGCGAAGTCTCTGGTCATCCCCTGTAGCATGTGCGCAGTCTCTGGTCATCCCCTGTAGCATGTGCGCAGTCTCTGGTCATCCCCTGTAGCATGTGCGCAGTCTCTGGTCATCCCCTCCCCTGTAGCATGTGCGCAGTCTCTGGTCATCTCCTGTAGCATGTGCGCAGTCTCTGGTCATCTCCTGTAGCATGTGCACAGTCCATGGTCATCTCCTGTAGTATGTGCACAGTCTCTGGTCATCTGCTGTAGTATGTGTGTAGTCTCTGGTCATCTCCTGTGGTATGTGTGCAGTCTCTCGCCCTATCCTGTAGTATGTGTATTAATGTGCTACTTTACTTGTTCAATCGGTGAACAATAGTGATCTGCTGTAATCTCTAGCAACCAGTCAGTTAGCAGTGATGATGTGCAGTAACCTCTAGCAACCAATCGAGCGGTAATGTTGTACTGTAACCTCTAGCAACCAGTGAGTGGTAATGGTGTGCTGTAATCTATAGCAGCCAATCAGTGAGCAGTAATAATGTGCAGTGTAACCTCTAGCAACCGATCGAGTGGTAATGTTGTGCTGTAATCTCTAGCAACCAGTGAGTGGTAATGATGTGCTGTAATCTATAGCAACCAGTGAGTGGTAATGATGTGCTGTAATCTATAGCAACCAACCAGTGAGCAGTAATAATGTGCAGTAACCTCTAGCAACCAGTCAGTGAGTGGTAATGATAGCAACCAATTGCAATTGCTGCATGATCTGCTGCAGCATACTGGCTTTTTTTTTTTTAATGTCTCAGAATGTGGAAGGGGGGCCCCAAGAAATTGTTTGCCCAGGGTCCAATCAATATTAAAGATGGCCCTTCCTAAGTCCGACATCGGTCCAGCGATGTGCATAAGAGCATCAGCTCTCTTGGCTCTTTCTCTTCTCATTGGACAGAGAGACAGCAGCGGGATCCATTGGCTCCTGCTGCTATCAATCACAGCCAGTGAGGAGAGAGCAGTGGCGGGGCCAAGCCATGCTCTGTGTGCTAACAAGCACACACTGCCACCTCAGGAGCGAGCATGCACAAGTGTCCCCATAGCAAGCTGCTTGCTATGGGGGCACTCAGCAGGGGAGAGGAGCCAGGAGCACCGGCAGGGGACCCGAGAAGAAGGATCTGGTTGCTCTGCAAAACCACACACAGGGTAGGTAAATATGACATGTTTGTTATTTTAAAGTGAAAAAATAGGCGTAGAATCACTTTCAAGTTATTTAAAAATTAAAAGAGATACAGTAAAAAAAAAAAAAATAGAGGAAGGATTTCATGAAAAATAAGGGCTAGCAAGGTTTAATAAAGGATTAAATAGAAACAAATGTTATAAACATAATGTCATTTTACATTTGCAGGTTTTCTTGAACTGGTACTTTTTGCACAATAAAGTGCAATTCTTTGATTTGCGTATAAACACTACACGTTTTAATAGATTCAATTTGCAAATAGTTTGTAGCCTTTAGGCCTCATGCACACAGGACGTTTTTTGACTACTTTACAACAGCTGTTTTTAGATGCAGACATTTTTTTCCTACAGTCAATAAACCCTCCATCATGTTATCCTATGTGTTCATGCACACATAGGCTGTTATCAACTGTTTTTAGCAGTGACGGTTTTGAGCTGTAAATAAAATCCAAAACCAGAGGGTTCTGAGAGACGCTTTTCAGCTGTAAAAACGTAAAAATGCGGCTAAACGTCAATCCCCAACGTTTTTGGACGTTTTAGATCAATTGCGGAAAAAAAAAAAACGCTGGCCCTTTAAAAACGCAAAAAACTGCCAGTAATATAATGCTAGTAAAAGCTGAAAAAATCTCTGATAAGTTACTGACGTTTTTAGGACTTTTTTTAACGTCCTGTGTGCATGAAGCCTTATTCATATAGAAGCAGCTGTTCGTGTTCCCGAGACAAAGAGTAGGACCCTGCTGTCAAACTAACAGCCCAGCCCTGCAGATTGCATTAGAAGACCAGACCTCCATGTGTAATCTATGGGGACATCTTTGTCAGTTTTAGGCCTCATGCACACAGGACGTTTTTTGACTGTTTTTCAGCTGCTGTTTTTAGCTGCAGATGTTTTTTCTACAGTCCATAAACCCTCCATCATGTTATCCAGGGCCGGATTAACATAGGGGATATTGAAGCTGTAGCTTCAGGCCCCTACCTTAAGATAGGCCCAGCCCAGTGAGTCCCTAATGCTGCCTTGCCCTGCTCTGTGTATGTACACATGATTGATATGTATATTGTGGGCTGCATTGATATGTAAATCTTAGGGCGCATGCAGCATTGATATGTAAATACTCTTAATCCGGCCCTGATGTTATCCTATGTGTTCATGCACACATCAACTGTTATCAACTATTTTTGGCAGGGACGTTTTTGAGCTGTAAAAGAACCCCAAGACAAGTGGGTTCTGAGAGATGTTTTTCAGCTGTAAAAACGTGCAAAAATGCAGCAAAATGGCCGGTCCCCAACGTTTTTGGACGTTGTAGATCAATTGTGGAAAAAAAAAAAACCGCTGGCCCTTTAAAACCACAAAAAAAATTGCAAAAACGCTGGTAATATAACGCTAGTAAAAGCTGAAAAAAAACACTGATAAGCTACTGACGTTTTTAGGACTGTTTTTAACGTCCTGTGTGCATGAAGCCTTTTAGCTGGGTCCATGGGAACACTGACATCAGGAGAGACTCTTGGCCCAACTACTCTCCCCAACACAGCGCCCTAAAACAGAGCCAGTAAATGTGGGCATCATTGACATTATACACCAGAATGATAAAACGATATGAGGCTGTGGGCAAATGGAGGTCCGCATACCTACCATTCATAAGCTAGTCTGACTGGCAGGTTCACATGCCATCTGATGAAATACATGAAAATGCTAAACTATCTCTGATAGGACTGGTAAGACAAAAGTGCATGAAAACCAAGACCAATAGTTAACAGAACTGGCATGGCATGCAGGGGAGGGCTGGGCCAGGGGGCAGAGTGGCAATTGCCCCCCAGGCCACTCCAACTTACAATCGAAATGGCTGGCGGCCGTTGCCCGCTGACAATATTTTTTTGTGAAGGAAGTAGGGGCCAGGGGCACGGCCACCAACTAACTGCAAGCAGAGGGGGGAGCTCAGGGCCGGCCCTACCATGGATGATGTCTATTATAGGAGCTGGTCCAGGAGGCGGGACTTTGTATGACAGCGTCCGTGCCAGGTAAGCAGGAGATCCCCACTCTTTGTAATACGGTGGCTATCCTCTTTCTGCATTGCAGGCTGCATTGGATGGGCACTGGTGAGGCTGCATTGATGGGCACTGATGAGACTGCACCTCCTTTGTTGCTATTAACATTACATTATGTTACCACATTGTATAATATTTGTCTTGCTTCATAACATCAATATCTATTATAAAACCAGTTAGGCATGGATGGAAGCTGATTCGGTGGTTCAATGGGCCACTTTACTGGACTTGCCCCCCAGGCCTAAGGCTGCCAGCCCTCCCCTGATGGCATGACTTGGGGGCATTGTATCTCCCAATAGTCCTGAATGGTATATAATTTGATGTCCCTGATGTTGTTGAGTATATTTTTTGTTAGGTTATTTAGTGAATTCATGCTGCTCAACTAATTTTCTACTGAGAAATGGAACCTTTTTGTTTGCCCATCCACAGTGCAGAATTTTATGCCAAGCCACTGCAGTCCACCTAAAGCTGACCATAGATGGATCGAAATATGGCCACTTCAGCAGGGACTGGCTGAATTTTGATCGTGTGACCGTACCTACTCAACAGAAGTTGATCATTGGATAGACTTCTGTTCAATGAACAAGTTAGAAAGCTTTTATCAATCAGTGGCTGCAGTCAATGATCAGTGTATTCTGACAGTGCTGGGTCCTGTTGTCAGAATACAATGTCCCGGAGATAGTGGTAGGGAGGAAAGGATTCCTTCACCACCTCGTTTGTGCGGATGAAGGAATCTGTTTGTTTTTTGTTCAGCCTGCTGATGTAGTGAAAAAAATAATTCTCAATGGGCAGCTTTAGAATTCATGTGGGATGGCTGCTCTTAATTGTATACCAATGAGATTATGTGGATTCTCAGAATCAATCGTCTGGTCAAAAAAGAAATAAAAATATAAAACATGTTCCATACATCACTGCAATTTATGTACATATCCTTCCAGAAATTCAGCAAGCTCATTACTTCCTGTATTAAGCTGACTGCTGCACTGAAATCCTAGGTAGTGTTGTCAGACTTGCTTCAGTTCTCCTCCTCTGGACTACACGTCTCTGCCTCTCCCAACCCCTCTTTATTCCTCTCAACATACATACTTTTATCCCAGCAATACAGTGCCACTTCCTTTACATTCAAGGTCGCACTCTGGGTTGCCTTGAGGTTTCTTTATGGGTGCCTTGGCAAAATGCCTAAAAATTGTATACAAGATGGCGCATGGACGAAGCCTGCCTTTAAATTACACAAAGCCACAGGTTTTCATTGTATACCATTACAGTGGTGTAGTGGTTACTTTTGCCTTGCAGAAAAAGGGTCGTACCTCCATGGGTTTCCTCCGGATACTCCAGTTTCCTCCCACATTCCAAAGACATGCTGGTTAATTGGATCCTATCTAAATTGGCCCTAGCATGTGTATGTATGAATTTGAGTCAGGGACCTTAGATTGTAAGCTCCTTGAGGGCAGAGACTGATGTGAATGTACAATGTATATGTAAATTGACGGTGCTATACAAGTACCTGAAATAAATAGAAATTACAACCTTCTAACTGCCAGCATCCCAATGGCCTTATCAGCTGATATGGATCCTTGTTTGAACCTCCGCTGCCTCTTTCCATCAGCATTTGGGTCACATTAGCTGAGTGATGGAGAAAAACTGAGGGAGAAGAGGAATACTGGTCAGTACCAGTTTGAAAAAGTGTATTTGGGTTGGAAGAATAAGTCACCTTTAACACTGGGTGTCCTACTTGTGTGGTTGTTGCTGCATTATTTAAAGCTATTAGAATAGTTTTTACATTTTAGAATGGGGTGCCTTGAGATTGTCCATAATTTTTCAAGGGTGCCTTGTCTGAAAAAAGGTTGAGAAAAACTGATCTAAAGAAATATCCATGAACCATCCAATAGTGACATTATTCATGTAGCATTAGCAGTATCCTGTCATCTGTCTGGAATTTTTTGATTACCAAAACAAGCAATGATGCAGAAGTTGGTGCTGCACACACAGATTGGACACTCACTACTCTCACTGAGCTACAGTGACTTGGAACCGTTTCAAAATGAACAGGTGGCAAATAATGACAACTTTGTACAATGGCCTTGGCAGCCTAATCTCTCATAAAGTATTCAAAGATGGTAAATTATTCACCATTTGAAAATGATCTTTCTCCTACGTTCACTGACAGACGCAGCTCTTCATTGACTTGTGGGGTTTATGCTTGTCCCACTAGGAGTTAACTAGGCAGGGAAAAGAACAGCTGGCCCCTCCCATGGGGCCGTCCTCTCTTCCCACATAAACCCTCCACATAGCATAGCTCCTCAGTTTCAATGCCTAGTTTGCATAGGAGTTGACCTGGCTCCCATAGGGGATTTGCGGTCCGGACTGTGATCGCTTTTTTACTTTTATTTTTATTCTTTACTTTTTTGCAACTACTTCTATCAAGCAAGAAGTCTGCTATCAAGAAGCCGGCCGGGGCATAGAGAGTCGCACGATCTATGTATATATGTGTTCCGCGCAAACGGATAATATTATAATCTTAGAGCTGCTGCCTCCACCAGAACTCCACTAAAAGTGTAGTTGAATAATACAGTAAAAATGAAGATGGATGTGGCGCTGCTCTATATTTCTGCCCTTATAATTTCCAGGATGCTGGTAAATAAAAATAAAATTCAATAAATCAATGTTGTGCACGGGTGTCTTTCGGTGGGACACCAATTAATCAACAAACCACGATCAGTATAAATGTGAAAGGTAGATATAGGTATTGTAAATACAAAGATTAGTGTTGATTAATGAAAATTCATGAGTCAAAATTAAAGTGACATGTGCATGTGATGAATGTGTAGACCCATTTGGATATATTAAAATGAATTACAGCATACGGTCTAATCAACTCCGATAATTCAAGCAAATAAAATAAAATAAATAAATACAAATGAAATACAGTCCAAATTATTTGCAATACCATCCAAATTAAGTGCAAACACGTATCTGTGCAATTAAACAACAATATGTATTCTAGGTATCTCCTTAATACTTCTAAAGTGCATAGTCCTTATGGAGAAGAGTAAGAAGTGCAAAATTGCAAATTTTCAAAAATGTGCAAATTACCAGCAAGTGCCTATACAGTGTCTAAAGTGCTTAAAGGAATATGTTTAAATGAAAGAGGTCACCCCAGGCCACCCGCACGGAACGGGCACGATGCGGCGGGTCCCCATACCGCAGGACTGGCTCGCATCGGTCGGCCAGGCCGGGGAGTGTGCAGAGTCCGTGCGACTCTCTATACAGTAAAAATGAAGATGGATGTGGCGCTGCTCTATATTTCTGCCCTTATAATTTCCAGGATGCTGGTAAATAAAAATAAAATTCAATAAATCAATGTTGCGCACGGGTGTCTTTCGGTGGGACACCAATTAATCAACAAACCACGATCAGTAAAAATGTGAAAGGTAGATATAGGTATTGTAAATACAAAGATTAGTGTTGATTAATGAAAATTCATGAGTCAAAATTAAAGTGACGTGCATGTGATGAATGTGTAGACCCATTTGGATATATTAAAATGAATTACAGCATACGGTCTAATCAACTCTGATAATTCAAGCAAATAAATAAAATAAAATCAAATAAATAAATACAAATGAAATACAGTCCAAATTATGTGCAATACCAACCAAATTAAGTGCAAACACGTATCTGTGCAATTAAACAACAATATGTATTCTAGGTATCTCCTTAATACTTCTAAAGTGCATAGTCCTTATGGAGAAGAGTAAGAAGTGCAAAATTGCAAATTTTCAAACATGTGCAAATTACCAGCAAGTGCCTATACAGTGTCTAAAGTGCTTAAAAGGAACATGTTTAAATGAAAGAGGTCCTTTGCAAAAATTGTAAAAGATGTGCAAAATGTGTGAAAGAAAATGTGTAAAAAACAATTAAATTTTTTTTTTTGCAGCAAGTGCCTGTAAAGTGTCCAAAGTGCCTAAACAGGGAATATGTTGAATTTTTCCGTATGGATCGAGAAAGACCTTTGCAAAAATGCAAAGATATACAGGATGCCAGCAAGTGCCTGTACAGTGTCCAAAGTGCCTAAAGGGAGGATATATTGAATTATTGCGTATAGATCAGAAGGAAATTTCCGTTGTATCTGAAGGTGTTCATATGTTATAAAGTTCAGTTTTTACAGAGTTCTTGGGTGGTGGTGTTGTCCCTTGTTGTGCTGATATTTTCACTCCACACTGTGTACCGAGTGTTCACCCCTATTCACTGCACACGTGAGGCCACTCACCAGAAAGCGTCCCCCACTGAAGGGGCGCACGCTTGGTAGGATGCTGTCTTGCCTCACTATCTGTGTCCAAGTCCCGGATTGCGATTCGGTTCGGGCGATTTCTTGGCCGGCAGCATCCCGTCCAGGCAGGGGCAGAAGGTCTGCAAATTGGTGGCTACCTGCTGCGCCCGACAGGAGTGGTGAGTGAGAGTCCCTCCCTTCCCCCTTTTCAGGGGCGGAGGGGGGACCGACGACCACCGGACTAAAAAAAATTTCTGGGTAGCCGCTGGTAGGGGCGCATGGGGCCCCTTTTCACCATCCCCCCCCCCCCAACCGCTCCCGATCGTTGGCGCTGCTTTTTTCAAATTTTCGTCGCCATGCGGCGATCCGCCGCCATTTTGCGGCAGACCGCCGCCATTTTCCCGTAGTAGCGGACATGCTGGGCCTATGGAGCTTTCCCTCTAGCGCTCAGGGCGACCATTTGCGGTCGTACACTTCCCCTGCAGGTGGTTTCGGCCTCTAGAGTTTACTCGGTGGCCATATTGGATTCCCCTGCTGCTGTAAAAACGTGCTATGGACGTTTTCCTTTCTCTTTGGAATGGTGTGTGCTCCTGACGGCGCAGCTCTTCTGACGATCCTCAGTTACAGGCAACAAACAGCAAGTATTGCTGGGCTCTCCTGTGGGTGCTGGTGGCGGCGGGTGCAGTCCTCCTGGGTCTCCCTGGTGTGCTGTGGGGCGGTGGTGTGCGGCTGTGTGGGGTTGCCTCAAGCTAAGTATACTTCTGCTTGTTGCTGAGGGTGATTTCTGGGGAAGAACGATGGCAGACTATACTGCTGAACCTGCTGAGGAGGACTCAGCGTCGGCGCAATCTGCGCAAGGGGCTTTTTGGACCAGCTGCGGGCGGTCTTTAATGAAATTTCTTCCCCGGGAGGATGTCGCCCATCAGGCCCCTAAGAAGCGTCCTCCTCCTCCCCCTTGTTCTTCAGGGGAGGATTCTGATCTGGAAATGGCCTCGGGGGTCACAGGGACCCCAGTGGATCTCTCTGACGGTGAACTGGGTCCCTCGGACGGAGAAGAGGACCAGGGGATGGCGGCAGCGCGCTGATTTCCGCTATTATCACTGGTATTCGCACTACGCTGCAACTGAGCCAGGATGGCGAATCGCAGACATCTGCGTATGTGTGTGGGTCCACCAGGGCCCCCAAGGCTTACCCCTATGATCAATTTTTTGATCATCTGATCTATCGTGAATGGCAGCATCCGCAGCATTCTTTTTCGCTGTCCAAACGTTTTGCCGCTCGCTATCCCTTTGAGGAAAGCTTTTTGAAAAAATGGGAATCGCCTGTGGTGGACTCACCGATAGCTTGTCTGAATAAGGCGATGACCATTCCTCTGGAAGGGGCCCCTTCCTTTAAGGACCCTGCTGACAGAAAGACAGAGGCGCTGTTAAAGGCTCTCTTCCTGGTAGCAGGCTCAGCTCTGCGGCTGGCCCTGGCGTCCGCCATGGCAGCGCAATATCTGCCTGAGCGTATGGCGGAGCTCCAGAATGATCTGGACTGCGGCCGACTGATGGATGCTCCGCAGAGGGCTGATTTTTTGCATCAGGGCATCAAGTACCTTTGTGACGCGGCTGTGGATTTACTGCCTATGTTGTCCAGAATGGCGGTTTTTGCCGTCATCCTTAGACGGGTGCTTTGGTTACGTTCATGGTCCGGGGACCACGCGTCCAAAAAAGGCCTCGCAGACCTCCCCTTTCGAGGTGGACGTCTATTCGGTCCACGGCTGGATGAGATTATTAAGGATTTCACAGGAGGTAAGAGCACTTTCCTCCCAGAGCCCCGGAAGTGTGAGTTTCGCCGTAGACAGGGGCCCCCTGCCTCGGGTCAAAAGAGGTTTTTTCACGCCACGGGCGCAGCGGGCAAAGGGACCCGTTCTGGTAAGGCCGTTTAACCACTTCCATACAGGACACTTACACCCCCTTCCTTACCAGACCAATTTTCAGCTTTCAGCACTCTCACACTTTAAATGACAATTACTCAGTCATGCTACACTGTACCCAAACAAATTTTTTATCATTTTCTTCTCACAAATAGAGCTTTCTTTTGGTGGTATATAATCACTGCTGGGTTTTTTATTTTTTTCAATATAAGCGAAAAAGTAGCGAAAATTTTGAAAAAAAAACACTTTTTTTTAGTTTGTTTTGAAAAATTTTGCAAAAAAGTAATTTTTCTTCATAAATTTGGGCCATAATTTATACTGCTACATATCTTTGGTAAAAATAACCCAAATTAGTGGATATTATTTATTCTCTGTGAAAGTGATAGAGTCTACAAGCTATGG
>BLSH010481424.1:1355860-1386701 GCA_018402905.1 Glandirana rugosa
GACAGATTACACGGGTGACATATTAATCGGGTCATCTAACTTCTTTCCTTATGACGTACAGAAAACACAGTAGTTTGTAGAACCCCCCCCTCTCTTACTAATTGTTATTCACCCCGTCCGTGGTGAGAAGATTCGACTCTTTTACCTCGCCTAGAACGAGGATTATGTGTTCGGTGAACAATTAATCCTTATTGTTAATCATTCTCTCCCCCCCCAAGATGTTTGATGACACAAAAGACATGCAGTATTCCTTTCTTCAATCTACTGGGCTAATTATACAGTGGGCACATTAGACAGTGAAAGGTCTAACTTTTCTAGCAAATAAACCAATTAACCTACACTGTAAAAATTACACATCCCCAAAGAGGACAGTTTTAGAAATGTACAGATAAGGAAAGAAATTTGTTTGCCCTAACAAAGCAATCCCATCCCTACAACCATAGGAGCCCCTCTCCCAAATCAAAAATGTATTAAGCACTACTGATCAGTAGGTCATCTACAGCAAGTATTGAAAGCAAAAAGTATTTAGCTGAAGCATTGAAAACATCTACCATCTACTAGAAGAAGCAGTATAATCAACAGACTGCCAAGAGCAAGGAAGCAGAAGTATTCGGAACTGCAGGAGGAAACCACATTGCACACACCAGTCTAACATCACACTTCTGTTTCAGATACGTTTCCAAATCTTTGATACCTTTCCATAGTTTTTGGATAGGTCTAACTTCTTGTATTCTTGTTTTACTTTCAAAACATGTTGGCCATGCCATATCAATTTTCTTTCATCTTAATTCAAAGTTAAACATTAACAATACAGTCAGTGAAATTTTTGTTTTCTTGTCTAAAGGAGAAATACATATGAAAATTCTGAAGTCTGTGCATGGACTGACATATGGATGCCACAAGGTTATTTATTGCTTCTCATACAATGCTAAAAACTGTCATTTGGACTAATCAAAATGGCAGATGAGAGATAACAAGCCAATTACAAAAACTGATACCTATACTACATATGGCACCATGATGACTTGGTTCTTTGTTTATTTATGCCTCTAACCTGGATTTTTTTTTTTTTTTTAATATCCTAGCAATATTTTGAGAATGACAAAATTATATTATAAAAAAGCCCTAGGCTGCTTATTTGGTATCAAAATGAAGCAAATTCTAATAAACTTGTCAGATCAAACAATTACACACCGCACACAGCCACAGCAGTTTTTCTGCAAAAAAAAGAGTTCATTGGCCAAGTTTATTAAGGTGCCACCACAACACCTTAATTTTGTTAAAGGAGCTAACTAAAACAATGCAGCTCTGGCAGAGCAGAGAGCATGCAGAGACATGCCAATGCATCCAGGAGATTCAAGAGATGTAAAAAGAGGGATAAAAGTAAAGAACAAAAATCACAAACTGAAACCAGATGGAGGAACCAGCATACCCAGGGGGGTGGTCAGGAAGACATGATGAGCCTGATAAATTCTGTGGGAAGGAAGATTCATCAGAGAGATCCCAGGCAGAATTAAAAATAAAATTATATTAAAAAGAAGGACCATTAAACCTAAAATTCTGAAGGCTTTCCCTTTCAGGTTTCCACCTAGTAATCACAGGACAAGCAACACCAGAGGCTTCTGCTCTGTCTCTCTCCAGCATCAAATGACTAAATATGTAAAATAGTAGCTGGGATTCCATTGCTCAGGAAATGCAAATATATATCTGGAAATTCTTAATAACTTCTTTATTTGAAGCGATTACAGATTTAGGTTCAGTGGCCTTTTACAAACACAAGATTACATAAAAACAGAAGTTAAAACAGTCACGGCAGGAAAGTGCCTGTTGAGAAGTGAAAAAGGAAGAGTAATGCAACAATTGAACAGTACAATAGACATATCTTGTAATTAAATGCTCCTTCTCTAAATTGGCGGGGGGGCGCAAGCATTAAAAGAGCTCTAAAATACATATTAGACACCATCCACTCACCTTCATAATTAATTTCACCATTAGCATTTTCTTGCCCACACAAAAGACTTTCCACCTCGTCCTCTTGCATCTTTTCTCCTGGAACAAAATATATAATTTTCAGAATGTACACACACACACACACACACACACACACACACACACACACACACACACTTGCTAGCGTGTTCACTCTTGCTTCCAGGTTTAACCCCTTCCACACCACGCGCAGTATATTTACTGCGGCAGTGTGGACTGGCCTGTGAATCGCTGTAAAAAGACGGCGATTTGCAGAGTGGCCGCCACACTCCGGAGGAGTGTGCCCGCGGCTCGGGCGGACCCGATGTCCACCGGCGAGCCACGATGAGTGGCCAGAGCCAAAGAGCGTTGAACCGCCGATGTAAAAAAAAAAAAAAAAAAAAAAAAAAAAAAAAAAAATGTAGCCGCCAAAAAAAAAAAAAAAAAAAAAAAAAAAAAAAAAAAAAGAAAATTATATCGCAGATCGCCGCCATTACTAGTAAAAAATAAAAACCCCAGAAATGAATTCTCATCATTTGTAAACTGATCGCGATTTTTTTTAACCCAAAATATGAGGAATATTAAAAAAAAAAAAAAATATATATATATATTTGGCCAAAAACCGTTGAGAAAAAAAAAATACGTTTTTTTTTTTTTTGGATTTGTATTTTAGCAAAAAGTAAGAAAATGTGTTTTTTTGTTTGCAAATTTGTCACACTTTTGTTTATAGCGGTGATCAGAAATGACGCAAGGGGGGTGAAATCAAATACCACCAAAAGAAAGCTCTATTTGTTTGAAAAAAAAAAAAAAAAAAACGACAAATTTTGTTTGGGTACAGTGTCAAGTGTAAAGGGGGAAATCCTTCCGGGGGTGAAGTGGTTAAGGTGTGCTTTTGTGGGTCAGCTTTTCTGTTTAAGCCCAGATTACTAGACAGAGATAACGATGCTGGTTCACGGTCTAATAAGCAGGCTGAAGACAGATATATGAAGCAGAACCAGGAAGAGGATTCGCTTACTTAGGAACTACAGTTGTCACTTGCTGGGCTGGCCTCACTATGAAGTCTCACTAAGAAATCAACAATTCTGCCCTGTAATTTGAAGGCTAAAAGTGAATATTGAAAGAACCACTAAACTCATCCATTCTCTCCTCCGATGCTTAGTGGTTCAAGCAGCCTATGTACAGTGGCATTGCTGGGGGTGTTACCATAAGCATGCGCTGCCCCCTCATGGGGGCCCAGAGGTGGTAGGAGCCGTGGCACTTTTTTTTTTAATCGGAGGTGCAGGCGGCCAGTGCCCTTGCTGCCTCGCTCCGACTACCTCGGTAATTATTACAGGCAAATAGCAGGACTCTGCCCGATTCATCACCGGGAGAGCCATCATGCTTGGGAGTCAGGCTGAAAGTGCTCAGTGGCCTGTCACTACGGTTCTCCAAGCCCCTCCCCAATGCCCCACACCGCCTCCCATTTGTGTCTGCCCAAACTCCAACCCCCTGCATGCAGTGGGTTGAGAGAGTGTGGGGTACAGTGTCAGGATACAGACTGGTCTGTATGCAATGTACAGAATGGTGTACATATAATGTACAGTCTGTACATCATGTTTACACAGACACGTAAAAGACAACCTCTTCCCGGGGCATTACTACTCTGCCCTGTCCCTGGTTCAAAAAGGAGAATCTCCGAAAGAGAATTCAGCAGAATAACTACACTGGATGTAAACAGGTCATTCTATGTAAGCTTTCCCTTCAAAAATGACAATCATCTGATACCAGCAAAATCAGTACTGAACAAGGAGATAATCTTTTCGATTCAGGACAGGCTACTATTCCCCAAATAAGAAAGCGGAATTAAAGTCTAGCAGCAGATATTTTATTTGAAAAAAAAAAAAAAAAAAAAAATGAACGTTACCTAGAGTAATTAGAACATGGCGAAGTTCAGCCCCCATTACACATCCATTGCCTTCCTTGTCAAAGACTTTCAGACCTTCGATAAAGTCCTCAATTGTGCACTGGTCCTTGTTTTTAGCGACTGTTTGCAACATGGGAAGGAACTGCTCAAAGTCAAGCATCTTGGTGTTCATCTCTGAAATTAAAAAACCCGTATGTGACAGTGACTGACACACACACAAGATCAAAACAGTTAAAGAACCCCAAAGTGCACTATGGTTCCATCTGCTGACCCCATCTAACTAAACTATTGTGCCCCTCCTGTGTCACATCCAACATAGGCAAGACCACTGTAGAGATATCACTCACCATCCATCTTTGGGTTTCCCAAAACTTTCATGACTTCGGCATTTGTTGGATTTTGTCCCAAAGATCGTAAGACATCCCCGCACTGGAAATAGAAGATTTTACCATCTCCTGTCTTGTCGAAGAGGTTAAAAGCATCTTTGTACTCTGGAAGAAAACAAAAAAAATAAATAAATAATGCAAACTAATCTTCTAAACAAGGTTTATCACATCCAGAATGTATTTGCTGTCTCAGATATACACTACCAATATACACACATAGGCAGGCTGAATAACCAAGCTTGAGATCTGGGAAACATGTGCATGTTGAATTCTGGACAGATTGTAAATAGGTACCTTCGTAAAACCGGCTTGTGTATGTAAAAAAGGAGTTTTCCAAATTATTCTACAGATCTAGGAAAAACACTGCTGAAAAATCTTAGTGCAGATAAGGACATTCTACATACTTAAAGAGTGGTATTAACCCCCCCTCCCCCTTTTAAATAAAGAAAGAGGTTATACTTACCTGCTCTGCCGAGGAGCAACTTACATTCTCTTTATTGGTCCGCTGCCAGCGCTGTTCTATTTTCTGAGTGTCCCCTAAGAGGGGGGCAATTGTCAGAGCTCCTGAGCCGGACTGTGTGCGTACGAGCACTGCATGACTTAGCCAATCCCCCGCTGACTCCTTACAGGATTTGGCTGACAGCAGCAGGAGCCAAAGGTTCATGCTTACCTTAATGCAGGGAATGCATTAAGGTGAAAAATGTTTTAAAAACTTTAGAACCACCTTAAATTCTAGAACAGTAACTGATTACAAGACCTGTGAAGGACAGACGAAGAAAGATCCTCCATCTTTACCCTCGCAATCTGTTACCATACTAGGTGGTTATGTTTCAATAGTGCCATAGACAATTACACACCCCTGTTGGGGAGGCTTTTACTCCAAACCTAGTGTTCTTAAGAGGATTATATTTTCCACAAATTCTGCAGATGTTTAAAGACTTGTTCACACTATCATGGGTGCTCAACCTGTGGCCCTACAGCTTTTTTGGAATGAAATGACATGAGTCATTGCTGACACAGTCAGGGCTGCTGCCCTCCATTTCCTGAAAATATCAAATTATACTTAGACTAAAAAATACACTAAAATCATTATTAGTGGACACAGAGTTCCTACTAAATCTAGAAGCTAAAACTGTATCGAGAAATACATAAAGCTCTGTGTGTGAATTGAGGCTCACATAGGTGCTGTGATCTGTACAATGTGAATAAATGGTTGATTTATGTAGCTGGAGCCTTCTGTATGAAGTAAGGGAGTGCCCCTACACCTGTCAAATTAGGACCTGCGACTGTGTTCATATAATGACTGCATCCCATTGAGTAACAAGCAGCTCCAGCTGCATTAACAATTAACTCATTCACATGGACGGTGTACATGGATCAATGAGTCCTTAGGGCTCATTCACACAAGTTTGGGGGGGTGGTAAAATCCCATGGTTGAGCTGTGATTTTACCACCTGCCAAACAGGGTACCTTTAGCAACAGAGGCAGTGGCTAGGGGTATACACATGCCATGACTGATTCTATGCTTCACAGCCATGGCAGAAATTATTCCCTTGTTGAAAAAGACCCAGTCAAGTGAATAGTGCTGCTCTGCAAGTGCAAGCATAGCACATGATTGCGGCGCCATTGTATTGTTAACATCACTTCCAAAGCAGATTGCAAACACCACCAAAAAGTAGTACATGCACTAATTTTTCTGTGTTCTGGTGTAAATTAAAGTCCATTTGAATGGGCTCCAAAATCACACCGCATGGGAATGCTTAGGACAGGGATCCTCAAACTACGGCCTTCCAGCTGTTGCGGAACTACACATACCATAAGGCATTGTAAAACTGACATGACTAGGCATGATGGGAATTGTAGCTCCTGAACTGGAGGGCCATAGTGTGAGGACCCCTGGCTTAGGACAACCGAACCCCCTCCCCTCAGTACAAATTTCCCTCAAAGGTCATATTCCCCCATGAAGATTTTCACCCCCTCCCCAGCCCCAAATCCCCACCCAGTACAGATTTCCCCCCACAGTCCTAAACTCCCATTAGCACAGACTACCCTCCCAGCTCCAGCTCAGTACAGACCATAGTGGGCATAGGAATATATATATATAAAAAAAAAAAAAAAAAAAAAAAAAAAACACCCAGTAGAAGAAGCGCCTGCTCTCCCAGCTTTCCTTGCAGCCTACCTTTACTAAAGCCAACCACCATAGCAGTGCACTTGGTCCAGGTGCAAGTGGCTGGGCAGACCTTGAGGCCCTCTGTGATAGGAAGAAGGTGTGAAAACTAAAAGCAGCCCTCCTGTGTTGTGTAATCAGATGGTCAGGGACTGCAGCCGATTAGGAAGTATGACACTGACCTTTGATAGCTTGAGAGACCGCAGTTCTTTGCAGCCCCAAGGTGTCCGATTACACTTAAAGTGGTTGTGACAACCACTTTAGCCTATGATAAGGCTTACCTATAGGTGCACTGCATATCTCCTAAACCTGTACGGTTCAGGAGATGTGAAGTGTTGAAGCTGTGCCGACATGTCGGCACATGCGCAGTGAAGGAACGGCCTGCGTGCCGTTCCTCCACTGCGACAGTGCCATGGACTGGCGGCTCCCGCGCACATGTGCGAGAGTGACGTCACGCGACTCCGGACAGTCACAGCGCCGGAGTCGCAGCCCCGGAAGAGGGGCAGAAGATGGAGGCTGCCAGCAGAGGGGACAGTGTTGGACGCCGCAGGCTTCGTTTGCAGGTAAGTGGCACATAATGGGCTACCATGCTATGCATAGTAGACCATTACGTTTCTACTTTACAGGGGAACATAGAGGAAGTAAACCCCATCTGGGTTAACTTCCTCTTTAAGAATAAAAGAGAACATTCACTAAAAGACGGGACTGAACAAGCTGACTGTCACTGGTCTGCTTTCCCCACTACATCTCTGCTCGGATTCGGTATGTAGCGGCAGGAGAACTACTACAGATTGTGTTTCCGCAACCCCTCTGTGTGTTAGATTGCTCTGCCCGGTCTGTCCGGTGTAGCATGAAATTCAACGCCAGCACAGGCAGTACAGCCGGCTCTCCTGCTCAACAAGTGCCAAGGCCCCTCCCCCCCTTTTCAGCTCATGAGGCAGGGCCTGGTACAAGAGGGATGGATGTACTGCCTTAACAGCCCTGGACACAGTTACAAGCATGACTCCTAAAGGCAGGGGCATGATGGGACATGTAGATCCACAAAAGCTGGAGGTCCACAGGTTGAGCACCCATGCAACTAGTCTGAATGCTAAAGCAATCTGTTTTAGCATATGGGCTAGTGTCTGTTCCGTGACGGCAGTGAATAGCTATGCCTTGTGTTTTTAATCACACCAAAGCACTGTTTGCTTATGATTAAGCCCCTACTGGATAAAATATGTTAGAGTGTTCTCCCATAAGGAGGAGACCAAGGTGAAGCCTTTTTTTTTTTAAAGTAGAGCTCACCATATGTCAAGGCAGTGTGCAAACTGGAGCCATTTTGTAGTTCTTAATGTGTCCAATGAGCCAGTGTTCAACCCGACCAGCACCTGCAAACGTGGCCAGTCGGCTGGGATAACAGATTGGGACATTTGAGCACTTTTTTTTGCAGTTTGCCTTGCTACATTTTTCCCACAAAGCACTGCAGCAGTGTACACAGTGCATATAGAAAACAATTGCATCATATTTGCAGTGACTAGTATTGATAAAGGTCAGAAATAAATGCCAGTCACTGCACATAATGTGACCAGGCCCTAAAAGAGGAAAACCCTAAACTATCCACAATTAAAGAGCCATTAACTGTGGGATCTTTACTTCACATGTCCATTAAAGGCCACCTTTCCATTGCAGTTCACATGTTGCATCTGTATTTAGGGTGTAACATGTTCCTAAGCCCCCACATTTAAAATCAGCACAGCTGTGAGCAGAGGTCTGAATTAATAAACTGCAGAAAAAACAAAAATGCACATTTTTTTTTCCCTCAATACTTAAAATGTGAATGGGCTGCTGAAACTGAAGTATAGTTTCCTAAAATGGCCTTTCCAAACCTTAATGGCAGTGTCAAACAACTAAAGCACAGACAATACCTTTGGAGATAATGGCATTTATTACACGTCGGCTAATAAAAATAGTAAATACATTTTTGCACAAAGTAGCAGTCATACATGGGATTAAGAATAACTCCACTAAGAATATACACTATATGAGTTTTATTGCACGGAATTTGTACAGGTCTCATTGGAAGCAGTGACATGCATTCCTCCAGTACAGCATACATACACACAGTTACTGGCAACAGAGAGCTTAAGCTACATGCAGACAGACTGTCACTTATGTGTGCCACTTCCTTCCTGTACCACTCCCTGAACAGCCCCTCCTGCTAAATTCCAGGGAGGGGAGCTGTAATCATCTCACACTGCACCTTGCCCGGGTGGGCGGGCAGCATTTTCAGCCTTGCAGTGCATTGTCTGTTCATGTTCACTCCTTGTCTAAACAGTCACTGAAACACACAGTCTACAAAACTGACTAGACATAAGAAAATGTGGATGGGAGGAGGGGGGACACCAAGGATCCTTCAGGCATTTCCCAGCTAGGAATGTAGCAAACTCTTTCCTAACTCCTATTCTAACTACTCCCCCTTCCTCGGCTGTATAGCACTAAGCAGCCCGGAGTGAGGCTTTATTACCATATAAGGTATCCACAGAGCAGGCAGGCAGCCATTGCATTGCGAGTGAGGAGGAAGGGGGTGGATTGGGCCACACAACGCTAAAAGTTGTATTCAAAATCAAAACAGTGCCCTTCCAGACCCAGAACACACAAAAACCACCCTATAAGGCCGGACAAAGCCAGCACCACAATGCTTTTATCACCATGCCTTGTTAGTTAAACAGATTAGTGACTGTGTGTAGCTATGCTTACAATGTATGCACAATATTAGAATACAGAAAACCAGTTCTGGCCATCAACACACTCAGTTTTGACCATCTGTGGATACATGACCCAGATAGGCTGAAAAATCAATTGACTAAGAATGAACTAGAGCTAGGATTTGGCAATACTATACCCTTCCAAACGGTTTGCACCATCTGCAAGAAATGGTGCTGCGTATGTCAGAAAACCATAGGCGGCAGCGGCACCGCTTAGTGTGGATGGGGGAATCCATTTCTTTTGTTCGGCCCACAGGGCCGAATGAGAAAAATCTAGTGGTGTATGGGCTATCCTAAGGGCTGGTTCACACCTAGGCGATTTGCGATCTGACCTGTGTCGCCCCAAATCGCTTGACATCAGAAATCCCATTGAAATGAATGGGAGCCGTCTTAATATGAGCTACTCAAGTTGCTCCAACTTCTGAAAAAGGTTCCTGTACCATTTCAAGGCGACTTCTAGGCAATTTGAGCCCATGGAAGTCGCTTTCAAGTCAGATCAGTCTACGAAGAAGCGACTTTCCAGGAAAAATATATATATTTTTTTAAGGCATCTTCTCTGATTGGCCACAGGCAAAGGCGCGTTCAAATCGCCTAGGTGTGAACCGGCCCCAAGGGTAGCTTTTGTTATTTTCAATATAAATAAAGCACTTGCCAATACTCCATCCTAGCTGTCTGATTTCCTTTAGATACACCTTCAACTATGTAGTGCAAGGACCTGCCTGAATGCATACAATTTGATAGTGTTTAGGTTTGACCTCATAGGATTTTGGTAAATCTAAAAAAATTAAAAAAAAAAAAAAAAAAAATGGGAGAAAAAAGAAATCTACAGAAAATTGTATAGTGTGTATCCAGCTTAGGACACGAGTTTAAAATGAGACGGTGTAGAGAATGCAGGGTTAAGGAAGAAGAGGGTCAAATGTTAGACTGGTTTAGAGAGAAAAGAAAAAAAAAAAAAAAAAAGTCAATGCACACTGCAATCACTTACCATCTACCTGATCAGCCACCAGGCAAGAAAGAGATAGGTATATAAACTGAAAAGTGCAGGAAAAGAAGGCGGTAGGTAAGTGCATCCTTAAGAATCTCAGAGGAAAATAAAAGCAACCAAGTCTTCCTAACAAGACATTTGATGACAACTCAAATGTATCTAAAGACAACTTGGGATCAAGTAGGGAAATGTTAGAAACCCGGTTTTTACTGCTGTGTCCCCACTGAGGAAATGTACTCTGTTTCTCCTGACTACTGTCACAATGTCTGATAGTGAGGGAAAAGCAAAAATTTCCAAAAGAAGAATAAGTGGGAAGTCTTCCATTGGACAGTTGTTGCTGTGTCCACATTCTAAAGCAAGGACTTCACTCACTTTGGAGAGATTTCGTCGCACATCCTGTAGAGTCCACATGACAGGAAGTGACGTTTTCCAATTCAAATGCCCTGGTTCACACCAGTGCGGCTTTAGTCATGCTACTTCAGAGCCGACAATTCAGTGTGACTTCATTTAACAGATGTCAAAGCAAGTCTCACAGAAATAGTGCAGGAATCTGACCAGTTCCATTGCTGCAAATAGGGTGCAACTTTAAACTGTCAAGTTGCCCTGGTGTGAACCAGGGAAAATGCTTGTTAATTCAAGGGGTAGAGGAAAAAGGAATACATGCCTTACTCTGGGAGGCTCCCTCTATCAATGTGACCAGTCCCTGGAAGGCTCTTTTTCAAAGAAGCTCCAGCCAGCGCTTTGCACACCGACATCACGTACCAATCCTACACTGTATGAGAGGATGGTAGGGGAGCGCCCACAGCACAAAGTCAGGAAGGAGGAGGAGAAGAGTGGTGACGTGTGGAATAAGATATAACACCTTACTGCTTTACCCCTAGACTTAACTAGCATGTAACCCTTACGGGGGGGGGGGGGGGTTTCCCTGCATTTGCCGAAGTTGGGCTATAAAAAGTTATATTTGAGAACAGGAAGAATAACTTACCGCAGAGCTGATCTTCTGATAAGTCACCCTGTGGGGGGAAATAGATGGATCAGACAGGTAATGGAACAATGCAACATAGAAGAGGATGGCGGCTCTCTACAATAGGCCCGGGTGTCATTCTACTGCTGCACATACAATTTTCTAGCGAAGGCAGGCCATACACAATGCAAATTTCCTTCCTGCAACCACATCCTATACTATCCCCTTTGACAAAGTCTTTCCAGACAAAAACGTACGTCAGGGAAGGACGCGCTAACGATACCACCCTAAGATCCGAGGCGATTGGCTGTTGCGATCGGTCCTGTGTGTGCGCCAGCCGGCATATTTACAATGCTGCTTTTCTCACTTGTGCAATGTAAGTGCAAAATTTGTATTCTTAATAAAAAAAATATATATATTTACAATATTGGGACTCTCTTTACATGTTTCTGGTATCCACCGTCGAATAGTCCTGTGTATTGCGAGCCCCCGATTGAAACTACAACGGTGTAAGAGGATCCTGTACCCCCTAAGGGGACCCTGGCAGGGTGAACAGCCTAATGCGGTCTATCTTGTTGCATCTGGTGAGCATACAAGCTGTCTGGTGAAGGATTTACACCTGAGTGCATTGCTGTTTAAACACATTGGTGCCTCCTCTCCCTAGTCTGCACCTGATGGGACACTATATCTACTAAAGACCTTTTCTTATAAGGACTATTAATTTTAATTTATACAGCCGCTTAGCATATGAATGATTCAGAGATATTTGTCACAAATCTCTAAGAACGTTGAATTGTGCAAATGTGTTATATAAAAATGTGTATTTTTTTCAGTACCAGTCAAATACTGTGCAAGTCATACAAGTGCTGGTAGGGGTATTAATCCATTGCCATCACAGTTAATAGGATTGAGTGCAGCTCATGTTTAAATATAAGCGTATCTTTCTCCCAAGGCTGCTGCTTACCCCTTCTTCACTTTTGCGATATGTCCATGTACCTATAGCGCAGTATCCACTTATTACATAGACAGGTTTTTAAATCAGGGAAGGTGGCATACACATGCAAGAACGCTAAACGGCAACCCAGGTTTTTACTTATATACACACACACGCCTGTGTGTACAGTCCCATTAAACACAACAGGCTGCATTTAGATCCGTAGAGAAAAATGCCTTAAAGGCCTAAAAACCTGGTGTGATGGAGCCCCAATAGTGTGGGGTACAGATCCATGCATAGAGGCCAGGACACCAGTCATCATTGGGGACTAACAAGTCCTACCAGTCCTCACCTGTCCACTACAGCCATGAAAGGACACAGCACTGAAACAACAACTGTCTGTGTTACCCCACAACAAATCAGCGTCATCTCTGCCCAATGACACGAAGAGGCTGGTGTGCAGCAACACAGAGAAGTGCTGTATCAGACCCCTATAGAATGGAGGCCCTGGCTTCTCTACGGAGACCCCTATAGAATGGAGGCCCTGGCTTCTCTACGGAGACCCCTATAGAATGGAGGCCCTGGCTTCTCTACGGAGCCCTGACACAGAGGAAGTGCCGGTCACACCCTCTATAAGCCCGGATAGAACCAGCCTAGGTCCCGCACTATTTCCTCACACAGACAAAGCCGCCGAACACTGGGCCCGCTCCCCACCCCTCCTCACCATGTCTCCTGCCGGTGCCTCTTCCGGAATGTACCACTCCCGGTCCTCGCCTGACAGATATGTAACACTGCTGACGTCACCTTCCCGGTGTGACCACGCCTAGCCAATGAGAAACGAGAGACGTTGACTAATATGGTACTGATCAACGTCTGTCGGTTTCTGCGGTCTTTGCGCCCTCTAACGGTGGCAGTGCTGTACTGCAGGACCATCGGGCGTATTCCTACCTAATGCTTGTATAAAAGGCAATTCAGCTCATCCTATTGTTTCAGCTCACGCCAAGGCCTAGTTTATACGCTTGAATTGGAATAGTGTACCACCACATTATGGGTGTCAGGTCCGAGCATTCCTAGATGAACAGTTTCCTGGAAAGTGGATTGGTCGTCGTGGGCCAGTTGAATGGCCCCCAAGGTCTCCCAATCTGACCCCCTTAGACTTTTATCTTTGGGGTCATCTGAAGGCAATTGTCTATGCTGTGAAGATACGAGATGTACAGCACCTGAAACTACGGATACTGGAAGCCTGTGCTAGCATTTCTCCTGCGGTGTTGCTATCAGTGTGTGAAGAGTGGGAGAAGAGGGTTGCATTGACAATCCAACACAATGGGCAGCACATTTTATAAGTGGTCAGAAACTTGTAAATAACTCATGAAAGAATAAAACCATTGTTTTTCTTGTGAAATTCCCAATAAGTTTGATGTGTCACATGACCCTCTTCCTATCGAAAAAACAAAAGTTGGATTCAAAATGGCCGACTTCAAAATGGCCGCCATGGTCACCACCCATCTTGAAAAGTTTCCCCCCTCACATATACTAATGTGCCACAAACAGGAAGTTAATATTACCAACCATTCCCATTTTATTAAGGTGTATCCATATAAACGGCCCACCCTGTAGAAAGGATAAAGTAAGGAATAAATAAAATAACAAAAAATGAAAATAAAAATAATAGTAAAAGTAAAAAAAATAAAAATAAATAAGATATAAAATAAAAAAATGAAAAATAAAAAATAAAATAATTTAAAAAATTAACCACTTCAGCCCCGGAAGGATTTCCAGCTTTAGGACCGGAGCCCTTTTTGCAATTCGGCACTGCGTCGCTTTAACTGAAAATTGTGCGGTCGTGCGACGTTGTACCCAAACGAAATTTGCGTCCTTTTTTCCCCACAAATAGAGCTTTCTTTTGGTGGTATTTGATCCCCTCTGCGTCATTTCTGATCGCCGCTATAAACAAAAGAAGAGCGACAATTTTGCAAAAAAACCCAAAATTTCTTACTTTTTGCTAGAATACAAATCCAAAAAAAAAATATAAAAAAAAATTTTTTTCACCGTTTTTGCCCGATTTATATTCTTCCTCATATTTGCGATAAAAAAAATCGCAATCGGCGTTTATTGATTGGTTTGCGCAAAAGTGGTCGCGTTTACGGATGATGAGAATTCATTTTTGGGGGTTTTTATTTTTTTTACTAGTAATGGCGGCGATCTGCGATTTTTAGCAGTACTGTGATATTTCAGCGGACATGTCGGACCATTTTGACACTTTTTTGGGACCATTGGCATTTATACAGCGATCAGTGCTATAAAAATGCACTGATTACTGTGTAAATGCCATTGGCAGTGAAGGGGTTAACCTGCAGGGGGCGCTCTAAGGGTTAATTATGTTCCCTGGGCGTGTTCTTACTGTATGGGGACTGCCCTGGCTGGGGAATGGAAGTGGTCACAGCCTTCATATACAGGAAGGCTGTGATCACAGCCCTTCCCCCTTCACAGAACGGAGGTCCGTGTTTACAAAAACGGACCTCCGTTCCTTCGCTCTGGGGGGGCCATCGAAGCCGCCGCACCCGCTCCCTGGCCCTCCCCGAACACAGTGAGCGCGCGGGCGCGCCTCCGGCGGCGCGCGCGCGCTCACAGTGCGCGTTATTGCAGCGGCCATCGTGTGACGGCGATTTGCGATAACGAGCCACTTTGTCGCCGTCAACCTGCGGTTGGCGGTCGGCAAGTGGTTAAACAATTAATATACTGATGGTAGAAATCACAAAATCAAAATTTTAAAATTACACGAATACACACTAGTAAAGGTGGCAATCAGCGATTTTTAGCGGGAGTGCGACATTATGGCAGACAAATCTGACACTTTTTGGGAACCAGTGACACCAATATGGTGATCAGTGCTAAAAAAAAATGCTCTGTCACTGTATAAATGACACTGGCAGGGAAGAGGTTAACATCAGGGGTGATTAAAGGGTTAAATGTGCTCTTGGGTGTGCTTTCTAACTTGGGGGGGGTGGGGATACTGTGATTGGAAGAAAACAGAGATCTGTGTTTCTGCTTAGCAGAAACACAAGATCTCTATTTTCCTCCCTCACGGAATGGCGGTCTGCCTTGTTTACATAGACAGACCGCTGTTCTGCTTCTCCTGTGAACAATTGCGGGTGGCCGGCGGCCATTGCAGCTGCCGAACCCACTGATTGGCTCCCGCTGTGTCCAAGCAGAGCAGAGAAGAGAAATCACGTACAGGTACGTGATTTTGCACTTAAGGGCCACTCTGCCACAGTATATGTACGTCCTTCATGCTTGTGCTGTCTAATTTGTCCCTTTGTATCATAAAATACCTGGCTGATACTGCCCTCCCCCCTGTAAACTGACCACTTTTATCATAGCTGCTGATCCATGATACTGTGGTCAGTTTACGTGCCTCCGTCATCAACAGCTCTCCTCTCTCACCCTCCCTCCCTGCCTGTCAGCTAGTCTCAGTGCCGATCTGCTCCATGCCCCTCCCTTACTGCTGCTATCATAACTGTGTGTTATGCCTACAATCCTCCGTGTTACATTACATTATGTGCTACAGTGTATGTGATGTTAAAAAAATATGCTGCTTTATACCTTATTTCATAGCGCCGCTCATCACTCATGTGACCATCCGCTCCTCTCCTCCCAGCTGACGTTAGCGGGGGATTCGCAGCTGCTCCCGCTGTAGTTATCAGATCGGAAGAGGAAAGCGGCGGGCAGTCACATGAGCCTCGTTATGAAATATGATATAAAGTGGCATATTTTTTTATAAAGCACATACACTGGGGCACATAATGTAATGTAACAAAGGGGATTGTAGTGTAGCGATACCCCCGAAGGAGCTGGTAAGTTTGTTCAGTCCGTTACCCTGCCTCTCAACCCCAATAACTGTCTCAGTCCCCTCTGGCGCACCCAGCTATACTAGGTTGAAGTGTTATTGTGTTACCTATCCTTTAACAGGACATAGTAAAGGAATAACACAGTGTTGAGAAATCAAAGACATTTACTCAAGCATATGATATATTAAAGAGGAACTCTAGATTGATAGGTTATAGCAATCACTAGTAAATAAATGACAACAAAATACCAATGTATAACATGCTATCTTAGTTGTAGTCTAAAGATTCTGTACACGAGAGCGGGTACAGGAGAGCAGGGGAATTACTACTGTACGTCAAACCACTCTCTACTATTCACTCCCCTGACAGCCACAAAATGAATAACGCGTGAAAGTTTACACTCAGATACAGACCAAATGCCTATAGATCAACCAGTATAATTATTATACTAAACAGGTACAACTCAATTGATTTTAGGTAAACTGTAGTAGCTGCAAACAGACTTTTTCCAAGTAGTGCACTATAATGATGTAAAACACTCTTACTGCAATGAAAGAAAGAACTTCACAGTGGCCACTGACTGTGCATGAAACTACAGCTGACAGCAATCCAGTAAAAGAGTTTAAATTATTGTATTCCAACTGTTTCTTCTCTTTTGATGCCTTGGCCTTGGCTAACAATAAGTATGAGAATATGTCTTTATGTGCACAGTGCTATATTGATGGGTCTAGCCCGATCACCCAACAGGAACAGTGATTGTGAGGGATGGATCCGCTGCTTGGATGACGGGAAGGATGAGGATGGAGATGATGAGGATGACACTCCAGCTCTCTAGCACCTTGGATCAACTTCTACCGTCTCTCTCTGCAGTTATCCCGGATCGATCGCCCCAGTGGGATGCAGGAAAAAGGAACAGGCTCCCCTTGGTGCAGGATAGATTCCCCAGGCTACTTACTGGAGTACTGCAAGGTTACTGAATCTCTCATTCTGTGGGAGTAGGCCAAAATTCAAGCCCTCCGACCACACAGGGTCCTGCTTGATCGATCACCGCAGTCCAGAGAGACTGTGTCAGGCCTCATCCTCTGCTTAAATAGCTTCTCCCATGAGGCACCTCTGCTCCCAGCAATCCTTCTGAGCCTGCTGCTTGTAAAAGCCTCTTTCATTGGCTGCTGTAACTGTTCTCTCCATTGGCTTTCTTCCTATGTCCATAGAAGCACACCAGAGAAACAGTGTAACCTGATCCTTCTGTGTGTCTCTGCACACAATACATTAAGTCCAGTCAGTGAAAACAAGAAGGAGAGGGAGCAATTCCCCCGCAGGGCTGACAGGTGCTTTCTCCCTTCTAGGAAAGCCTGTGTATTTACAGCGGCCGCTTAGCAAAAGCCGCAGAAACCGCAGAAAAACCAGGGCATCCGCTCAAGTAGCAATAACACACAGTGGCTTTACAACCGCTTTAACTGTTTTGGGAAACTATACTCGCCTTCTATCCAGTGCAATGGTGTTCAAGAGCTCCCCATGGGCTGCTGTCATCTTTGGCCTAGATCGGCTTCAGGGCACCGATCCTTGGCTATTTTCATTGGCCTGGCTGAGATGACATCACTCCAGAATATGCACAGGAGGTCATTCATCTTGGCATTGTCAAAATATGTACACTGAGCTGGGCATACAGGGTGTACAGGCAGGTAACTGAACTTTAATGCAGAGGAGACATAGTGGAGTTGATTTACTAAAACTGGAGAGTGATAAATCTGGTGCAGCTCTGCATAGAACCTAATCAGCTTCCAGGTTTCATTGTCAAAGCTTAATTGAAAAAGTTGAAGTTAGAAGCTGATTGGCTACCATGCACAGCTGCACCAGATTTTGCACTCTCCTGTTTCAGTATATCAACCCCAGTATGTTTCCTCTGCATTAAAGTATGGAAAGTAGGTTATATGGTTTTCAATGGCATAGTTCACACCAGTGTGGTCAGTTTCAATGCGTTCCAGTTCCTGAAAAAAAAAGTAAAACATGTTGCATTTTTTCTGCATTGAACTGTACTGGAATGTGGTAAAACGCATCGGAACGCACCAAAAACACACTGGAAAGCACCTAAATGCACCAAAAATGCACTGGAACTCATATGTCCTTATTTTAGGTTAAGAAAAAAAAGGGGAAAATGCACTGGACTGCATCAAAAATGCACCAAAAACGCATCAAAAATGCACTGGAACGCACCAAAAACACGTCAAACATGCATACAGAAAAGCATCTGGAATGCATCCAGACTTCGTTTCTATGGTGTGAACTGGCCCTGAGGCAGTTTTCAGGCTTTTTAGAAAAAGTCCCGAAAGCAGCATCTTTGGGGCGGGTTGGAAGCGCTATAAATAGAGCTCCCAAAACGCCCCTGCCCATTGCAATGAATGGGCAGCGCTTCCAAAGCACCTTAAAAGCGTTTTGAAAGTGCCCCAAAACGGGTCTTTTTTCCATTTTCTTAAGGTCACCTTGTCATGTGACCTTATAAAAACCGGTCCGCAAGCGCCCGAAAAGCGCAGCATAAGCGGACCTAAAATGCACCTAAAGCTCCGCAAAAACGACCAGCACTTTAATGCAGTTTTAGCTGCACTTCAGTGTGGAATGGGTCCAAAGGAAAAGTATAGCCAAAGCTATTTTGGCTGTACTTCTCTTGTAGGTCACAGTAGTGCAGTTCGTTCTGCACACCTGTGACCCATTTGCAGGCAACAACGGGCTAGAGTCCACTGTCTGTTGATGTCACTCAGCTGGCCTAGGCTCAAGAAAGATCCTGAATTTTTAGTTGAGATCCACCTAGATGTCTGGACTGGCACCTGGCTCAGCCTCTCAGCGAGCCACTGAGAGCCTGAGCCATCCCCTCCCATTCCCTCCACAGCCCAGTGCTCCTATCCTTTTCAGCCTAGTAAGCTGCAATCTTAGCCTCTGTTTGATCTGCCACTGCCATGGGTTGAACATGCGATCAGTTAAGACACCAGCAATTTGATGGTTTGACAGTTTGGTTGACAGCACAAGCAAATGTGACAGCTTTCCCAGCATGCCGGGAATGTAACTGTTTTTTAAAACCGTTAAATTGATGACTTTGAAATGTGGCTGGTGCATGCAGGGTTCAGGTCATTATGTGACATAGTTTACTCTGCATATGTCACTTTCCTTTGTGAAGGGCATTTATACAGGGGAACCAACCTCGTGTAAGGAAGTCAGCGTGGGAAGCATACAGTGAGGACTGGTCTTATCATGTAAGATTTTTTCAGGCTGCTACCCCTCCAACTTTTCAGAGAGCATTTGACAGGCAATGAGGAGGCGTTATGTTTTACCCGTAAAGGCCTGCAACACTGTGGCACAGCCATTTGTATTGTCCCTGGTTGCAAGGCACTTGTGGTGCAGCCCCATTCACTAGGAAGTGTCACCTTCTGTGAAAGTGTGTTTAATTCTTGCCGTGGCCACAAAGTATAACACTGTGGCTGCAGCATGTGTACACCCCTGTCCACTGCCTTTGCAGCTTAGGGGGGCGTGGTTGGGGGGATCAGCTGTGTGTTTTTACTGCCTCCAAAATGCAAGTGTAAATGACCCCTTAAAGGAAATGTACCCTACTTAGAAGAAATTACCATTCATTTCAGAAAGGGCAGAAAGTGTGAGAAATCCCTCAAATGGGACACAGATGGCAAAAAATTATTATTGTAGAAAAATACTGATAGGGGTTTCAACATTTCCTTGCTCTATCCGAAACTAAAAGAGGTTTTGGCTTTAGATACTTAATACAGTGTATGTAGCATCCAGAGATTGTCTCATTTTTATTTAGATGCCAAGCAGAGATCTGTGAATGAAGAAACTACACGTCCTAACTTGTAGTTCTTAGTCAACTATGAGCGCACTGATTAATGCACTCTAAAGCCCCATACACACTATTAGATTTTCTGTAGACTTTTGTCTACAGATTTACCAAAACCATATAATATGAGATCAAACCTTAGGAGTTTAAATTAGCATTCAATCAGGCCGGCCCTTACACTACATGGTTTTGGTAAGTCTGAAGACAAAAGTCTACAGAATATCTAATAGTGTGTATGGGGCTTTAGTCCATTCACACTTCCTCCAGCTTTCAAACTGAAAGTCTGTAGAGAAGTATGAGCAAAAAGCTAGAGGATAAGTCTGCAGGAGCCTGACATTGCACCTGCTATCTACTGATCACTGGAGAAATGCTTGTAAAAAATAATAATAATTACATTTTTTTTTTGCATCCAGAAACCTGCATTTATTTTTTTATTTTTTTACAAAGGTGAACTCATCCTTTAACCACGTCAGCCCCGGAAGGATTTGCTGCTTTAGGACTGGAGCCCTTTTTGCGATTCGGCACTGCGTCGCTTTAACTGACAATTGCGCGGTCGTGCAACGTTGTACCCAAGCGAAATTTGCGTCCTTTTTTCCCCACAAACAGAGCTTTCTTTTGGTGGTATTTGATCACCTCTGCGTCATTTCTGATCACCGCTATAAACAAAAGAAAAGCGACAATTTTGCAAAAAAACCCAAATTTCTTACTTTTTGCTAGAATACATATCCAAAAAAAAAATATAAAAAAACATTTTTTTTCATCGGTTTTGGCCGATTTATATTCTTCCTCATATTTGCGATAAAAAAAAATCGCAATCGGCGTTTATTGATTGGTTTGCGCAAAAGTGGTCGCGTTTACAGATGATGAGAATTCATTTTTGGGGTTTTTTTTTTTATTTTTTTACTAGTAATGGCGGCGATCTGCGATTTTTTGCGGTACTGCGATATTTCAGCGGACATGTCGGACTATTTTGACACTTTTTTGGGACCATTGGCATTTATACAGCGATCAGTGCTATAAAAATGCACTGATTACTGTGTAAATGCCATTGGCAGTGAAGGGGTTAACCTGCAGGGGGCGCTCTAAGGGTTAGGTATGTTCCCTGTGCGTGTTCTAACTGTAGGGGGACTGTACTAGCTGGGGAAGGGAAGTGGTCACAGCCTTCGTATACAGGAAGGCTGTGATCACAGCCTTTCCCCCTCACACAGAGCGGAGGTCCGTGTTTACTTACACGGACCTCCGCTCCTTCGCTCCGGGGGGGCCATCGCGGGTAGCCGGCGGCAATCGAAGCCGCCGCACCCGCTCCCTGGCCCTCCCCGAACACAGTGAGCACACGCGCGCGCCCTCCATATGACGGCGATTTGCGCTCACGAGCCACCTTGCCGCCGTCAATTGCCGATCGGCGGTCGGCAAGGGGTTAACAATGCACCTATGATACATACCATTACATGCACATATGTTAGGCCCCTTTCACACGAACGGATAGAATCCTGCTTTTAGCTGCGGATAGATGAAGTTATCTACCGCAGCTATACTGTGACAATACTTTCCTATGGCCCCTTTCGCACTCTGCATTTAGCAACGGTTTTGTTACAGACGATTTAGAACGATTCGAAAAAATGGATTGGAATGCGTCCAGGAACGATGTTATGCAGCTAACTGCACGTATCTGCACGAATCTGCAGGTAAACTATGTCAGCTACGGATAGCAATGGCAACAAGCATAGAAATCAATAGGAAGCACTTCAGAAATGTCAAGAATGTTAACAATGTTTCCACCGCAGCTAAACGTAGCAGCATGTATTCGTGGCTAATCGGAATGTAACAAATGCAAGTAATCGTTGTGCTTTAACCTCTGGTTATCTGACTTGCATTTAGCAATGGCAGAACAGCTGATTCTATCCGTCCGTGTGAAAGGGGCCTTATAGCGTACATATGTCACACTAACAATTGCCATTTTGCTATGGCGCACCTAACGGAAAGAAAGATTTTCTCAAATGTTCTGTTTTATATGTACTGTGCAAGTGTGCACTGATATCACTAAAGGTGAGTGCAAAAAAAAAATGTACTAAAAGTAAAAAGTCATATTACATGCTGGGCAGAGGGTGCAACAGTGCACATGCATATAACATGTGCAGAAGTTTTGACAATGGCATTTGACAGTAAACAATTTCAGATGCTGCTGCCTTATGAGTGCAGGAAATGCTGTCAACCTAGAAAGCAGCGAGCAGGGTTAGTTGTGGTACGCTGCCGTCAAGCTACAGACCAGCAATGACAATGCTAATAGCCATGCACCCTGCAATGTCCATGTATGGCCAGCTTTGGCTGAGGACATCATACAGTCTGTCATTTCATCACACACTTCTATCCCTAACTTATTTACAATTTAAATAATTTTGCTTCTATCTCTAGATTCTCAGTGAACCAACTATATCTATGGCAATGAGTGTCACGCTACAACCCCAAATGGAGATGAACCTCCTACTGGTTTTCATAGACAGACTCTCCTGTAATCAGTTAAAACTTTAACACCCATTTATAAAACTCTTTTTCCAGCCAATCTTCCACCAATCCAATGGCATGTGAATTCCTTTCTTGACTCATGGCAACATTTTCACATAACCTGGTTTGGCAGGATGACTGCCGCTAAGATGACATATCAGTCCAAATTGCTTTATGCATTTGGAAACCTCCCCATTCCCACCCATATTCTCTGTATACGGTAATGTAAAACCCTAGTATATATGGGCAAAGCTAAACCCAGGATCAACAACACTATCTCATTTAGCCCTAAACCCTATAGAGGCTTATCTGTACCAAATACCTATAATTATTATTAAGCTGGCAATATCGCCCCTTGGGCTATCTACATACCACTCAACTCATGAACTCTCACTTTAGGCTACACTGCTGGATTTGATTGATTCTGTTCCAAAACCCTTAACATTCCTCATTTGACTTCTGACTGCTCACTGCCCCAAATCCCTAAATTTCATTCCCTGAAACTCTTGGACTCTGTCAAATACGCCAGTGGATTGGTGCTGCCCCACCTTCCTCTCCTAGAAATTCTGCCCCTAATTCCTGCCAGGAGTGGACCACCAATCTCAGTGGAATTAATACAGGTTTAGAGAAATTCACTCCCTGCTTAAAATAAAAGGAAGTTTTAATAAATTTGAGAAACCCATGACATTCCTCTAAGGCAGTGGTTCTCAACTCCGGTCCTCGGGACCCCCCAACAGGCCAGGTTTGCAGGATAACTGAAATACATCACAGGTGATACAATTTGCTGCTCAGTGATTGCAGTGTTCTAGTCTGCATCTCCCCAAGGTAATACTTAAAACCTGACCTGTTGGTGGGTCCCGAGAACCGGAGTTGAGAACCACTGCTCTAAGGTAATATTTCTGCTATCTACAGATTAGACACTACAGGGCGGATTTACTAAAGGCAACGTTGGAAGTGAAGTTGCACTCATTTTCCCGAGAGCTCTGCTGATTTCCATCATCCAATCATGTTCAAGCAAAAATGTTGTTTTTATTTTCCTTGCATCTGATTGGGTATTCTTTACAAAGTGAAGCTTCACCGCATTCACTAAGCTCTGGGGAAAATGAGTGCAGTTGCACTTACAGAGTGCACAGTCTATTTGCCTTTAGTACATCTACCCCTACTACAGGTTTTATCTCTCTAATTTTAACCTTCATATTATGTGCCAAAGCCATCACCACCAAAACATATCAGCAACCTCCCACAACCTCTCCAAACCCCGCAAGATTAGCAGGATATTCGTCTGATGACTGCTGAAGCCTCCTGAAATGTCTTGGCACTATAGAACCCTTATAAAGTTCTTTAGGACTGGCATTATACTCCTGCATCTTTTGTGTAGCGTGATTTATACCAACATACCCCCAGCCATATTTGGTGGCACTGCCCTGAAGCATCTAGGCTTTGGATTTGAGTATACAACCTCATTCACACTCTTTCCAATACAAACATTGGCAGAGGTCCTTAAGAGGCAAATCCATGCCTGTCCGCCTGTGTACATGCACACTGTATATTCACAGCCACCAAATTTGTGATAGCAGGGCCTCAAAAATTCCAAACTGAAACAAAATCAATGAAATTATGTCTAATGAAAAGCTATCAGGAATGTTAAACGATTCCCATGAAAAAAATCTTAAAATACAGCAAACATTAATATTATATTTACATCTGCCTAATTTTTACATAATGTTACAGTTATTTTGAAGATGCTCTTCTTCTTTTTGGAAGAACATTTTCCATGCCCCCCCTCCCCTCTACTTGTTCTTCACACCTGCTCTCTCATTTGTCCCTCTTCCCGCACTCTTTCCTGCTCTTCTACCCTCTCCATGGGCGTCTGCAGAACTTTTTTCAGGGGGGGGGCATCATTTTAAGTTCACCCATGCTCCGCCCCTTTCGACAATGTCATAAATGGGAGGGGCTTAGCCGCGACTCGCAATTATTTATTTTTAAGGGGGAAATGGCAGACTTTATTCCAGGCATGTGCTATGTACAGGGTGCAGATTCCAGGCGTGTGCTATGTACATCAAATCACATTATTTTTATTACAACATTGTCATATATAATAAAATAGTTCAACTCACCATAATGCAGAATCAGTGGGAACCCTTAGCTTGTCACTTGCCACCAGATGCAGCCTGCCACTTGCCACCTTTGCTTGCGACCAGATGCAGTGTCACTTGAACCTGCAGCCTGCCCACTGTGCGGTGTCACTTACCACCTGCCCACTGTGTAGTGTCACTTGCTACCGCAGCCTGCTCACTGTGTAGTGTCACTTGCCACCTGCTCACTGTGTAGTGTCACTTGCCTGCTCACTGTGTAGTGCCACTTACCACCTGCCCACTGTGTAGTGCCACTTGCCATCTGCCCACTGTGCTGTGTCACTTGCCACTGCAGCCTGTGAACTGTGTAGAGCCACTTGCCACCTGCCCACTGTGCAGTGCCACTTTCCCAATGCAGCCTGCCCACTGTGTAGTGCCACTTGCCACCATATCCTGCCCACTGTGTAGTGCCACTTGCCCACTGTGTAGTGCCACTTGCCAATGCAGCCTGCCCACTGTGCAGTGCCACTTTCCCACTGTGTAGTGCCACTTGCTACCGCAGTCTGCCCACTTTGTAGTGCCATATGCCACCGCAGCCTGCCCACTGTGTAATGCCACTTGCCACCAGTCTGCCCACTGTGTAGTGCCACTTGCCACCGCAGCCTGCCACCAGTCTAACACACCAGTGCCCCGGCCCCCCAGGGAAGGTGAATGCCCCCAGCCACTGTGGCTCCTCCCAGTGGCAGTGCAGCACAGGGGTTGGGGAGTACATTGCTTTAAAGCATGCTGGAGGCTGGAGTCCAGAGATGATAGAGTAAGCTTGTGCCAGCAGATGTCCATGGTGGAGGCGGAGCCGGCCTGGATGATAGAGGAGGTGGGTGGAGTGGACATCCGTAGTGGAGGCTGAGCCAGCACCGGAGGAGAAGATAGAGGAGGTGGGTGGGTGCCAGACATCAGACTGTGGTGGAGGCGGAGCCGGCCCGGAGATGATAGAGGAGGTGGATGCAGTGGACATTCATAGTGGAGGCGGAGCCGGCCCGGAGATGATAGAGGAGGTGGATGGAGTGGACATTCACAGTGGAGGCGGAGCCAGCCACCTGCGGAGAGCACTACAAGCGGAGGTAGAAAAAATTAACTCCTCCTCCGCTTTGAATGCAGGGAGGGAGCTGCGGCCGTGATGTCACTGGTTTCTAGACGCTAGGCGGCTCTAGCAACCAGTGGACTGGCCAGTAGAAGAGTCTGTCAGGTAGTGGTGGAGGCAGAGCAAGTGCCAGTGCTATGGCAGGTTTGATCCTCTGTCAGCTTCATTCCGGGACACTGTATTGTCCCGGAATGAAGGTGCCCGGGACCTGGGGCATACAGGACACCTTGCGATCCCTGATTCCAGGGGAGGGCACTTGCCCCCCCTTGCCCCTACCTGCGGACGCCCATGACCCTCTCCCTTTTTATTTTTCCTGCAGTGCAGTGCCATTTATTGTTTCTGAATGGCACCCCAATAAACTTTCTTAGTGCACCTGGATTACAGCCTAATGTGCATTGTAGTGCACAGTACTGCTGAATATTCTGCATGCACAATTTTTGGTCCATCATTAGACAACCTAATCAAATGAATGGGTTGCCTCAATTCAATGCTCATTACCATGTGACACAGTGCATGTTAATGCGTACATTGTGCAGCTCCTCCATTCAGAAAATGTTTTATATTCTTTTTCAAAGAGTATAGGGTGCTCAGTGATTGTATAGGGGGTGAAGGAATGTCATAATCTCCTCTTGTCCAATCACAGAATGCTTTGTATTGTTTGAATAGAATACAAAATGTTTTCTGAATGGAGGAGCTGCATAGGGAGCAACCTGCTGAGATGGCCATGCTCCAGCCCCAACTGTCTCACCATTGACTGTCAAAGTCTGCATGTAAGTAACATTTCTCAAGAAATAAGCACTAGCCAATAATGTACCTCTAATGATGTGTGCCCCATTATTGGCTAGTGCTTATTTCTTGAAAAATGTTACTTACATGCAGACTTTGACAGTCAGTGGTGAGACAGTTGGGGCTGGAGCATGGCCATCTCAGCAGGTTGCTCCCTATGCAGCTCCTCCATTCAGAAAACATTTTGTATTCTATTCAAACAATACAAAGCATTCTGTGATTGGACAAGATGAGATTATGACATTCCTTCAGTATTTCTGATCATGGTGGTTCCCGAGTGTGAGTGGGTGGGGTCTCTAAATAGGGATTATGCTGTATTTCATAAGAGGTAACCAATGCAGCCTCAGTGGCCAACCAAATGATAACCTCAACTGGCACCAACAGTCAAGTACATTGGCCAAATGGGCTGCCAAGTCATACAGGTAGAAAACCAAACAAGGAAACCAAGGAAAGGACCTTGGTTGTTATTTTGGTGCACTTTTTGAGTCACATGTCCATGTTTCACAGGTGCATGATTAGAGTCAGGCAACCAGAAAACGCATCAAAAACACATATGCCTTTTTACTGCATTTTTTTTTAACAGAACAGTATGAAAAGGCCCTAAGGAGTATACATGTACTCCCTTAATAGAGGGGGAAGAGCTGATCAAAGCTCTCAAAGGCTCCATTACTAGGGCAAGGAAAGCTCTGCTTGTGCCCATTTTTATCTTTAGGCTCCATTTCAACTTCTCAGTGTTAATATTTTTTTCTGATTCCTCACTGCTAAAGCATAACAACCACATAAATGCTGTTGTTTTTATGAAACATTTTCATATCTATATTCAAATAGTTACTAGGAAGGCTCCTTCACTGAGTCCCATGAATTTTCAACTACTATGTATATCCCACTTTTACAACTATCTTCTTATCTTACATACTTTTTAGGCTGCAATTTATATTTGTTCTCACAAAGGTTAAGCACATCACAAGCCAACACTCACTTACTAGCTCCTTACAATCTTACAGCATCTACAGTGCCTTGAAAAAGTATTCATACCCCTTAGAAATTTTTCACATTTTATTGGGATTATACAGTATCTCACAAAAGTGAGTACACCTCTCACATTTTTGTAAATATTTTATTATATCTTTTCATGTGACAACACTGAAGAAATGACACTTTGCTGCAATGTAAAGTAGTGAGTGTACAGCTTGTATAGAAGTGTAATTTTGCTGTCCTCTCAAAATAACTCAACACACAGCCATTAATGTCTAAACCGCTGGCAACGAAAATGAGTACAAGTGAAAATGACCAAATTGAGACCATTTAGCCATTTTCCCTCCTCGGTGTCATGTAAATCGTTAGCGTTACAACATCTCAGGTGTAAATGGGGAGCATGTGTGTTAAATTTGGTGTTATCGCTCTCACTCACTTTCACTGGAAGTTCAACATGGCACCTCATGGCAAAGAACTCTCTGAGGATCTGAAAAAAAGAATTGTTTTTCTACATAAAGATGGCCTAGGTTATAAGAAGATTGCCAAGACCCTGAAACTGAGCTGCAGCATGGTGGCCAAGACCATACAGCGGTTTAACAGGGCAGGTTCCATTCAGAACAGGCCTTGCCATGGACAACCAAAGAAGTTAAGTGCACGTGCTCAGCGTCATATCCAGAGGTTGTCTTTGGGAAATAGACGTATGAGGGCTGCCAGCATTGCTGCAGAGGTTGAAGGGGAGGGGGTCAGCCTGTCAGTGCTAAGACCATATGCCGCACACTTCATCAAATTGATCTGCTTGGCTGTTGTCTCTGAAGGAAGCCTCTTCTAAAGATGATGCACAAGAAAGCCCGCAAACAGTTTGCTGAAGACAAGCAGACTAAAGGCATGGATTACTGGAACCATGTCCTGTGGTCTGATGAGACCAAGATAAACTTATTTGGTGGTGAATGATGGTATGAAGCGTGTGTGGCGGCAACCAGGTGAGGAGTACAAAGACAAGTGTGCCTTGCCTACAGTCAAGCATGGCGGCGGGAGTGTCATGGTCTGGGGCTGCATGAGTGCTGCCAGCACAGGGGAGCTACAGTTCATTGAGGGAACCATAAATGCCAACATGTACTATGACATACTGAAGCAGAGCATGATCCCCTCCCTTTGGAGACTGGGCCACAGGGCAGTGTTCCAATATGATAACCCCAAACACACCTCCAAGGCGACCACTGCTTTGCTAAAGAAGCTGAGGGTAAAGGTGATGGACTGGCCAAGCATGTCTCCAGACCTAAACCCTATTGAGCAAATGTGGGGCATCCTCAAACAGGAGGAGCGCAAGGTCTCTAATATCCACCAGCTCCGTGATGTCGTCATGGAGGAGTGGAAGAGGACTCCATTGGCAACTTGTGAAGCTTTGGTGAACTCCATGCCCAAGAGGGTCAGTGCTGGAAAATAATGGTGGCCACACAAAATATTGACGCTTTGGGCCCAATTTGGACATTTTCGCTTAGGGGTTTACTCACTTTTGTTGGCAGCGGGCATACATACACACAGTCTGCATTCCAGACCTGGACATACCTGCTAATTGCAGAACTGCACCCACCCTGTAAGAGACCCGGGGCTATGGGCCCCAGACTCTGGGCTATAGCCCCAATAGCCACCCCCTAGCAACGCCTCTGCCTCTGACCTAGTCTCAAGTCTTTTGCAGACTCTAACAGGTTTTCTTCTAAGATTGCCATGTATTTGGCTCAATCCATCTTCCCATCAACTCTGACCAGCTTTCCAGGCCCTGCTGAAGAAAAGCGTCCACAACATGATGCTGCCACCACCATGTTTCACAGTGGGGATTGTGTGTTCAGGGTGATGTGCAGTGCTAGTTTTCCGTCACACACAGCGTTTTACTTTTAGGCCAAAAAGTTCAATTTGGTCTCATCTGACCAGAGCACCTTCTTCCACATGTTTACTGTGTCCCCCACATGGCTTCTCACAAACTGCAAACGGGACTTCTTATGGCTTTCTTTCAACAATGTCTTTCTTCTTGCCACTCTTCCATAAAGGCCAGATTTGTCGAGTGCATGACTAATAATTGTCCTGTGGACAGATTCTCCCACCTGAGCTGTGGATCTCTGCAGCTCCTCCAGAGTTACCATGGGCCTCTTGGCTGCTTCTCTGATTAATGCTCTTCATGCCCGACCTGTCAGTTTAGGTGGACGGCCATGTCTTGGTAGCTGTGCAGTTGTGCCATACTCTTTCCATTTTCGGATGTTGGATTGAACAGTGCTTTGTGAGATGTTCAAAGCTTGGGATATTTTTTATAACCTAACCCTGCTTTAAACTTCTCCAAAACATTATCCCTGACCTGTCTGGTGTGTTCCTTGGCCTTCATGGCACTGTTTGTTCACTAAGGCTCACTAACAAACCTCTGTGGGCTTCACAGAACAGCTGTATTTATACTGAGATTAAATTACACACATGTGGACTCTATTTACTAATTGGATGACTTCTGAAGGCAATTGGTTCCCTTCCACTAGATTTTAGTTAGGGGTATCAGAGTAAGGAGGCTGAATACAAATGTAAGACACACTTTTCAGGTATTTATCATTTTCCTTCCACTTCACAATTATGTGCCACTTTGTGTTGGTCTATCACTTTTCAGGTATTTATCATTTTCAGGTATTTATCATTTTCCTTCCACTTCACAATTATGTGCCACTTTGTGTTGGTCTATCACATAAAATCCCAATAAAATACATTTACGTTTTTGGTTGCAACATGACAAAGTGTGGAACATTTCAAGGGATATGAACACTTTTTTTAAGGCACTGTACATTTAATTAGCCTGACTTCAGTAAACTGAATCTGTTTAGCTGACAAGGGTTAAAAGAGTTCTAAAATGTGGGCAGCTTGTAGTACCTGCTAATGCCTCTTTCAGTCTTAAAATTAATCCCTATACCAATGTGGATACCATTTGATCCAAAGCCCAGCTGTTCAAGGGTTCTTTGATTTTGAAATTAAGCCCCACCACCCACCATTTGTCCCCATTTATCACATCACATCCCCTTATTTTCTATCTTTGTGACATTGGTCATCAAGACAAAGAAAAGGGCCCCAGCAAAGAAACAGAGGGGTTGATTTACTAAAGGCAAATCCTCTCTGCTCCACAAGTGCACTGGGAAGTGCAGTCACTGTAGATCCGAGGGGGGGCATGCAAGGAAAATAAAAAACAGCATTTTTGCTTGTACATGATTGGATGATAAAATCAGCAGAGCTTCCCCTCATTTCAGATCTTCCCCTCAGATTTACAGCGACTGCACTTCCAAGTGCACTTGTGGAGCAAAGTGGATTTGCCTTTAGTAAATAAACCCCAGAGAGCTCAATAAAAACATTTCAGAGGGTCTAACTCTTCTCTACTTTATCCAAAATTATTAGAAACAAAAAGGTTTGCCTTTACATATGCTAGTCTACACACAACATGTACATATATATGTTTACCTGTAGGTGTCAGTAGCTGAAAGCTCGTGACCGATAGCCAGTTTCTAACCTTGATACTCTTTATTTGTACGAGGTGTGGCTAAAAAGTTTGGTGAATGGTATCGGAAAACAAACAAAATAGAAGATACAAACAAATTACATTTAT
>BLSH010481424.1:1397148-1410372 GCA_018402905.1 Glandirana rugosa
TATGTACTGTTTTTTCACACTTTGTTGACTTTTATACAGTATAAGATCCAAGAAGTTTCATCGGTGGAAAACGAAACTAATGACGAAACGTGTGAGAACCGTAAGAGAACTACTCGAAGTTCTCCATCAGTGGACTTTACCAAAAGTGAAGTGTCCACACGGGACAATCCAAATTATTCACACTAAAGAACGGAATATTCCGTGGTAAGTGTGTCCCCGCTGACAGCGAGGCTGAACCCATCGGAGTTCAGCGGGGTCCAGCGAACTGTAGACTTTAGGGTAACTTTACTTACCCTCGGCAGAATTACATGCGATTTAAGACGGCTCCCATTCATTTCAATGGGATTTCAGATGTCAAGCGACCTGGGGCGACTTGAGGCTACCCAAGTCGGAGCGACAGTCGCCCCTGTGTGAATGGTGCCTTATAAGGCAAGAAATCACACTTATTAAACCTAACAGGGCACACCTGTGAAGTGAAAACCATTTCAGGTGACTACCTCTTGAAGCTCATCAAGAGAATGCCAAGAGTGTGCAAAGCAGTAATCAAAGCAAAAGGTGGCTACTTTGAAGAACCTAGAATATGACATATTTTCAGTTGTTTCACACTTTTTTGTCATGTATATAATTCCACATGTGTTAATTCATAGTTTTGATGCCTTCAGTGGGAATCTACAATTTTCATAGTCATGAAAATAAAGAAAACTCTTTGAATGAGAAGGTGTGTCCAAACTTTTGGTCTGTCCAAACATTTGGTCTGTACTGTATATATATATATATATATATATATATATATATATATATATATATATATATATATATACACACATATATATATATATATATATATATCCTGTATATACATATACACATCAATACATACATGGTCTGTTTAACTTTGTCCTGCTATAGCGAACCCAGAAAGATTATTGCATGGCTATTCAAAAAATGTAAACTTAATCATATGGCTTAGGGCCCTGGTGCCCAACATACAGCCCGGGCCTGCTGGCCCTCTGCGTGTGGCTGTATCATACCAGTTAGGCAACAGAGTGGCAGTGGGATGCCGGGCACTGCAATGCATGCTATGTTCCAGAATCTGGAACTGAAATGAAGACTGCATTGTGGGCAGAGTTAGCTCCACCCACAGTACATGTCAACTCCCGGCCTTGAGGCAAAGGAGTGTGTGATCAGGTAAGTGATCACAAATGGAATAGGGGAGAAGGCTGGAATTGGGGAAGGGGTTACTTTAGTGTTCATATTACTGTCACTGGCACCAATGTTAAAGGGTTATTATTGTGGGCACTGACACCAATGTCAAAGGGTTATTATTGCATCCACTGACACCAATACTGTTTTTTTTTTTTTTACTGCTGTTGACACCAATGCTAGGGGTTAATATTGTGTCCACTGACACCAATGTTGGAGGTTATTATTGGGTCCACTGCCACATGTGCTGGGGGTTATTATTACTGCCACTGCAGCAGGGCCAACATTTTTGGCTATTGAGACTACAGCCATTTAGGGCTGTGCTGCAATTGATTTCAAGTCGACCACCACTGGCTTAAGGCTTATTCGCATGTCTGCGCTGTGTTGCAGTGTCCTATGGAACACACATTAATGTGCATTGTGTTAAGGCAGCCTATACAGTTTTCAATGGGCTACCAATGCATCACAACACAAAGATAAATGGTCATGGCCCATTTTTTCCATGCAGTATGCCATAATGAGCAAATGCGTGGCGTGTCTTTGCCTAAGAGCACATGTAGAGTTAAAAAAATCCTTGTCATGTCCTTGTTGCAATACAAAGGGCAAGGACATCTGATCTACAGTTGATTGATTAATTGATTTTCCTAATGTTTTCCCCAGTTTACACAATTTACTAAGAAAAGATGAGCATACAGATTTTACTGCCCTTGTATACACAATCCAGTGCTTGTTTTACTTCAGAAGCATACATTTACGCTTGCTGTGGTTGAAAATACAGACTGTTTAATAGGGTACATTCTTGTTAATTTACTGTTTTGGAGAAAGATCCTGAATGCTGCATTGTTGGTGCATTGACATGCTGACATATGCACACATCCCATTCAAATAAACCAAATCCAGTCACACTCTTAAAGCAAACGTTTACACGTGCAAGACCCATTTAGTCACCATGAGCAAAGATAACCTCCTGGGCTGGTACCTCCACCTGTGTAGCTTATGCTCACTGAATTCTCCCATGTGACAGCACTGGGGATTGGTGATTGGCCACTCAAGTAACATGTTCTGTCACAGTGACAAAAGCTGGCAATAGCTGCTAAGGTTTAAACCCCATCTAACACAGCATTAGAGCTGATAAATGGGAGCTCAGACTAGGAATGTTTTAGAAAAAAACAAATACACTTACCAGGAGGGCCTACTAAAGTTGGCACAGAAATATTTAAATTACTACTTATATTAAGCCCCATCAGTTAAAGCATATATAAAGTAAAAAAAAAGCAGTACATCTCTACAATACCTGCACTTTGCCCCATGATGTATCTCTTTAAATACCCTACAGGACAGGAAATTTGTAGCAAAGATAAAGAAACAATGGCGCACTGGCCTAGCGCATTATCTTCAGATAAAATAATTTTATTAAAAAGTTAAAATCATACTCACAAGTGAGCCGTTAAATTAAGCATGTCAAACATGTGGAGTCCTTCCAATCCATAACCGTTCAAGGTTGCCACCTCTTCGTCAGAGCCTACTATACACCAACAGCGTCACACATTTATACACCAGATAATGATATAGTGGTGGGGGGGGGGGGTTAGTCTGCGAACCCACGCCCCACAGAAAAATACCTGTTAATCTGCCAGAAATGTACTCAGCTCCCGATTTTCTCTGTCAAATGGCAACACGCGCCTTTTTGGGGCCTAAAATTGCAAGACTTGTTGCCAGCTCCTCCCAGTTTTCTGTTGGAACCTACTGGAACCCAGATATTACAAAACCATTTCAATGTTATATTTAACAGACCAAAAGGTAGCAAATAAGTGAAGCTTATTGTTGGACTTAACATACATTCTAAAGGTTAATAAGTTCACCTTTTCAACAACACAGCCTAAGAAGTCCTATGCAGAGGCCCAGTCAGTGGTGGCCCGCCCATAGAGTGCGCACTTGCGCCGCCCCCCAAGCTGTTCAGCAAGGGAAAAGAAAAGTGGCCACTTTAAAAGTTGTCCGGGCGCCGGACACACAGAGGTCTATGGGAAGCCGATTTGCCCATGTTTAGGGAGTGTTTGGGGTGCAAGCAATGCACCCCAAACATTCCCCCACTCTACACTCATTCGTGTAGTCCTCCATTTGTATTCTTTTCATTGGCAGGGACCGGAGGACAGTGGGCGTCACTTCTGGTTTCCCGGCTCAGAGTGCACTGACTGTCGTGTGCTGAGCGGTGGCGGCATGTCACTGTCTCCTAACGATATGTAAACCGCCGCGCGGCCACCAGACTCAGTGTCAGTCAGACAACCTTGTCTCTCTTTCTTCCTAGCTAAGCTGAGGTCTACTCGCCGCCCGTCCACTCTGCACACACATCCCTCAATTGCCCAGCAGGAAAGACACACAAACACAGACTGATAAGGTTTATTTCAGAGTCCAAAAGGGGAAGCACATTGAGTCTGCATAGGCTAAGACTGTGAGCAAACACTGCACTGAGGACAGACTTTGTATTAGTGATGTAACATTCAAGTGCCTGGCACAAATAGCAAGAGTCTCTCTCTCTCCTGTGAGGCTGAGCTGTATACTCTGTCCTGTGATGCTGCGGCTGTATACTCTGTCCTGTAAGGCTGAGCTGTATACTCTGTCCTGTGATTCTGGCACTGTATACTCTGTCCTGTGATGCTGAGCTATATACTCCTGACACTATGGGTGGAAGCAAGTGGACAGAGTGTGTGGATTCTATAAGGGGAAGGGCTTATGAGAAGTGGAAGAGGTCAAAAAGGAAGGCCGGGGTCTGGCACTCCTCCATCCTAAAATTTCACCAACCTCCACTGGGCCCAGTAGATATTAAATAACTGTGCAACTTTGTTAATGTTCATTAATTTTATTTGTCATACCTGTAGGCCATTTGACTCCCCAGAAGCCTGTCCATAAAACTCCCACTTAGCAATTCCCACATCCTGACTTGTTGCTAGGATGTGAAAACCATTGTAACTAACAGTTTTCACACCCTAGCAACAAAGCAGGTTGGGTAACTGTGGGTGGTTGGGGGGAGAGGGTCAGAGAGTGGACATATTGAAGTGGGGTGTGACAGCAATAGATGTTAGAGCAGACAAAAAGTGATGGCCCAATAGAAGGGAGGCCATGGTTCGCAAGCTACTCAGCGCCAGTCTGGAGTGTGCATGCTGTGCAGTGCTTGCTATGTGGTGCCCCCATCCCTTTTGAATTAGGTGTCTGTCCTGTCTGCTCTCCATTTGTATTTGCCCTGGTGCCAGTGAATAGAAATACAAAGTAGCCATACAGTCTATTTTCGAAATTTGCCCTAATAGTTTTACTGCTAATGTCAAGGTAAACTTACTAAATGATTAATTATTATCATAATAATAGGTGCACACAGGAAACATCTTTATATTTACCATGAACATGCACTGAACATCTAAATGATAAGTATACCTATAACAAAAAAATAATACATGCATATATTTTTGCATTTAAAAAATGTGCATTTATTAGTTTTTCTACAGGAGCCTGGAAAATATTGCACCTGTGGTCACTGGATTGTGGGTGTAATGTCAGGCTCCTGCACACTCTACCTTCAGCATTTCACAGCAAACCGCAGCTGGACATGTGTGAACCTAGGCTTAAAGTGGAGTTACAGGCTTTTTTTGTGTTTATTAAAAGTCAACAGCTACAAAATGTGTAGCTGCTGACTGTTAATAAACATACACTTCACTGTCCTAAGATCCAGTGATGTGGCCGCCTGAACCCTCGATTCTATCTCTCTCCTCTCCCCAGCTCTGGCATTACAACTGTGGGCACCCAGCTGTGATAGCTTGCAGCTTCACAGCCGGGTGTGCACTGTGCAATCGCGAGTCACGCTGCACCTCCTTAATGGTTGGGCAATCTTCTGGGATCTGTGACTGTCCCAGAAGATTGCAGGGATGGAGGGGGAGAGGAGAACTTCCGGTCGGATTGCCTAGGTGGTCGGAACGGAAGTGGGAGCGAGTACCTGACAAAACTAGCTATCCGCTCCCCCCCCCAAAAAAATGTGGCATTTTATAATATCTAACCATATAGGCAAGTTCATTAGGGCCAAAAGAAATTGCTCCACAGATGAAACTTTTAATTCAGAGTGTAATATATACCGTACGGTTTGCAAGGGGTTTACCGGTGCTATTGCTAAAGCTATCAGCCATAACCCAGATTTTTTTTTTTAGCCAGCAGCTGGTTTTCTCATGAAAGCAATCCGAGCAGCTCATTAGGTGCTGGATCGCTTTCAAAAGCAGCGGGAGGGAACATCCCCCCCACCCCCACCTGCCGCTCGCTGGTGTTTCTCTGGCTTACCGTTTTTCACTGGTGAGCCAGACGAATGATCTGACGGTGCGGCTGGCTGATCACAGAGGCAAAGAGAGATTAGATCATCTCTGATTGCCTCTATGGGTTTGGAGGACCAGAGTGACGTCATGACGTCACTTGTGGTCCAGGTCGGAAATAAACACAATCATTTTTTTTTGATCCTTTGCTTTTAAAGGTAAATGAGAGATTTGGGGTCTTTTTGACCCCAGATCTCTACATAAAAAGGACCTGTCATCCTTATTTCTATTACAAGGGATGTTTACATTCCGCGTAAGAGAAATAAAAGTGCTAAAAAATTAAAGGGACACTGTAAAAATAAAAAATAAAAGAAATAAGAAAAAAAAATTAAAGTGCCCCCATCCCTTCGTGTTCGCATGCAGAAGTGAACGCATACGTAAGTCGGGCCTTCATATGTAAACAGTGTTTGCACCACACATGTGAGGTATTTCCTCGAGTGGTGGAGTGAGACCCCCTTTGTAACTCTAAACAGGTAATCTGTAAAAATGTGTCGTCTATGGAGATTTTTAAGTACCGTAGTTTGTCGCCATTCCACAAGCGCGGGCAATTTTAAAGTGTGACATGTTAGGTATCTATTTACTCTGTGTAATATCATCTTTCATATTGTACAAAAAAAATTGGGTATATGTTGTGTTTTTTTTTTTAATTCATTAAAGTGTTTTTTTTTTCCTAAAAATAATTGTGTTTGAAACACTGTTGCGCAAATACCGTGGGATATATAAAATTGCAAGAATCTCCATTTTATTCCATAAGGTCTCTGCAAAATATATATATATATATATATATATATATATATATATACACAGTATCTCAAAAAAGTGAGTACACCCCTCACATTTTTGTAAATATTTTATTATATCTTTTCATGTGACAACACTGAAGAAATGACACTTTGCTACAATGTAAAGTAGTGAGTGTACAGCTTGTATAACAGTGTAAATTTGCTGTCCCCTCAAAATAACTCAACACACAGCCATTAATGTCTAAACCGCTGGCAACAAAAGTGAGTACACCCCTAAGTGAAAATGTCCAAATTGGGCCCAAAGTGTCAAATTTTTGTATGGCTACCATTATTTTCCAGCACTGCCTTAACCCTCTTGGGCATGGAGTTCACCAGAGCTTCACAGGTTGCCAGTGGAGTCCTCTTGCACTCCTCCATGACGACATCACTGAGCTGGTGGAAGTTAGAGACCTTGCGCTTCTCCACCTTCCATTTGAGGATGCCCCACAGATGTTCAATGGGGTTAGGTCTAGAGAGATGCTTGGCCAGTCCATCGTCTTTGCCCTCTGCTTCTTTGGCAAGGCAGTGGTCGCCTTGGAGGTGTGTTTGGGGTCGTTATCATGTTGGAATACTGCCCAGTGGCCCAGTCTCTGAAGGGAGGAGATTATGCTCTGCTTCAGTATGTCACAGTACATGTTGCCATTCATGGTTCCCTCAATGAACTGTAGCTCCCCAGTGCATGCAGCACTCATGCAGCCCCAGACCATGACACTCCCACCACCATTATTGACTGTAGGCAAGACCCACATCTCTTTGTACTCCACACCTGGTTGCTGCCACACACGCTTGACACCATCTGAACCAAATACATTTATCTTGGTCTCTTGGCTCAGACCACAGTATATGGTTTCAGTAATCCATGTCCTTAGTCTGCTTGTCTTCAACAAACTGTTTGCGGGCTTTCTTGTGCATCATATTTAGAAGAGGCTTCCTTCTGCAGACCAGTTTGATGCAGTGTGCGGCGTATGGTCTGAGCACTGACAGGCTGACCCCCCACCCCTTCAACCTCTTCACTGAGAGTGATAACACCAAATTTAACACAGCTGCTCCCCATTCACACTTGAGACCTTGTAACACTAACTAGTCACATGACCCCGGGATGTGAAAATGGCTAATTGAACCCAATTTAAACATTTTCACTTAGGGGTGTACTCACTTTTGTTGCCAGCGATTTAGACATTAATGGTTGTGTGTTGAGTTATTTTGAGGGGACAGCAAATTTACACTGTTATACAAGCTGTACACTCACTACTTTATATTGTATATAATACCCCACAGTTAGAACCTTTTGTACTACCTGCCCCACCCTATTAGATTGTAAGCTCTTCTGAGCAGGGCCATCTTGATCCTCTTGTATTTTATTGTATTGTAACTGTATTGTCTCCCTTTTACATTGTAAAGTGCTGCGTAAACTGTTAGAGCTATATGAATCCTGTATAATAATAATAATAATTGTAGCAAAGTGTCATTTCTTCAGTGTTGTCACATGAAAAGATATAACAAAATATTTACAAAAATGTCAGGGGTGTACCCACTTTTGTGAGATACTACATATTGTGATGATTTAGGGTATTTTAGCTCATTCGTAGCACCAAAAAAAAAAGTCCGTTTTAGGGTTTTTTTTCTGCGCACATTTATTGAATCAGAATGGCTTCCCTCGCAAGGGTTCTCACCATCAATGTGACAAAAAACAAACAGTACTCTACCTCGTGGCTCTCCTCTGCAGTATCTCTGCTTAGGCCTCCTGCCTTTGTCCGCCAGACCATCAAACACACAGTCTCTGTGCTCGTGCACTAAACGCTGAACCTTCCTCATCTCTGACTGTTTCTCCTGCTCAGCTCTGACTGTTTCTCCTGCAGCTCCCTGCTGCTATGTCCTCATAGACTCAGCCTTTCACTGTCCCAGCGTGGACAGTATGGAGCAACGTGCTCCACATAGCTCCCTTGCAAATACTGACCCTCCTTGGGAGGGTGGGGTCACTCACCTCTAATCCCAGCTCTAACATAAACCAAGCGCACGCCTGGCTCATTAGTGTGCCTGTTTTCTGCAAAACCTGGCCAAAACTGGTAAAATAAACAGTGGCACGGGCTCACCTCTCTACAATATACACTATGTTGCCAAAAGTATTGGGACACCTACCTTTACACAAACTTTAATGGCATCCCAGTCTTAGTCCGGAGGGTTCAATATTGAGTTGGCCCACCCTTTGCAGCTATAACAGCTCCAACTCTTCTGGGAAGGCTGTCCACAAGGTTTAGGAGTGTGTCTATGGGAATGTTTGACCATTCTTCCAGAAGTGCATTTGTGAGGTCAGGCACTGATGTTGGATGAGAAGCCCTGGCTTACAGTCTTCGCTCTTATTTATCCCAAAGGTGTTCTATCGGGTTGAGGTCAGGACAGTCAAGTTCCTCCACCCCAAACTTGCTCATCCATGTCTTTATGGACCTTTCTTTGTGCACTGGTTTGCAGTCATGTTGGAACAGGAAGGGGGCCATCCCCAAACTATTCCCACAAAGTTGGGAGCATGAAATTGACCAAAATGTCTTGGTATGCTGACACTTTAAGCATTCCCCTCACTGGAACTAAGGGGCCAGGCCCAACTTCTGAAAAACAACCCAACAACATAACCCCCCCCTCCACCAAATGATTTGGACCAGTGCACAAAGCAAGGTCCATAAACACATGGATGAGTGAGTTTGGGGTGGAGGAACTTGACTGGCCTGCACAGTCCTGACCTCAACCTGATAGAACACCTTTGGGATGAATTAGAGCGGAGACGCAAGCAAGGCTTTCTCGTCCAACATCAATGCCTGACCTCACAAATGCGCTTCTGGAAGGATGGTCAAACATTCCTATAGACACACTCTGGACAGCTTTACCAGAAGAGTTGGAGCTGTTATAGCTTCAAAGGGTGGGCCAACTCAATATTGAACCCTACAGACTAAGACTGGGATGCCATTAAAGTTCATGTAAAGGCAGGCATCCCAATATTTTTGGCAATATAGTCAGTGGAGGCCCGCCCATTAGGTCCATGCGCCCAGCCCCTAATCTCCATGCAGACACATGTATTTCAATGTATGGTTTTTTTTTTTTTTTAAGCACATGATTAGAGCCTGAGGTTCTAATTGGCTTAAAAAAAGGGTGGGCTCGGGCGCAGAGCACTGCACCCTGAGCCCACCCAGTTGTGTGACATTAGCAAATTCATATTTGCTAATGTTTTCCTGCTTCTCCTCCCAGCCAGGAAGCGGGAGGAATGTGAGTGCCCCCCCACACACACAATATTGAGCACCAGCCTCCACTGAATATAGTGTATAATGTTTATGGGTTATAAGTAATTTTCTAGCAAAAGATACTGATTTAAACTTGTAAACAAAAAGTGCCAGAAAACGCTTGGCCTTGAAAGGGGTTGTAAACCCTCAGGGATTTCATAGAATACATTAAGGTGAAAAGCCTGCTTTAGTGTATCAGCCCCCAAGAGCCCCCCTTTTACTTACCTGTCTTTCCAGTGCCGGGGACGAGCCCACCTGCTCCAGCCGGTGTCTCGGGTCCTGATATGAAAGATTGATAGCAGCGCAGCCATTGGCTCCCACTGCTGTCAATCAAATCCAATGACGCGGGGGCGGGCCGAGTCCTGCTGTCTGTGTCACTGGATGCGCCCGCACGAGTGTCCCCAGGGAAGTGCTTCCCCATGGGGGCACTCGATGTGGGGAGGATCTATGAGCGCGGCAGAGGGACCCCAGAAGAGGAGGACCAGGGCCTCTCTGTGGAAAACCCTTGTACAGAGGAGGTAAGTATAACATGTTTAAGAAAAAACTAAGCTTTACAATCACTTTAACCAGTTGCAGACCGCCTGCCGTGGGTTGGTGGCAGCAACTTGGCTCGGTAACGCAGACCGCCGTCACCTTGCGAGATCGTTGATCATGTGCGCTTGCATGCTCACTGTGTAGAGGGGGAGCCAGGGAGCGGCTAGGGTGGATTCGATGTCCGCCGACTACCCGCGATCGCTCAATGACAGAACGGGGATCCATGTGTGGTAACAACGGATCTCCGTTCTGACAGGGGGAAGGAGTGTGATCGCATGCTCCCTGTATATGGGAGCGGCGATCACTATCCTCCCCCCACTCAGCCCAGCCCCCACACAGTTAGGAACACTATCCAGGGAACACACTTAACCCTTTGATCGCCCCCTAGTGTTAACCCCCTCCCTGCTAGTGACATTTACACAGTAATCAGTGCATTTCATAGCACTGATCGCTGTGTGAATGTCAATGGTCCCAAAAAAGTGTCAAAAGTGTCCGACATGTCTGCCGCAATGTCGCAGTCCCGCTAAAAATTGCAGATCGCCCCATAAACTAATTCTCATGGTTTGTAAACCCGGCAGCATTTGCGCAAACCAATCAATATATGCCAATTGCGATTTTTTTTTTTACCAAAAATTTGAGGAAGAATATATATCGGCCAAAACTGATGAATAAATTAGCTTTTTTATCATTTTTTTTGGATATGTATTTTAGCAAAAAGTAAGCAATATTGGGTTTTTTTGCAAAATTGTCACACTTTGTTTGTTTATAGCGGTGATCAGAAGTGATGCAGAGGTTATCAAATACCACCAAAAGAAAGCTCTATTTGTGGGGGGGGGGGGGGGGATGTCAATTTCGTTTGGGTACAACATCGCAGGACCACACAATTGTCAGTTAAAGCGACGCAGTGCAGAATCGTAAAAAGTGCTCTGGTTCTAAAGGGGGAAATTCTTCCTGGGCTGAAGTGGTTAAAAAAAAAGACTGAAACGAAGATAATATCCTGATTGGTAACTATATAGAGAGGTTTTATCATTGACTCCAGTAAACAGAGGTCAGACCTACTGAGCAGTGGCTGCAATGTAGCATCTAAACTGAAACAAAAGAAATCTGATAAATGTGTTACCTTTGTAACCACTTACTAGATGCAATATAAACAGATAGTGAACATTATCAACAACAGTCTCCCTTTTTTCAGACACGCAATTACTGTTAAATGACTGTTATTCTAGTCACAGAGCCCCAACTTTAGGCTGTGTGCTAGAGCTGCACGATTCTGGCCAAAATGAGAATCACAATTTTTTTGCTTAGAATAAAGATCGCAATTCTCTCACGATTATCACGGCGTAACATCTTACATATACAAAAAATTGGGCTAACAGCACTGTTTATTTATTTTTTTTTGAAAGGGTCATTTTTCCCAAAAAATTGCGTTTGAAAGACCGCTGCGCAAATACTGTGTGACATAAAATATTGCAACAGCCGCCATCTTATTCTCTTGGGTCTCTGCTAAAAAATATATATATATATAATGTTTGGGGGTTCTAAGTAATTTTCTAGCAGAAAATACTGGATTTTTACTTGTAAGCAACAAATGTCAGAAAAGATTAGTCTTTAAATGGTTAAACTAAACTCTTCTATACACAGGAGTTCATAGTATCTTTTCGCTTCTTTTATCAATAGTGATTTCAGATTTGGCTCTCTGCCCAGACTTGGCAGTCTGCCCAGATAGGAGAGACTCATGTCGCTCCGACTTTAGAAAAAGATTCTAGAGGAGACTTCAGGCGACTTGCATTGACTTCCATTGCAGTCAAGTCGCCCTGAATCACCCCGCAAGGACTCCATTAACTGCACTGAAAATCGCAGTAATATGTAATGGAGATTGCAGGTGGGGGGTGAATCGAGATCGCGATTTTAATAAGATTAATTGTGCAGCTCTACTGCGTGCTTTCCCCACAGTTATTTTAGTTCTAGTCCCAGCAAGAGGACCTGATTATCTTATCCGGGATCTTCTCCTTGTGGCACTAGCACATATAACTATTGCTGCATACATAACGTCAGCACAAATGTTACATCATTTACCACTGGGGAGGAACATGCATCAAGCAGTATATAAACTCTGGCTCAAGCTACAGTATCTTGTATATCTGATCCAATGCATGACTTGTGCTTTACAATACGTGGGTTGCACCACACCTACACACCCGCATTGGGGAGCATTACTGTGACAGCATGAACGTCACAGCTAAGAATGTCTCCAATGTATTGAGGCACAATAGAGACATTCATGCTGGAATGACGTCTTCTTTTACATTTTCTGGCATTGAAAGGGTGCTTCCTACAGATAGAGGTTATAATAGATACTGAAGGCTTTTGGAACATGAGTATTGGTGGATCTACATCCTTCATGGGTTAAACCATTGCTGGGATGTGGATCTGTATTTGAGATGATTTTATTTTTCATTATTTGATTCTCTACCTGTGGGTTCACTTTTTCCTTAGTGGTGTAAGTAAAACAATATACTGTGTATATATACTGTATACAGGGGCGCTGATAAGGCAGTACAGCCAGCCCTCCTGTACTGGGCTCAGGCCCCGTCAGTTCAAAAGGGGGGCCCAGTCACCTGTTGAGCAGGAGGCCTGGCTGTACTGTCCTATTGCAGACACCGGTCCTCTTATGTCAGCCACTGCAGCACTGCCAGCTTCTCCTCCTCTGTCTCCCTCCGGCTGCACTGCAAAGGGATTGGTTCTAACACATGTGCCCTTTCCATCTGCTGTCCAGGCCCCCCTGTGTGCCCTTTTCCCCCCACAGTGCGTCCAGCTTCCCTCCTCTTCCCTCAGCAGCTGCTGAGGGCACACAGGGGGATGTCATTTACTGCCACCCTCCTTTCCTAAATGAACACAGTGAGCAATCCCCCTGTGTCCATTCATCATTGAAGCATAGTAAACTGTTTTTTTTTTTACTATGGTTCAGTTTTTGAATGAACAGGAAGCCTCAGAGCGCTTCCTATTCATGTATCTGTACAGCTGAGGTTGTAGAGAAAGGGACTGATAAATCTATGTCTTCAGTCACTTTCAGCCGGGGGGGGGGGGGGG
>BLSH010481424.1:1419046-1434432 GCA_018402905.1 Glandirana rugosa
CTGGGAACACCAAACCCTAAGATATCGATCAAAATCGAGTCCCGAGTTATTGGTGTATCCAATCTCGGTCCAATCTAATCTCCACGCCAACGTACTGTATAACCTTTGATACTCCCTCCCTATTCTACGTCTCATCTATACGACTGAGACTGAAATTCACGGTCTGGTGCGAAAGAAGAGTACTCTTAAACGTAAGGTCCGACCAACCTGTCGCCAGCCTCCCAGATGAGTAATGGTGACTAGAACAGAAACCCAGAAGCTGTGGTCCCGCACACGACGTAGTATTAGTAAGAGTCCCCGGGGACGTTCACCTGACACTAATAATTATGCACACCTGATATAGGGTGTTGATGTCATTAAACCACACCCCTTCTCATTACTGAGATGCACATCACCTAATATGCTTAATTGGTAGTAGGCTTTCGATCGAGCCTATACAGCTTGGAGTAAGACAACATGCATAAAGAGGATGATGTGGTCAAAATACTCATTTGCCTAATAATTCTGCACACAGTGTATATAGTTGTTAATAGAAATGCCTCCAGATTAATGTTGCAGAACAGTCCACTTGCAGGGGCCCCTGAGAATGATTATGATGCAGCACACGCCCTGGTGTCGAAGACCCAAAGACAAGATCAGTGGTAATGAGTAGACCCTCCGACCGCTGTCCAACCAGCCTGGAATGCAAATTCTCATGAGAAGAAAGCGTGGTCTGGCACTTAAAGTCAGAGTCAGCATATCTACTCTGCATCTTATCCCTCCCTCATAGTTTCCAATATGTCATGCAACCGCACCTCTAATCTAACCTGGCTCTAACCTATGTGGTTATTGAGCCCTGAGCTAAAACTAGCTATAGAATCCCAAACCACAAGGGTCAGGGTTAACTAAAATAACAGTAGCTGCATATAACTCTACTGCAATGAACAGGTTAACCTACTAATATAGCAAGGTGACCACTACACATACTGTACACACTCTATCACAGACCGAACTATGTGATGCATGTGAGATAACAAGGGGACAGATATACTGTACTTCTGTTGCCAGTCTTTATATAATTATACATATATACACCCAGAGGCTATGGACAATGGTAAAATATTAAATATGGGAACGCTTTCCTAATAATCCCTGCTTTTAGTCTGGATCAGCAACAGCTCTTCCATAGCAGGACATGTGGGACCAGAGCCTCACTCCATATTTCCTCCTTGTGGGGTTTCCAACCCAGCAACCTAGAGATAGGAAATGCTATGCATAATAATAATGCAAGTTATTTACAAATACAGACAGTAGAGAGCATCTGATCCCTGCAGTTGCTAATAATGAAGGGGTTGAAAGAATGGGGTTGATTTACTAAAACTGGAGAGTGCAACATCTGGTGCAGCTGTGCATGGTAGCCAATCAGCTTTTAACTTCAGCTTGTACAATGAAGCTTTGACAAATAAACCTGGAAGCTGATTGATTTCTATGCAAAGCTGCACCAAATGTTTTGCACGTTCCAGTTTTAGTAAATCAACCCCAATGAGTTCCTGCATGTATTGATGGGGGTAATAGAATGAGCAAATACCAGCAATGCACAGGTTAACAGAAGGTGGTTGCTAGTGATGCATAGACAGAGGTTGCTGGGCTAGCAATAAAGGGTTAATGAAACCGAGTAGTAATGAAGGAGTTAATAGACTGTATGAAAGCAATAATAGAAGAGTATTCTGCTGCCTGCCTAACTGGGAATGTACGTCATTCATTTAATGTCAAATACCATTTTTATGGCAGCAGCTAGCTGCCATAACCCCAGTATGTTTTTTTCCCTTTTCAGATAAAAGTGGTTGCAGTGGCAGATTGATCACTTTTATAGGCGGCGGGAAAGGTGCCCCTCCTGCCGCTTCCTGGACAATTCCGAGCTTACTGGAGCCGTTGGTAAGCCCGGAAGGGATCCGATGCAGCCGATGGCTAGGCAGAAAGACGAGTGAGGGCAAGATAACCCCACTTGGCTCTATGCCCTTGGAGGACCGGCGCGACCTCTAAGGTCACTTCCAGTCCTTAAAGCGGTTGTCTACCCTAAAAAAAAAAAAAAACAACCTGCAAGACAATAGCATAATGAGCTAGTATGCAACGCATACTAGCTCATTATGAAATACTCACCTTGAAACGAAGATCCGACCGGGCTGCTCGGTCCCCTCTGTGGGAGCGGACATCTTCCCACGGATCTTGCTTCCGGGTATGCAGCTCCGGTGCTGTGACTGGCCGGAGCCGCGAGACGTCACTCCCGCGCGTGCGTGCGGGACCTGTTTTCCCTGGCAAGGTCCGGAACTAATGCCGGGCCTTTGCTGGGACATACACGGCGCAAGCGCCGTACCACCACATTGAATTAGAAAGGGAATATCTTCTAAGCCTAGAATAAGGCTTACCTGTAGGTAAAAGTAAACAAAATGGGTAGACAACCGCTTTAAAGTCAAAATAACAATTTTATTTTTCTTTTAAAGATAAACAAGAGATCTGGGGTCTTTTTGACCCCAGATCTCTCAATAAAGAGGACCTTTCATGCTTATTTCTATTACAAGGGATGTTTTCATTCCTTGTAATAGGAATAATGGTCCTTACACACAGTCATGTCCGTTTTCATAGACTCCGCTTGCTCAGCAGGGATCGATCCTTTGATCCCCGCTGAGCCGGTGGATGACAGGTCCGTCTCTGCTCACTGTGCAGACACGGACCTGTCAGAGCCCCGCTCTCCTCTATGGGGGATCCGCCTATCCTTTTTCATCTGATTTGATCCGCTAGACGGATGGAAAATAGGCTTTATATCCGTCTGGATTTAGCGGAGCGGATCGGATGTCAGCGGATATGTCACTGCTGACATCCGTCGCTCCATAGAGGTGCATGGACCGTCCGTTCAGGTCCGCCTGAAAAACGGACAGATGGACCTAAATGGTTGGCATGTGTGAAAGGACCCTAAAAGTGATTAAGAATTAAAGGTACAGTGTAAAAAAAAAAAAAGTAAGGCGCCCCATTCCTCCGAGCTCGCACGCAGAAGCGAACGCACACTTAAGCCGCGCCCGCATATGTAATCAGTGTTCAAACCACACATGTGAGGTATCGCCACGATCATTAGAGCGAGAGCAATAATTCCTGTAAGACCTCCTCTGTAACTCTAAACTGGTAACCTGTAAACATTTTTAAAAGACGCCTATGGAGATTTTTAAGTACCGTAGATTGTCGCCATTCCACGAGTGTGAGCAATTTTAAAGTGTGGCATGGTGGGTATCTATTCACTTGGCGTAACATCATCTTTCACATTATACAAAAAAATGGGCTTTAGCGTTTTGTTTTTTTAAAAAAAATTAATTAAAGTGTATTTTTTTAAAAACAAAATAGCGTTTGAAAGGCCGCTGCTCAAATACCATGTGACATAAAATATTGCAACAACCGCTATTTTATTCTCTAGGGTCTCTGCTAATAAAACATATATATATATATATATATATATATATATATATATATATATATATATATATATATAATGTTTGGGGAGGGGGGTCTAAGTAATTTTCTAGCAATAAAATACAGATTTTTACTTGTAAACATCAAGTGTCAGTAAAAGGTCTGATCCAGAAGTGGTTAAAGGGTTAGTAGAGGCAATTGTTAGTAAATAAGCTGTAAAGAGCGGGGCTGCTTGTAATGAAAGGGTAAACGGAACGTGGCTCGAAATAACTGCAAATACTAGAATGAAGGGGCGGTAACGAGGAAGGGGTTAACAAATAGGGGCGTGGCAGTGCAGTGAGCAGTCCACCGGACCTTGGTTATATGACTCTGGAGGAGGAGACTGGGAGTGTGCGCATGCTCAGTATGGAAAGGGGCGGAATTGATGGTGAGGGGGCGTGTACTCCCCTCGGGGGATGCCAGGGATATCGTTTCTTCATTGAACATCTGGCAGTCCTGGCTAGCGGGGTCCTAACGGTAAGAGGGGAGGAGGGACGGCTGTACCGGGTGCGGGGGCGGCGGGCTCCCCCTATCGCTCACCATTGAGCAGAGCCACCTTCCTGGTGTAGGATCGCTGCTGGCACTGTGAGCGGGGACAGTTATTTGGGATTCTGCCTGGGCACCTCGGGATCCGCCCTGCGGCACCTGGGCATCATACAGGGCGCCTAGTACTGTGTATACCATAGTGCCACTCTGCCTGTGAGCGGAGGGGTGCTGAGCTCCGTACTGGGTGTGTGACCCCCACTGATTACTGTATAGGGGATGGGGGGTTGTATGGGCACAGCACCATTGTATGACCGGCTGCTCGGAAAGTCATTATTATTATTATACAGCACTTTACAATGTAAAAGGAGACCGTACAGTTATAATACAATACAGGGGGATAGGAGGAGGAGTCTGATCCTGGGAGCTTACACTCTTATGGTAAATGGTGACTGTGTTGGGTGGCTATTGCAGTGGGCACAGTCCTGCTGAACAAGGCATAATGCCATGTCTCTTATGTGCCCGGTGCAGGCAGCGTCCACTGTACTTTTTTGCAACGCAGCGCAGTGCAATCCACCGCTTTGCACCATGTGGCCCCTCTACATGGCAAAGTGCTGCGTAAACTGTTGGCGCTATATAAATCACATATAATAATGTGGCGGCCAATAGAACATAGTAAATTGTCACTGTGACATTTCAATAAATTTAATTTAAAAAAAATTAACATTGGGGTTGATTTACTAAAACTGGAGAAAATTTGGTGCAGTTGTGCATGGTAGCCAATCGGCTTCTAATTTCAGCTTGTTCAATTTTGCTTTGACAATAAACCCTGGAAGCTGATATTGCCAGGTCAGGGTATTGGGATGGCATAGCTGCTATGTATTGGTATTGGCATGACATAGCTGCTGTGTATGGTAGTGTATTGGTACTGAGATGTTATATGTCATGTGTAGGGTGGTGTGTTGGTATTGAGATGGTACAACTGGTGTGTATAGTGGTGTATTGGCACTGGGATGGCATAGCTGTGGTGTATAGTGGTGTATTGGCACTGGAATGGCATGGCTGCTGTATATGCTAGTGCATTGGTACTGAGATTTCATATCTCATGTGAATGTTGGTGTGTTGGTACTGGGATGGTACAACTGGTGTGTATAATGGTATGCATAGCTGCTGTGTATGGTGGTGTATTGGTACTGGGATGGCATAACTGCGATGTATGGTGGTGTATTGGTACTGGGGTGGTACAGTGGGTGTATAGGGTGGTGTATTGGTACTGGGATGGTACAACTGGTGTGTATTGGTACTGGGATAGTACAGCCGATGTGTAGGGTGGTGCATTAGTACTGGGATGGTCAGGGCCGGCTCTACCACTAGGCAGAGTAGGCGGCCGCCTAGGGCGCCACTACCACCAGGGGCGCCCATCCACTGTTGATCCATCACTGCTCTGCATCAATCACTCATGTCACTGGAGAGCTGCAGCTGGCAGCACCCAAGGGTGGTAAAATGAGGCGGATCCAGGGGCACAGGTGGGGGGCCCGTGGACCACGGCTAAAGAAATGGGTAGTGAGGCTCTGCAAAAAATCTCTACCTCCGCCACCTCCATCGTATAAATGGACAGGGCAAACGGGGTGGAGTCAGGGGTGGAGCCAAAGGGGAGCGGCAAAATGAGGTTTCGCCTAGGGTGTCAAAAATCCTTGCATCAGCCCTGGGGATGGTACAGCTGCTGTATAGGGTGGTGTATTGGTACTGGGATGGTACAGCTGCTGTATAGGGTGGTGTATGGGTACTTGGATGGTACAACTGGTGTGTATTGGTACTGGGATAGTACAGGCGATGTGTATGGTGGTGTATTAATACTGGGATGGTACAGCTCTGAATAGGGTGGTGTATTGGTACTGGGATAGTACAGCCGGTGTGTATTGGTAGTGGGATGGTACAGCTGATGTGTATAGTGGTGTATTGGCACTGAAATGGCGCATTCCCTGTACAGCACCTCCTCATTTCCTTTTTCTTTTTCCTTTCCCAGGTGTTGATGCTAAATGACTTTCCGCCTATTGACATCTGTGTGAAAAAGAAGATTGCTGATCATGGCAGATGCCGAGCCCACACCTCCTGCCATGTCCGGGTCAGAACTGGTGGCTGGTCTATGGGCGCTGGGTCGGACCCTTCTCTTCTTGCTGCCCGTCTACTTGTGTGGCTATCTGGGTCTCAGTATAGTGTTTGTTATAATGGGGCTCGCTGTCTATATGGGCTGGAAGGGTAAGAGGCAAGGCAAGTGGAATCGACTCCAATCAGCGCTCGATACCCTGCAGAACGAAGAAGCAGTCACTGCCACCACTATCTTTATGACCAAGAAAGAGCTACCTTCCTGGGTAAGTGACTTCACATCACTATTCTTCATGTGTTATGGCTAGGGTAAGGCTATTGAAATTGTTTCTCCTATGGCTGACCATACACTATGCAATCTGACTGTGCAATTTCCACCATGAACTAAAAGCATTAGCATTGTTTTGTCAGCTGCTGGCTTATATCTATCTATGTCCTGAAAATTCAGATGTTAGTGGAAATAAAAAAAAAGTAAGTATCGCGGACAGGACGCAGTTGTTTCTGTTGCAAGTGTACTGATATGGCTACAATCATCTCAAACACTTTGAGGGCTGTCCACATAAAACATTGGCATTAGCTATTATAAAATATCTATTCATGAATAGTGTAAGCCTCCATGATGAGCCCCACTGGGAAATCATTATAGGGCCCCTCAGCTCTTCAGAGGAGGTCTTTGGCCTTACACATATATCGTCATTTTTCATAATTTTTGTGTTTAAGCTTTAGGAAAGTCCATTCACATTTCACAAATGATATGTGTCTATAAGCTGGAACAAGTAAAGAGGAGGTGCTGGAATCAAATTATCACAACATTGGTCAGAATGTAATGAGGCAGCTCCCTGACAAAAACAGGGTGTCCTTCAAACAAAGGGAGGTGCCAGGTATGAAGATTCACGTTCACAAAGTCCAATTAGAGTGCCAAACAAACAGTTCAAGGGTCCAAAACTTTATTAAAAGTAATGCTTCACAAATGACAAAACAGAACACCAATGTGTTTCGGGAGCTCAGAGATCTTCCCTCTTCTTCAGGGCTTAAACATAATGGGTAATCATAAGGACTCATACATGGTACAGATCACCAGGAGTTACTTATTTGCTGTACATGGTATAGCCAGAATCAATGAATAAGCAAAGCACTGATCAGTTTTGTTGAGCCATTGATCCTGGTTATACTCTATGCAGCAAATAGGTAAGTCATGTGATTTGTGCTTATTTTGAGTCTGTATTATTCACCATTATGTGTGTGCTCTGAAAAAGGATGAATCTCTAAAAACACTGAAAAAAATATTTATGCCATGCTAAATTTGCTAATGTTATAATGATGGTAATGCTAGTAAAACCTCTGCCATTCTGAAACAACTACACAGGAGGAAATTACTGCTTATTCAAACGGATGCATTGCTCATACAGAAACTGCCTGCAAACATCTATTCAGTGCCCAGAGGTTTCAGGTGGTCGCCCCTATACTTCTTCAGTACAGGTTTCCTTTAGGCCAAGTTCCCGCTGTTTGGTGTGTTACTGTGCATTGCAGTACGGCAGCCCATTTATTCTGAGTGAGCTGCCAATGTACTGCAAAGTACATTCTTTTTTTTTGTCCTCCACTTTTTTTGTTACTGCGCATTGCAACAATGCGATGTAAGATGCATTTTTTGTAATGCGTTACCACATTGTACAGATGTAGGTCTCACCTTATTCGAAAAGTTTTTTTATAGCGTTTTTTGCTCTGAATACAGGAGCATGAGCCCTAGGTTTGTATGAATTTTTAGGCATGGTATATTAGAGGAACCCTATTTTGCTTAGAAAATTATTGCATTTCTCAATCTGTGTGTCCACGTGAAAGTTCATAAGCAGAAAAATGTGTATATATACTGTATGTATCCACAGTACTAACCTGTCTCCATTTATAGACAGTTTGTCTGTCAACTGGTGGATGCCTAAACACTTTGAGATTGCTTTGTATGCCTTACCAGCCTTTACTGCTCTTGAGTGCATGTCTTCAGAGAGCTCCTTTTTGCTCACATTGTTCACATTATTATTATTATAGAGGATTTATATAGCACCAACAGTTTGCACAGCACTTACAATGTTAGGGCAGACAGTACAGTTACAGTTACAATACAATTCAATACAGGAGGAATCAAAGGCCCCTGCTCATTAGAGCTTACATCAGCTGATGCTTCTTATGAACAGCAATCTTAACATTTTTGAGTGTCTTTTATCAATCAAAGTAGTTCTAAATCACACCTCCAAACTCATTTTATTAACTGGACTCCAGGTGTGCAAACTACTGACTCCAATTAGCTTTTGCTGAAGTAATTAGTCTATACGGGTTCACTTACCTTTTCACCCAACACTGTGAATGTTCAATGGATGTGTTTAAAGCGGAGGTCCGGGCTAAAAAAAAAAATTAAAAGTCAGCAGCTACACATACAGTAGCTGCTGACTTTTAATATTAGGACACTTACCTGTCCTGGACTCCAGCGATGTCGGCACCCGCCGCCGATCTTCGGATCGGGGGACGGGTGCAGCCGCTTCCATCGCGGGTAAGGGAACCCGGACGTGTAAGCAGTACAGCTTCACGCCGGGCACCTTACCGCGCATGCGCGAGCTCTGCCACGCTCTGCTACTGGCCAGGCGGCCAGTAGCAGAGCGAGCAGGGAGGAGGGAGTCGGCTTCTGACGTCAGCGGCCGCGTCCGCCGGCCAGAACTCCCGGAAGTGTGGAAAAGGACACCTGTCTAAAGACAGGTGTCCTCTTCCCCCTCCCCCCCGAAAGGTGCCAAATGTGACACCTGAGGGGGGGAGGAATCCAACCAGCGGAAGTTCCACTTTAGGGTGGAACTCCGCTTTAATAATGACACGAGAAATTAGAATTGGTTGTGTTAACAGCTTAAAGCGGAGTTCCACCCAAAAGTGGAATTTCCGCTTTAAGAGGAGGTGACCCCTTGACATGCCATTAGTGGCATGTCATTTTTTTTTGGGGGGGTGGGGGGACGGGGATTGTTAAAAGTCAGCCGCTACCCTTTTGGTAGCGGCTGACTTTTAACAGGGTGGAACTCCGCTTTAAGCACATTGTGTTTGTTTATTGTTGTGACATAGATGAGGATCAGATCACATTGTATGGCAAATTACTGCAGAAAAACAGTAAATTGCAAGGGGTTCACATACTTTTTATTGCCCCTGTATGTATAATGTTTTTATATGTATGAATGTATCTATATTCAGGATATGTATATATAGGTTCTACATCTGGCAAGCATTGTTTTATTTTACACACATTGCAACAAATATGTACTTTTCAGAATGATAGTACATATGTCAAGCGTTGTTTCATTTTACACATGTTGTAACAAATATACCCTTTGCAGAATGATGGTGCTGAAATACTTTAATGTGTTTTATGGTTTCTGTCACCCAGTATACAGCTGTCTGTATTTGTAATTTGTCTGTATGAAATATTTCATAGAACATCCAGTGCTAGGACCCCAACCTCTATTACAATGTTTTTATTGTGGTTCAACAAGAACAAATGCAAGCACAAAAATTGCCCATGCAAGGGGCCAGGTATTGAATAGGTAAAATAAGAACTAGAGAAAACCATATACATTAAGATATCCAATATCAGGCAACACTGAGCCATAGGGATGGCGACTGATGACAATCAATAAAAGGGAACCTTGTCCCTAGGGCAAGGTCGCCATCGTATGGGGGAAGGGCAAGGCTGCCGTCGTCTGGGGGAGGGGAGCACCCCCAACCTGCCTCTCGGGGTGGCAAGCACCCAAAAGGTATGGGTAGAAGGAGACCAGAAGTAGAGAGAAGGTAAAGGAAGGGAAAGTGATCAGGGAAAGGAGAGAAAGAAGACTTCTTGAACTCAGAAGCACTGCAAGTGGCAGTCATAGATGGCCTGAACCAACCAGGAGGAGCTTCGGGAATGCGTAGGAAATCCATGATTCCCAAACCTTAAGGAATTTAGATAGTGAGTCTTTCAAAATACTGGACATTTGCTCATTGAGCATCAGAGCAGTGATCTGCGCCTTCACCCCCTGGAAGGCAACACTTGAGGTCTTCCAGGCCTGGACTATAGTTTGTTTAGCTGAGATTAAAGAGATAGGCTGCAAACTTTTGTTGGTTTGCATATAGGCTAGGTATAGGACACTGCAAAACGTCTAACTTGGCATCCTTGTGCACCGTCACCTGAAATAGGGTCTGGAGTAGTCCGAACACCCTAGACCAGAACCCTACCTATCTCGGACAGGGCCACCAAGTGTGCAAAAGTCCCCCCCCCCGTTGACCAAAATTTCTAAAGCATCTGTCACTACACCCGGGGCAGGTGTGGGCAACCCCGGCGGGGACCTATTACCACCTCACGAGAACCTTATACGTAGCCCAAAGCGTAATTGTGTTTCCCCCAGATCTATGGAAGTCTGGAGATCCCACTCCCAGCGAGACAGGTAGGAGAGTGATGCTGATGACGGTCGGCCATTCAGGGAGGCATAAATAGTTGAAATGAGACCAGGGGACACTGGGGCGTGTTGGCATGCATGGGGAAAATGAGTCTTGCAGAATGGGTAGGTGGATGTATGATGAAGAGCAGAGATCCAGTGCTTCAGTTGGAGGAAGCAAAAATGTTACTTTGCTGGGGTTTCATGTGTCTCCTGAAGGGCCTGGACCCCAACTTCTAACCCCTCCAAAGATGTGATGCTTTCTCCAATGATGCCTAGATTGCATGGAAGTGACAGTCCCTCTTAGATGGAATCCCTTCAGATCCCTAAATGGGCCTTACACAATGTCTGAAGGAAAAGTTAACTATCATGCAGACTAGAATACTGCAATCACTGAGCAGCAAATGATATCACTTGTGATGTATTTCAGCAATCCTGCAAACCTGGTCTGTTAGTGGGTCCTGAGTACTGGAGTTGAGAGCCACTGCTTTAAAGCGTGATGTTGTTTCTTCATAATAATCATTCTAGTATTATTCAGTATAAAAAGTACATTGTAATCAGCTGAGTGTCATTCTGACTTTGATCTGCATGCAGTGGGAATATTTTGGGAAATCTAAGTGCTGGTTCTCTTGTTCTCTTGTGCGTTGACCTCTTCCATTTGTTGCATGGACATTTATGGACTTGCCTTTCTGCTGGCATTTATTCAGCTTTTTCCCCGTGTTAAGTGTCACATTCCTGTCTTGTCTGGAGAGCTGAGAGAAAGCAAACAGAACTGCCCCCACATCCTTCTGGCTGTCCTTCTCAGTCCCTCATATTTGCTGCCATCAGGACTTTCAGCTCTCATTGTTTTACTTTGTATTGAGTACGGGGACAGGAACAATAAATAACTGTTGTTGTTACATCAAATTATATGTATTTATCATTTGATTTTCAAGCAATCCTTTGTTGGTGAAAGTTTCAACAAGCCAACGTTAGTAAATTTGGTTCTGGTAAAATATGATTATACAGAATTGATATAGTGCCAGCAGTTTGCACAGCGGTTTACAAGGTAAAAGGAGACAGTTACAATACAATACAAGACAAGAGGGTAAAGCCAACCATAGATGGATCAAATCTTGGTCGGTTCATGAGGGCCCACTTGAGATTTGATCCATCTATGGGCAGGCTGATTGTACAACCAGCATATTGGATTCTTTAGTATGCAATCATTGCCGCTAGCAGTAATCACTGTGTTCTGCCCGCGCCCCCCTGCCAGGAGAACACAATGGTTGCACGTGAGGGATTCATCCATCAACACTGGATGATCTGGATGATGCAGTCCTGCTCTACCACCACGGTTTTTAAATTGACCTAGGCGCATTTATATTGATGGACATGTGAGTGTAACTTTTATCTAATAAATTCCCTATGTGCGGCACGTTTTTTCATCTCTCACTATGCCAGTTTGTATATGTCATTCTGCCATCTAAGTCTGACCCCTGGAGTGGACCATATTCTATTGGATGGAGGAGATCTATTATCTTAGATTGTGACGCATGCTTTTTGGCATATTTGGCTCTTTATAACCTTAAAGCCCATGATTTCTGGTAAGCAGGATTGCCCCTTTGTGCACCAAGGTGATGAGTGTTCCTTCATCATCTCCACACTAAATGGTGTCGGTTCTTGGCTCCTTTTTTCTGCTGCCATGATCATCTTTTATGGACTTTGATTGATGAACTTTTTCATATGAACCAGCGCTGCATAATTTATTACTATGCCCATCAACGTTGACTGTGTTGATTGGGGGAATCAAGCAATTTTCGGGTTGCAGGAAAAAAATTGCATAATCTATGGCCTGCTTTAGGAGGATCCTGTTCATCGTTGCTTACAATCTTAGGCTACTTTCACATTGAAGCAGTAGCTGCGGTCGCGGTAAAACCCCGCTAGTTTTAGCAGAGTTTTACCAGCGATAGGGCTCCACCATGCGGGCGGGAGCGCCACACTTTTAACCCCCTACAAGGGGTTAAAAAGGGGTTAAAAGTTTCCCAAAACAGTTACATTCAGGAAATGCTGTGAATAATAATTGTCACAGTTGCATGCACTCTCAACCAAACTGTCAAGCCATAAAATATAACTGATTACATGTGCAGTACCATGGCAACTGCAAAAAATACCAAACATCTTATACTTACCTGCTCTGTTGCAGTGGCTTTGCACAGAGCAGCCCAGATTCTCCTTCTCGGGTCCCGGGCGGCGTTCCATTCCCCTTCCTCCTGCTGAGTGCCCCCACAGGAAGCAGCTTGCTGTGGGGGCACCCGAGCAGGTGCCTTCCTAAACCACAGCTCTGCATGTCTATTCACATACACAGCCATGGCTCGGCCCGCCCCCTCTCTCTCCTTATTGGCTCACTGGTTGTGATTGACAGCAGCGGGAGCCAATCACTACAAATGGCTCCCGCTGCTGCTTCAGCCAGTGAAAGTCCCCCGAAGAGCCGAGGCTGTTTTACACATCGCTGGATCGGGATGGGGCTCAGGTAAGTATTAGGGGGGCTGGGGGATTGCTGCACAGAGAAGGTTGTTTTACCTTCATGCTTTAAATGTATGAAGGTAAAAAATCTTGAGCCTTTACAACCACTTTAAGGCAGGCCATAGATTGATCGGGTGAAAACAAAACAAAAAAAAGACAGGCTGGTTGTATCAATGGATCGATTTCAGTACCACCCATAGATGGATCGAAATTCGGCCAGTTCCTGCTGAACCAGCCAAATTCTGATCCATCTATAGCCGGCTCAAGGCTTCATGTACACTTGAACTACTGCCAGCCACAGGAAAACGCGGCAAAATCGTGGCAAAAGTGCACCGCGATTTTACGCGTTTTGCGGCCGGTGGTCAAAGCGTTCCTATCCTGGATGTGATTTTTCCGCATTCAGGAGAGGGAGGTTAGGGGAGGTTGAACCTCCTCTAACCTCAGCAGCTCCTAAACGGTCCTAAAAGCCTATGTGTACAGTACATGGACACATAGGCTTTTATGGAGTTGGGTTTAGGAGCTTTGGCAAAAAAAACGCCAAAAGCTCCTCAAGTTTAGGAGCTGCTAGTGTACATGGAGCCTTAGACCTCCCCTCTAGAATTTACCCTTTGTGGGTGGAAACTAGAGGCACACATACCCACTCATCCATCTCTTTGATCAGATCTTTGTTCTTATGATTTTTATGATACATGTTCCTGGGGATTGTCTGAGCACTTCTACATATAGGTCCTGATTTTCGAATGTATAAAGTAGTGAGGTATGTTGAATTAAATCTGAAATGTGAAAGATTGGCACCATTCACCTCTCCCTTCATCCTACCTCTTCCATTCATCAAACTCGCATTCTTTCCCAGAATGCATAGTGCTCTGTGATTGGAGGATGCAGATCCTGTCATTCATCGGTCTGTCCTCCATTCACAGAATGATTTGCATTCTGGGAAAGAAAAGTACAAGTTCTGTGAATGGAGAGGACGGACAGGGAATGGCATTACTCTGTCAAACTTGCAACAGCAGATGTTAACCCTTGCAGCACTGGAGGATCAGCACTGTGGGGAGGACTTGGCAGCAGTGGATTTTTTCTACACTATGCATCAGCCAGCCGGACACAGGACACACTCCATTACAGGTAAGTTATATCCCTGATACTGCATAGCAAAAAAAAAAAAAAAAGAATAAACTTCAGCATGCCAATTTGTACATTGGTTCATGTAACAATCACCACCTCATCCAATCACAGAACACTTTTCATTCTTTGAGAAAATGCAAAGTTATCTGTGAATGGTTTGGCATGGGACCCAAAAGCTAGTAGCAATGTCTACTACGGTGATTTCCAGCTTCCACAGGGATCTCACAGGAATGGCACATACATACTTACATTGGACCAATAAAACTATGTAAAAATTGCCATATCTAAACAATGTGTAATCCAAACAGCTAATTAAATGAAGACGTTCGATATTTTTTCAGTTCCCCCCTTTCACATGATTGGATGTTTTCAGTGCACACGCTTCATGCTCTAGAATCTCGGACCCTTTTTAGTCATGTCAATAACAAAGTTTAACTTTGTTTTTTAGAAGATATGATTTTATAAGATTGTGACTTGGCATCCATCTGTTCCCAGTCAGATGCTTCTTACAATTCAAAGTCATGCACAAAAAATCAAAGCATGTTTGGGCTGAAAAGCGGTGCTCCACCTCTCCCAGAAATGTGATGTGGAATCATCAGATATGACCGTCAATTACTACCTGTTGTGTTCTCTTGTACCCTTGCAGACTTTTGAAGCAATATTTTATTATAAGGCCTCATACACACGGGCGTTTTGGCCGCCGGCGTTTGTAGGCGTTTTTTTGAGGCTCTCCATGTTATTCAATGGCCCTCTAAAAACGCCGGCGTTTGTGGGCAGTAGAGGGCGTCGGCGTTAGTGAGCTGTAGCTAGAACGCGGGACCAGTGCGTTCTGAAGCTGCAGCGTCATGGCGTTTCTTGACGCCGGGCCGGCAAAACGCTCAATAACGTTGCTTAACGTTGTATACACAGCGTTAAGCCTCGTCAGGCGTTCTATTCAAAATCAATGGTTCCCTATGGGAGCCCATTGATTTGAATAGAAGCCGCACCAGAAGTCGGATCGCGGTGATCCGACTTGCGGCGCGACTTGTGTGCCGTGTCTTAAAGGGGAACCCCCGCAAAAAAATTTGCGTGGGTTCCCCCCCCAGAGCATACCAGGCTCTTCGATCTGGCAGGGATTTTGAGAGGAGCCCCCCACGCCGAAAAAAAACGGCGTAGGGTCCCCCCAAAATCCATACCAGACCCTTATCCGAGCACGCAGCCTGGCAGGCCAGGAAAGGGGGTGGGGACGAGCAAGCGGCCCCCCCCCCTCCT
>BLSH010481424.1:1439844-1450886 GCA_018402905.1 Glandirana rugosa
ACATCCGACGTAAAAATGTTTTGCGTTACGATGATTTTTTGATTTTGTACTTTCACTTTTGTTTTTACGAACGTTTTTGACGGTTTCCGTACTTCGACCCTGACACCACCTTGGCCGTCCAGACGAATGTTCCGACTCTTCACGGAGGTCAAGGACGTTACTATAAAAATGGTGTAGACAGGACCCTTAAGATCATACACTTTCCTCACACCCTAGGTTCTACCTAAGTCGCACCGTCTTTTCGTCTACACTTAACGCAGGAAAAGAGATCGCGTGGAGACCAGACGTCTTAGATCAAATCGACTGCTTTCTGTCCTTTTATGTTTCCAACTTCAGCTAAACTAGATTCTGCAGACCAGAGGTGCGCTAGAGAAAAGGACGCAATTCACATCTGCTTTTCTGCCACGCTGAATCCATCTTGGATCCCACACTCCTTTCACATACTAGAATTCCCAGGACAGATGTGGTAAAAATATCATTGCAGGAACTGGAGGCACTTCTCAGCCTTGTAAGCAGACCTGCCGGTTCCACCACAGTCCCAGCTTCATGCCTTTGGCAGTTTTTGCAAGCATTTTTGTTTTCACTTTCATGTTTTAGTTTTTTAGTAGCATTGCGTTTTGTAAAAATGCAGCCTACAGTATTTTTTTTTAGAGCATACTGTAGCGCCGTGATGTAAAGGGAAAACCATTTCCTTTTACTGTCTATGCATTGGGAATACATCTGGTGTGAGAAGGCCATAAAAGACGCTATAAGGCCTCATGCACACTGGATGTTTTTGCAGCTGCTCCTAGGGACATCTGGCGCTTTTTTTTTTCCCCCTGCATGTAATGCCTCGTACACATGGTGCGACTGTTGTACGACCGCACGTTCAGCAATCGGCTGTTGGCGGTTGTGTCTAGCGCACTGACATGAGTCAAGTAATCGGCCAACAAAGCCGAATGTAGTGACGTGTTACGAGCGTATAACGAGGAAGTTCAGGTGAATGTGATTTGTAAATTAGGAACAAGGTTTACACAACCGAACACTTTCTGGATTCAGAGCATGCGTGTTTGCACTTTCAACTTTTGTTGGCCCAACTTCTGTACACACGAGCCAACAGTCATACAACAGCTTGTTGGCCAACAAAAATTTTCTAGATTGCTCAGCCAGCTTACAACTGTTGAATGTTGGCTGTTGTAATTGCGCGTACTAACGGTCGGATTATCGTACAACAAGCTGTTGTACGACAGTTGCACTGTGTGTACGGGCCATTAGCCCATGCGTCCATGCACACATAGGCTTTTAGCGGCATTTAGTGGCAGAAGAATTTAGAGGCAGGAATTTACCCACTGCGAGTGCAGGAGCAGTAGCGTTTAGGCATAAAAAAATGCTGGACGCTACTAAATGCTGCTAAACAAGCCTAAATGCTAGGCGCGTTTAGCGCTTGAGCATTAATTAATTTCAATGGCCAGAATAAATTAGTTATTCTGGCCAATGGAATGAATCAACGCCTAAGAGATTAATGCGTTGTAAAAGATTAAGACACTTTTACAAGTGTAAGGCATTTTTTCAGCGAAAACGCTGCTGGCTTCTACGAGAGGTAAAGGAGGAGTACAGCCAAAGATCAGCTCTTCTGTGACCCGTTTTCAGCAGACAGTGGGCTGAAGCCCGCTGTCACCAGACGTCACAGAGCCGGCCCAGGCTTGGGCAAGATCACGACCATGTGGTCGGGATCCGCCTACATGCCTGGACCGGCACCCAGCTCAGCCTCTCAGTGAGCCGATGAGAGCCTGAGCCGGGTGCACCCGCCCCCTCCACTGCCTAGCGCTCCAATGAGCGAGTGGGGAAGGAGCAGAGAGCAGTGACTGACAGTCACAAGCTCTCTGCTCAGGGAGCTGTGAGAACCGAGCGATCAGCAGTGTTTGATTGGTCGGTGCTCAGTGTTAGAGCCAGCGGGGGACAGATGCAGAATCCATCTAGGTAAATAAAAAAAAAATTCCCATACTTCTCTTTAAAATTATGTGCATGAGGGCTAATGCTTGTTAATCAGTTTTAAAAAAAAAAAACATAGAAAATGCATATCGCAGCAAAATTGCATGTGACAAAATGCGCAGCAAAATGCACTGTAGAAACTAATCAAAAGCAAACTGCATAGGTGTGAAACGAACCTTGGAGGCACTTCTCACCTTTTTAAACAGGCATTAGGGCCCCTTGCAGATGGGGGTCTAGCTGCTGTGCATCCCTTTTAGCATTTTCTGCGCCCAGGATGGATAGGTGCAGTGTCCAGCCCCACTATTTGTAGCATTCAAAGTCTATGACCTGCATTGTGGGCATTTGTAGGGCAGCAAACGCAAATACCACTCACTACAGTGTTCAGCACCGTCCGGTCACAGAATGCCATAGACTTTGGCAGGCTGCAGCCAGCAGGACTGGATGCTGCACTTGTCCTTCCCGGCTAAACTAAAACCCCAGGGAGGTACCCACAGCAGCTAGTCATCCCCGTGTGCAAGGGGCCTAAAAAAGACATTGTAATGCTTGTTACTTAGTTTTATGTTAAATTTAAACTGAAATGTTATCTATTTTATAGTTATTTAAGTACAAATTTTAATTTGCATATAGCAATGCATTACGGGGAGGTGCATATATGACACTGTATTTCGAATGCATGTTGTTAGGAGGGCCCTGCATTGACTTTATACTTGTTTTTTTTAATTTTTTTCTCCTTATCTAACAGTAACTGCATTATTCCTGTATTTCTGCATGACATCATTTCTAATTCCCAGACTTGGTATGTGAGACGAGGGGCATTTTCCTCGCTTTCAGCTGCCAGATCACTCCCTATGGGCGCATACCCCAGCTTGTTTTGTTGCAGTCACAACGATTGCAGCAACAGATGGCACAGCATGTTGGTATTCTTGTGACGAGGGAATTCCTGTGACAAATACCATATGTGCAGTAACAGTTTTTTTCCAGTGAAATTTGAAAAAGAATTAAATATATCCCCACAAACCCTGTTTCATTGGCACAGAAAATATTTACTGGGAAAGCTCTAGTCTTGTATCTAATTTCACAATTGTAGAGGTCATTGTGGTCCTTTCACTTGATAGCGAAGACACTGGTTTGTATTTGTAAATCATTAGTAAATCATTTACCTCATTTTAGAAAAGCTCATCTAAATACTGTTTGTATAGTGCTTAGCTGCCATGCGTGGATACTTTCTCCGCTCTTGCATGAACCGCGCGGTTACTCTGCCTAAGTATAGTTGCTGGGTTGGCATAGACATATAGAGGCTGATAAATAAATTGTGTGAATATTTGCTTCAATTATCCAATCATGTGAAAGGCAAATGTCATCTGCACATAATCAAATAATCAAAGTGCTTCTGTTAAAAAAAATAATCAAAGTGAATTATACTAAATGGACATCATTCTTAATACTTATATCCTTTTATGGCCTCTTGTACATGGGGCCATCCAACTGCAATGCATCCCTCCCAACGTTTTATAGTGCCCAGGAGAGACAGGGGCAGCATCTAAAACTATGCCAAGTGCTGGAAGCAAGGTTTAATCTACCAAGCAGGTAGGAAAATGTCTGTCAAGTTGCCTATCTTTCCTTGCTTATGGCGCAGAAACAACCCATTGTTCAGGTTACTAACTGTGGACATTTTTCTAGAACAGCTGAGGTGCATGTGAAATGTAATTCTTCATGACTGGTTGAAAGTCCAGTTCTTGTGTATGATTACCTTTAGTAATTACTAATCAATTTAGCTATAGAGGTGCTAAAGGTCTGATGTATGATTGTCCTTCATGTAGCACACCAGCCAGCTACGCAGATGTGCAGAGTTTTCTGGTTCCCTCAGAGGGATATTGGTGCACTTATTATAGCAGTGTCTACGGGAAACATTAGTCATTTGCTATTCAGAAGTGTTTAATCCCCTCGTGAATGATAACCTATGAATAATTGATTGTAGATGCTTTTCAGTTTGCTGATTCTATATTCTGCATATGGCTGTTCCTATAGTGATTCTGCTACCTAAGGTGAAATTCAAAGAACAATCCCTCTTCAAGATTTTTACATATATTTTTATATTTTGAGAGGTGAGTGTGTTATCAAAAACAGAGCGCACCATGAGGGCTGTGCATTACCAGAGAGAGAGAGCACCATGAGGGCTGTGTGTTACCAGAGAGAGAGCACCATGAGGGCTGTGTGTTACCAGAGAGAGAGAGCACCATGAGGGCTGTGTGTTACCAGAGAGAGAGAGCACCATGAGGGCTGTGTGTTACCAGAGAGAGAGAGCACCATGAGGGCTGTGTGTTACCAGAGAGAAAGAGCACCATGAGGGCTGTGTGTTACCAGAGAGAGAGAGCACCATGAGGGCTGTGTGTTACCAGAGAGAGAGAGCACCATGAGGGCTGTGTGTTAAGAGAGAGAGAGAGCACCATGAGGGCTGTGTGTTACCAGAGAGAGAGAGAGCACCATGAGGGCTGTGTGTTACCAGAGAGAGAGAGCACCATGAGGGCTGTGTGTTACCAGAGAGAGAGAGCACCATGAGGGCTGTGTGTAAGCAAAGAGAGAGAGAGCACCATGATGACTGTGTGTTAGCAAAGAGAGAGAGAGCACCATGATGACTGTTAGCAGAGAGAGAGAGAGCACCATGAGGGCTATGGCTTACCATGGAGAACAAGAGAGAGTGCCATGAGGGTAGGGCTTTATCAGCAAGAAAGAGAGATTTTAATAAGAGCTACAGTTTGCCACGAGGGCTATGGCTCACCAGATATAGTGTGAGAAAGCACTATAAGGCCCAAAGTTTATCATAGAGAGAGTACCATGAGGACTGACTTACCAGACAGAAAGAGAGGGTCACTTGAGGGCTGTGTATTACGAGAGAGAAAGAGGGTACCATAAGGGCTGTGTATTACCTGAAAGTACAGTTAGGGCTGTAGAGTACCACTAGGGATACACATTATCAGAGAGAGTGTGTACCAGGAGGGCTGAGTGTAACTGTAGAGAGAGAGTACCAGTAGGGCTTGCCATCACCAGAGAGTGTGTGTGCACCATGACAGATCTGCTTGATCAGGAGAGAGATGTTTGCTAACAAAGAGAGAGAGATTACCATGAGAATGCTCTGTACACTTATAATGTACAGTAATTCTGGACTGCCAACAATACTGGGTTGCAAAATGCTGACAGAGGTAACAAATTTGGCTTGCCTTGTGGTTGCCATGCCCATAATTCTGTGATATAAATGAGAAAATAAAAGCATCTCCCCGTTGTATATAAACTGCCCTTTGTATGTGTATATGCTAAAGATAAAAATAGTTGCAATGCATGGATACAGTCTCAGGATTGCAGATGGGTCAAGAAGAGATGTCACCACACCTGTAGCCACAGGCAGGCTCCATGATAATGAGTAAGGGAGTGCTGTAGTGTTGTAAATCATAGCCACAGGCTTGTCTTAGAGTACATTAGCAAGACTGTGTAGCAGAACAAGTTTAAAGTTGATGTTCTTGTGTTTCCCGAGGAATGCGAGAAGTGTTTTACTTTGTTTGCTATAAAGTCTTACAGGAGTTCTATAGTCATGATAAAGCTCATCAAGAGAATGCCAAGAGTGTGCAAAGCAGTAATCAAAGCAAAAGGTGGCTATTTTGAAGAACCTAGAATATGACATACAGTATTTCAGTTGTTTCACACTTTTTTGTTATGTAGATAATTCCACATGTGTTAATTCATAGTTTTGATGCCTTCAGTGTGAATCTACAATTTTCATAGTCATGAAAATAAAGAAAACTCTTTGAATGAGAAGGTGTCTCCAAACTTTTGGTCTGTACTGTATATCAAATCAAAAGTGCAAAAGATTCATTTATAAAAAAATCCTTATATCCAAAAAGGTTTGTGTGTATACACAGTGAAAAAATAATAACTAAAAAAATCAATAAATAATCAAGATCTATAGGTACATCCAAAAAAATCAAATATAAAAATTCTTAATTGCAAAGTTCAGTTTGTATATAAAAGTCTTTATAAACTGTAGTGTTAACGTGACAGCTTTCAAAGTGACTTAGTGCATCAACTTCAAACTTATTTCTTGTGCATCAAAGTGGTTCCACACGTGCTCCCCCTTATGTGTCCTTACTCACCAGAAGCCAGTACCCCTACAGGGGTAACCGTATGTATACAGCCTGTGCGGCGTCCTGATATCCAGATATGGCACACTCCTCAGCAAGGGGTTATGGCATGTGTAAAAAGATGGATAGAAACACACATAGTGTAATCCAGTATAAAAGTGTGTTTATTTGGTCCAAAAAACTTAATAAAACAGCTAAGACATTTAAAAACGGCTGACACCATGCTTAATGTCAGCATATGAACTGGGAAGAACCAGGTTCCTTTCGTCTGGGCTCGTTTGCGTTTCACAGGCGGTTTAGCAGGAACCGAAAGTGACATAGCGGCCTATCACAAGCCCCCTGTAATGCGTTTTATCATAGGATGTCGTCGGAAGCGGTCAACTCAATATTGAATCTTACGGACTAAAACTGGGACGCCATTAACCACTTCAGCCCCGGAAGGATTTCCCAGGTTAGGACCAGAGCACTTTTTGCGATTCGGTGGTATTTGATCACCTCTGCGTCATTTCTGATCACCGCTATAAACAAAAGAAGAGCGACAATTTTGCAAAAAAACCCAAAATTTCTTACTTTTTGCTAAAATACAAATCCAAAAAAAAAAAAAAAAACATTTTTTTTCATCGGTTTTGGCCGATTTATATTCTTCCTCATATTTTTGGTAAAAAAAAAAAAAATCGCAATCAGCGTTTATTGATTGGTTTTCGCAAAAGTGGCCGCGTTTACGGGTGATGAGAATTGATTTCTGGGGTTTTTATTTATTTATTTATTTTTTACTAGTAATGGCGGCGATCTGCGATTTTTAGCGGTACTGCGATATTGCAGGGGACATGTCGGACATTTTTGAAACTTTTTTTGGGACAAATTACATTTATACAGCGATCAGAAGTGTAAATGTCCACTGATTACTGTATAAATGTCATTGGCAGTGAAGGGGTTAACCTGCAGGGGGAGATCTAGGGGTTAACTATGTTCCCTGGGCGTGTTCTAACTGTGGGGGGGCTGGGCTACCATGGGCATGAGAGATCTAACTGATCCCAGTGACAGGGATCAGTAGATCTCCCATGCCCCCACTAACAGAGCGTGGAACCGCCGTGTTTACGTCAGTGGTTCCCCGTTCTTTGGCTGTGGCCGATCATCGCCGGTCTCGCCGGCGGACATCGGGTCCGCCCGAGCCGCGGGCACACTCATCAGGAGTATGGCGGGGGCGCCCGCGCCCCCTAGCGGCCACTGGCAGATCGCCGCTTTTTTACACCGATTCGCGCCCAGCGTCCACACTGCTGCCGTAAATAGACGGTAGGCAGTGTGGAAGTGGTTAAAGTTCATGTGCTGTGCCTGTAAAGGCAAGTGTCACAATACTTTTGACAATATAGTGTGTGTGTGTGTGTATATATATATATATGTGTGTGTGTGTGTGTGTGTGTGTGTGTGTGTGTGTGTTAGTGTGTATATATATATATATATATATATATGGGTTTACAGTCACTTTAATAATAATAATAATAGTGTGACCCATATGGTCTTGGGAAATTACTATTTTTGTTAAAAATGTCGCACTGAGTATTAATCAGTATATTTAAATGTTCCTAGTGATGCTGTCACGGTCAGCCACACCTTTGTTTGCACACAATTCAGCTATTCCCCTTTTCCCATTTTTGCATGTTTATACCCATTGACAAGCCGTACTCACTTCAGCACAGTAAACATCATAAACAGACTTGCATACGTTGGTGAATATGTAATGACCTGTCACCAACAATGAGGCGATAGGAGAACCTACACGACATGTCATTACTTGTTGCATATCTGTGCTACCGTCTGTTGACAAGATATAAAAGTGCAGGAAATTTCTTGTGACGGTTGTACTCTGCCCTACTCATCTGTCTATCATATGATGTCTATAGGTGGCCCTTAGGGCCCGTTCACATCTAGGCGACTTGAGTCGCTGACAAGTCGCCTCAATGCTGTGCAATGGAACCGTTATAATAGGAGCAAATATAGTTCCTGCACTATTTTCGGGGTGATCTCCGCGTGACTTGCATTGACTTCTATGATAGAAGTCTCCTTACTTCTATTGAGATCGCCTTGAGCGGGGCGACTTGCTTCGCCCTGGCAAGTCGCGCCGCTCAAGTGTGAACCGGCCCTTAGACTGCTCCATGAAAGGATGTGGCACACGTGTTTGCTGTATTTGAAGTACAGTACGAGCTAATTGTTGATGCCTTGAGTAGCAGATAGTTTATTTCTGTGACCATACAGATATTCATTTACTTCATCACTCTCAATAGGCACAGATCTCTGGCAAAGATATTTGCATTGGCAGATGGAAGTCTTTAACAAACAGCACTGCAGTGCCAGTGTCCTGACAGGCTAAACATATTTTGACTGTTGACCCAAGGAGTGAAATGTTGCTATTGTAATTTTTATATAGTGATCTGTTTTCATCTAGATTCAAAAGTAAGGAATTTAAGGATGCCTGAACTGAGAGAAATATGGAGGCTCCTCTTGAAAATGTTAGTTGCCTGCCTAGATCTGTGTTTAGTACATTGAAATAGCCGGGAAAATGTGATAATCAGGAAAGTCAGAATCTGAGCAGAATGCTTCACTTACATCTCAATTCCCTCGGGAAACTCTGACCACATCTCACTATCAAGAAAAGTACTTTTGTTTACAGTGCCATAGATGAGCAGGCCTACATAAATTACTCTATCTCCTACTCAAGAAACATTTAGGCCTTATGCACACAGGACGTCTTTTGGCTGTTTTACAGCAGCTGTTTTTAGCTGCAGACGTTTTTTCTACAGTCAAACTCTCCATCATGTTATCCTATGTGTTCATACACAGGCTGTTATCAACTGTTTTGGGCAGTGACATTTTTGAGCTGTAAAAAAAAAAACCCAAGACCAGTGGGTTCTGAGAGACGTTTTTCAGCTGTAAAAACCCGCAAAAACGCCGATCCCCAATGTTTTTGGACGTTTTAGATCAATAAAAAAAAAAAAAAAAATGCTGGCCCTTTAACCACTTGCTGACTGCCAACCGCAGGTTGAAGGTGACAAGGTGGATCGATATCGCAAACCGCCGTCATATGACGGCGGCTGCGAGATTGTGTACTGTGAGTGCGCCGCCAGAGGCGCGCTCACTGTGTCCGGGGAGGGGGGGCAGGGAGCGAGTGCGATGGACTATCCGCAATGCCTTATTATAAGCTTACCTGTAGGTAGGTTAAAGTGGTTGTCAAGAGTTGACAATCACTTTAAGTCATGGTGGCTTGATCTCTGAGAGAGTTCGACATAAAACAAGTGTGCAATCTGGTCGTTTGGTACCTTTCTACCCTGCTTAGCTTCTGAATCTTCTAGGCTGCATTCACACAAGGGCGATACGACTTGGCGCGACTTTGCTAGGCAATTGGAGCGCGACTTTCAGCGCGACTTCGGTGCGACTTACAACACGACTTATGCCAGGGGACTTTACCTGTGGCCAATCAGAGAAGGGAGGGAGGGGCTTGCCCCAAACATAAATTCTATTCTTTTCACTGTAAAGTCGCTTGCATTAAGATGGGGATCCGACTTGGTCTCGACTTTCATAGGATTTCCATGGGCACAAGTCGGATAGAATTTGCCTTGAGTCGCGCAGGAACTTTTTTCTGAAGTCGGAGCCACTTAGTAGTGTACATTAAGATGGCTCCCATTCATTTCAATGGGATTTCAGATGTCAGCGACTTGGGTCGACTCAAGTCGGAGCGACAGTCGCCCCAGTGTGAATGGGGCCTAAGGGCAAACACGTGGCATGAATAAGAATATGTATGTGAATAAAAGAATCTAGTAACAACTCTGTACATAGTCCTAACATTTAAAATTCTTTAGTTGGAGATTTGTAGCCCAGCACATTTCTATCAATCCTTAATTCAGCTAAAATCACTGATGAATGACCAAAACCACATCTACATCTGCAAAGCCCTACTTCTTTGGGGGTCCAATAGTATGAATTGTTTCTTCAAATGGGTGGTTTGCATGGATCACAGTAAAAATGTTTGGATCAGTTGGAAAGTATTAATTGTTGAGGCCTACTGCAGTGCAAAACAGCATATTGATGTATCCAAGCAAGGCCAGTGTTTGTGACAAATGTATTGCTGAAATTGCACTCCCACCCTTTCTTACTGTTAACGATCACTGACCTTGTGGTTCCGCACAGCCTATTTCCATGTGACACACAGCATTAGAGGTAATGAAACTAGCAGTGTCATTCCGCTAAATATCCAGATCTCACCATCTGCCAGATCAACAATCAGGCTAAATGAAATGATTTTGTCCTTGACTCACCCCCAGACAATTAACTGCATCATACAGATGGCCCATCCACCATGTTCACTTTTACTGAAACTGTGATTACATTTCCCAAATAAAACAGCTTCATGTGGCCTTAAAGGCATAGTGTAAAGGTGTCATCAAGATATGAGATGGACTGCATGTGGCAAAGTGGTTAGAGCTCTTGTCAGAGCAGAGATTCTGGGTGTGGTGGCAATCATAAGTTTCTTTCCTGGTGCATCATGGCAGCATACACATGGGTTGTGGCTCCGCCCCCACAACATGATAGGACTGGTTAACTATAAATCAAAGACAGACCCGGCTCACCGCATTCTTCTCCTTTTTTTCCTCACCTGATCAGGACTGGAGTCGCGAGGTATCCCTTACCGCTTGTCGCCCCAGCCAAGTTCAGCCTCTCTTGGTTGGAAGTCCTTCCTGTACAGTCTCTAAACGAGCTATATGGTTGGAAGCCCCATTCTGGTGGTCTGGGGGGCATATTTCAGCTTCTCCTGGGTGGATGTCCTTCCTGTACAGTCTCTAAATGAGCTATATGGTTGAAACCCTGGGTGGATGTCCTTCCTGTACAGTCTCTAAATGAACGATATGGTTGGAGCCCGATGCTGGTGCAGGCCTCTCAAAGAAA
>BLSH010481424.1:1468490-1483680 GCA_018402905.1 Glandirana rugosa
GCTCAAAACGTTGGGGTCACCGCCGACCACGATTTGAAAAAAAAAACCCACCCCGTTTGTTGGGGGGGGGGACCAGGCGGGAGTCGGACGTGAGTGGGGAGGTGTCACTCCCAGGGGGGCGTGAGTGGGGGAGGTGTCACTGTCAGGGGGCGTGAGTTGAGTGCAGGCTGAGGGCGGACCAGGGGGGGGGGTTGTTTGCCCCACCCAAAAAAAAAAGTTTAGCACCAGCCGCCACTGGGGTTGCAAAACTCGACTGAAGTCAACTAAATCCCATGAACACAGGCCCTAGGTCGGATGTTTCCTATGTGTGCGTACCTATTTGTTCAACCTGATATTTTAGAGTAGGGTAGAGAGAACAATTGTAGTTTATTCAGGTTTGCTTACACAAGATCTGTAGACAAATCTTGTGCCATTTGCCTGTAGCAGGTCTACAAATTGCCAGTGTTCTGTACACATTGCTTCCCCATCACACAGCACATGAATAGTGTGACAAGCTTGTAGTTCTGCCAAGTTAAAGAATGAGTTTGTGGCAACAATTGTTTTCAGAGAATAAAGTATTTAGGCCACCTGGATCTTGTTTACAGGTGACTGATCTCTGGACAATACAATATTCTTTGCAGCAGTTGAAGTATGTATTTTATTGCTGCACGTTTGTGAGCTCATTCACATAAGAAATCCACACATAAAGAATACAAGGAATAGTGAATTTACTGCATTAAAGTAATTCTAATTAAGATATTATCAATCAATCATCCCAATAATCAATCAGTCAATCCATCGATCGACCTGGGTACAACTAGCCTGTCTGAATTTTTACATAAAATTCTGAAGGCTCCCTGTGACCCCCCACACCGCCGGCAGAACACAATAGCTCTGCGGGAGTCATTCCTCCATCAACACTGAACTGTGGTCATGGGGGAATTAAAGGGGTTGTAAACCCTCCCGGTTTTTCACCTTAATGCATTCTATGCATTAAGGTGAAAAACCTTTTTTGTTGCAGCAGCCCCCCAGAGCCCCCGTTTACTTACCTGAACCCGATTGGTCCCGCACCGGTGACGAGCCTAGTAGCTTTAGCCGCAGGCTCCGGTCCTCATTGGATAGATTGACAGCAGGGGAGCCATTGGCTCCTACTGCTGTCAATCAAGTCCAGTGATGCGGGAGCCATCAATGGACGCAGCAACAGAAATCGGGCGTGCGCCCGCATGGGTGACCCCAGGGAGAGCGCTTCTCCGACGGGGCACTCAATGTGGGGAGGAGGCAGGAGCGCCGTGGAGGTACCCCAGAAGAGGAGGATCGGGGCCACTCTGCAAAACCCTTACACATAGGAGGTAAGTATAACATGTTTGTTATTTTAAGAAAAAAAAAGCAAACCTTTAATATCGCGTTAAGCGATTTTCTTTCTCTTCCACCCGTGTTGGAAGGAAAGAAACTTAAGTAATCTATGGGCTGCTTAAATCTTCTTCTCTTGCTAATAAATGGTGCTTTGGCCAGATCTGTTTTCTTTGGGTGATAACCTATTGTACATATTATCATGATAAGAATGGTGCTGGAGATCTCTACTGTGTACATACTGTTACTTGCTCTTTATTATAGATAAGGTTAAAATGTTGACTTTACGGCCTCATGCACACTGGACGTTATGAAAAACGAGCTGTAAGCTAGTGCAGACGCCAGGAAAAAAGCTGCGTTAAAAACGCGATGTTTTGCATTGGCGTCAATGTGCGTTTTTCCGCGCTAGTTTAAGCCGCGTTTCTTTGTCTCTATTCAAAATCCCTGGTTTCCTATGGGAGCCCATTGATTTGAATAGAAGTCGCACCAGAAGTGTGATGTGTGTGCTGAGAATCATGAAGGGGAACCCCGGCAAAAATGAAAAAAAAAATGTGCGTAGGGTTCCCCCCAAGAGGTACCAGACCCTTTGGTCCGGTATGGATTTTAAGGGGAACCCCATGCTGAAAAAATGGGTCCCCCCCAAAATCCATACCAGACCCTTATCTGAGCATGCAGCCTGGCAGGCCAGGGAAGGGGGTGGGGATGAGCGAGCGCCCCTCCCCCCTCCTGGACCATACCAGGTTTATTGACTGTAGAAAAAAATGTCTGCAGCTAAAAACAGCAGCTGTAAAAATGTGTGAGGCCTACAGGTTCCTTTAGACCAGGGATATGCAATTAGTGGACCTCCAGATGTTGCAAAACTACAAGTACCATCATGCCTCTGCCTCTGGGTGTCATGCTTGTGGCTGTCAGTCTTGCTGTGCCTCATGGGACTTATAATTCTGCAACAGCTGGAGGTCCGCTAATTGCAAACCCCTGTCCTATAGTATCAGTTCTTAGATCAGATCTATAGTCACAGCATACATACACAGCTTTCATTTTATAACATCAGCATTGTAATAGTGTACAATACAAACAATAGTTTTTTTTTTGACGATCCAATACAAGCTGCTGTGTCATGTTGTCATGTTGTGAGTTCTACCTGTCTGCTTGCTATCTCTTTCCACAACTACCTGGATTTTCGGCATGCCGTGTAGCTTCTCCTCTGCCTATCCCTTTGGTTTACTTTCCATTTCTAAGGACTACATATCCCATGGTACCTTGCTTCCTGCAAGCAGTGATTCCTGCACTGACTCCTGAAATTCTTACTCTCAGCATCTCTGTAGACCAGACAGCAGGCTCTGTGAAATGTGCAGATCACAGAAAGACATACATCACAGAATTCAAGAGAATAAATGTGAACTTCACAAAGTAAAGCTGACCATAGACAAATCAAAATTTTGATCCGTTTACGTCCATCCCTGCTCGACACAAGTTGATTGTTCAATCAACTTCTGTTGAAGGCTAATGTTGAAAAATGTTTCTCAATTAGCGACTGCAGCCGCTGACCAGTGTACTTTGACAGCAGCAGGAGCAGCTGTCATAATACAATGTCCCACCGGAGGGAAAAGGGGGGTAGGGTGGGATGCCTCCAGCTAGTTGAATGAAAAAAAAACATCTATGGCTAGCTTTAATTTATAAACTTCCAAATTATCCTGATTTAAAAGGAGCAGACTAGAAATAATTACATTTTAATATGAAAATTAATATAGGATTTTACATTTTGACAATAGATACATTTTAAAGTGTCAGTTCATCCTAAACTAATATTTCAGTTTTGCATAGATGCTGGAAAGTTAGAGTGTGTAAACCCAACATTACATATTCCTGATATGTGCCTGCTTTCCATGTACTCGTATGAAAACGTATCCTGTTGTCTTTGTATTGCTTCCTTTATGTGAAATCCCTGGTGTTCCTACCAGTTCCCTCTGCTTTCCTATTAAAAACGGACCACACTAAGCATGAGAGCACAGCGTGGTCAGTTCTCTAGCTATGCTGGGAACGCAGCCTGCTCTCCTCCAATGATCAGACTTGTCCTGACATGCCCCCTGCACAGCCATTCACTGGGAAGATCAGTGTGCAGTTGCTACTCCTCCCCCAGCTCTTAATGCAGCTGAGAACAGAGGGAATGTGATTAGAGGGGAAAAAAGGTATTATAATATATATTTTTTTATCTATACACAATGTATCTATCAGGCACCCAGCAGGTTAACTCTCTGTGCTTGATAGTCCCAGAACTGCTCATCCTCCCAGTCCACTAAAGCCCATCTTAAGCCAAAACAGTTTTTTTATTTAGAATGGTGAAAGTTGGAACTTTTTTATTGCTCAATTTTTGCCTATATGATGGGTAGAAGACGGAAAAGGAAGAGAGGTGATATGTTAATGGAAACACACGCTTCCCCCTCTCCATTTAAAATGATAAAACTAGAGTTCTGCTTTAAGAGGAGACCTCACTCTTCATATGAAACTTTTAAATTATGTTATATTCTGTAGAATTCAGTAGGATGGGTGTAAACATGTAGAAGGCATCTTTTTTCATTTTGGAATAGTAAGTGTAAGGGAGGGTTTTTAACCCCTTCCTTACTGGGCACTTAAACTCCCCTCCTGCCCAGAACAATTTTTGGCTTTCAGCGCTGTCGCATTTTGAATGACAATTACGCGGTCGTGCGACGTTGTACCCAAATAAAATTTGCGTCCTTTTTTTCCACACAAATAGAGCTTTCTTTTGGTGGTATTTGATCACCTCTGCGTCATTTCTGATCGCCGCTATAAACAAAAAATGAGCGACAATTTTGCAAAAAGAACAATATTTTTTACTTTTTGCTAAAGTACAAATCCATTAAAAAAAATTATTCATCGGTTTGGCCGATATATATTCTTCTACATATTTTTGGTAAAAAAAAAAAAATCGCAATCGGCGTATATTGATTGGTTTGCGCAAAAGTTATCGCGTCTACAAACTGGGAATTGATTTATGGCGTTTTTATTATTTTTATTTTTTTTTACTAGTAATGGCGGCGATCTGCGATTTTTATCGGGACTGCGATATTGCCGCAGAAATGACGGACATTTTTTACACATTTTTGGGACCAATGATGTTTATACAGCGATCAGAAATTTAAATATCCACTGATTACTGTGTAAATGCCATTGGCAGTGAAGGGGTTAAATATGTTCCCTGGGTGTGTTCTAACTGTGGGGGGCAGGGCTTGCTGGGACATAACAGATCTATCTGATCCCAGTGACAGGGATCAGTAGATCTGGTATGTCCCCTGTCACAGAACGGGGAACCGCCGTGTTTACATCAGAAGGTTTTTTATCGTAATGCATAGAATTCATTAAGATAAATACCCTTCTGCCTGTACAACCACTTTAAGGTTTTAAAGCTAGTTTCGGGCCTGTTCACATGTTTGAGGGCACTGGCGTTTTCAGCACTAGAAAAATGTCAGTCTCTGAAAGGGCACACAGAAAACAATGGTTATCTATGTGCCATTTTGACAGTAGAACGCAGGCGTGGAGTATTACTGTGCAGGAATCTGCAGCATGTGTGCAGATTTCTGCACTTCTCCACAGCTCCCTGTTTGTCCCTGTGTTTTTGTGCACAACTGCTGTGGTGCATAGAAATTAATGAAATGTCACTTTGCTATTTGACATTTCAATAAAGTTGTAAAAAAAAAAAAAAGTAAATGGTGCCTTGCTTGTAAGGCTCTGCCTAGCGGACAAAAACTGAATGTAAATTTTTTACACAGAGTCACAGTCACTATCCAGTGATTGTTGCAGATGGAGAGAGGGGGGCAGTAAAAAGTTTACAGCAGACCTTATGCAGATAAGGATATCAAGAGAGAGGGCAGGGGTCACATTAAGCAACATCAGACGTTATTGAATTTTTAAAAGCATCTAATTCAACGTTCTAGTCCAGTGGTTCTCCACCTCCGTCCTCAAGTACCCCCACCGGTCCATGTTTTCAGCTTTTCCTTTACTTTGCACAGCTGCTTTAACTGGTTGCCGACCAGCTGCCGTCGTTTGATGGCAGCAGGTCAGCTCTCCTGCACGAATCGCTGTAGCTGTACGACGGCTCGTGCCCGCTGCGTGAGCGTGCCCGCAGCTCGGGGGGACTCGATGTCTGCCGGCGACCCGTGGTCACCTGTTAGAGGCAAAACGGGGTTCCGCTGATGTAAACATACATGGTGGATCCCCATTCTGTCAGGGGACATGTCACAGATCTACTGATCCCTGTAATCGGGATCAGTTAGATCTGTCATGCCCCGGCCAGCTCAGCCCTCACACAGTTAGAATACAGTGAGGGAACACAGTTAGCCCCTTGATAGCCCTCTAGAGTTTAACCCCTTCCCTGCCAGTGACATTTGTACAGTAATCAGTGGCTATTTTTAGCTCTGATCGCTGTATAAATATCAGTGGTCCCAAAAAAGTGTCAGAAGTGTCCAATCTGTCCTCGGCAATGTCGCAGTCCCACTAAAAATTGCTGATCACCGCCAGTACTAGTAAAAAAAAAAATAATAATAAAAATGCCATAGTTTGTACAGACAATAATGTTTGCGCTACCCAATCAATATACGCCTATTGCGATTTTTATTTTACCAAAAATATGTAGAAGAATATAGATCGGCCTAAACTGATGATTGAAATAGTTTTTTATTTTATTTTATTTTTTTTTGGATATTTATTATAGCAAAAAAGTAAAAAAAATTGTTTTTTTTTCAAAATTGACGCTCGTTTTTGTTTATAGCGCAAAAAAAACCAAAAAACCCAGAGGTGATCAAATACCGCCAAATGAAAGCTCTATTTGTGGAGAAAAAAGGATGTCAATTTTGTTTGGGTACAACGTCACACAATCGCGCAATTGTCAGTTAAAGCGAAGAAGTGCCGAATCGCAAAAAGTGCTCTGGTCAGGAAGGGGGTAAATCCTTCCAGGGCTGAAGTGGTTAAATCAATATCAGTGGCTTGGTATTGATAAGAGCTATTTTATCTAAGGGAAGTTCCCAAAACATGGTCCGTTGGGGGTACTTGAGGACTGAGGTTGAGAACCACTGTATTAGTTTAATGAGCGTTTCATGGTACACATATAAAGTATTATTATATACCTTCTTCCTATGATCAAATGAATAAGAAGCTAGCAAGCAGATCTTGTATCCCTGCATAGTCAATTCTCATTGTGCTGAAATTTCCATTAGTTGATTGCTCAGCTGTCAATGCACTGCTGCCCTGGCTGTGGCCCTGCTGATGGAATGCTTTTTACTTATAGCTACAAGATAGCTCATTACAACTGGGAATTCTGGCTAATAGGTGAGGATTCTCCCATTCTTTTAATTACTGGGTAAATGTATTCATTGGCAAAGTGTGTTGTGTAATGTTATTCTGTATCTTCATAAACAGTTGTAGGCCCCTGTATTTCTGCAGCACAATATATTCAGGCATGACTTATGCACACTGCTACTATGCAAGAAGAACCCGCAGAATCCAGAGCCTGTTCCTGCATCACATGTCACCCGCAGACAGTTCACACTGCCCTATGCGAATCATTGCAGGTGTCAATAGAAAGTTAATTACACCCCCAGATCGGTTCGCATATCACAGTGCGAACTGTCAATTCAGACAGGAATCAGATCGCATGGGTGTTCACCAGAGAAAGAGTCCTGCACGATTTTGGTCCGAATGTGATGCAAATTCATCCATACAATCTGTATGGCCAAGCTTGCATCGCACAGACATTGCATGTGATTTGCACAGCAGTGCGGTGCGAATCGCATGCAATGTCTGACAGTGTGAACTTTCAGCAGTGAAATGAATTTTATATTTTCATGGCAGTGGGGTCTCTCTCAAACTGTAAAGGTGTATATTGTGTCAGTGTGTTCAGTCTTTTTATCATACTGGATTTAACTTTTGGGAGCCTTCTGCTTCTTTGCATGACCACAGCTGTCAGTAACTTCATTGTTACAGCAAGAGGGTCAGACATGATAGCATGCACTAGTCAAAAATGAGTAATGTGAGGGGAATTGTGCAGATGACAACATGCTAGCTGTGACTGTGCATAGAACACTTGGCTGGTTTGGCAGCGTCAGAGCTTGACCATAAATAGGCTTGCTGAAGTTCCCTCCACCATCATGACATTCCTCACTGGAATTTTGAACTAGGGAACTAACCACGTTATCCTCTTGCTGAAATGTTTATAGGGATTTATGGGCGATTAAGCACGTTGTGGATTACGCTACCAGTTGGCATAAAGACAGACAAGGTCTTCCACAGTGATGGTGCAAGGAGAGCACCCTGATCACCTGGAGACCTTTAAAAAGCTGGCAGAAGAAAACAGCTGTGTGTGCGGGGTCCGTTTTTGCTCAGTGGGGATCGATCCGCTGATCCCCGCTGAGCTGACGGATGACAGAACCATCTCTGCAAACTGTGCGGCGACGGATCTGTCAGAGCGCTGCTCTCCTCTATGGGAAATTGGATGACAATGGAATGTCTGTCCGTTGTCATCCGATTCGCTCCCCAGACGGATGGAAAAATAGGGTTTTCATCCGTCGGACTTTATGGAGCACGGATCAGATCGGAGAGCGGCAGATATCAGCAGACATGTCACTGCTGACATCCATCGCTCCACAGAGCTGCATGGAGCGTCTGTTTAGGTCCACCTGAAAAATGGACAGGCAGACCTGAACGGAACGGAATGGAGCGACGGATGTCAGCTGACACCCGTCGTTCTCCGATCCACTCCAGACCCATAAAGTCTGACAGAGGAAAACCCTATTTTTCTAACCATCTGCGGATCGGATAGCCGTTGTCATCCGATTTCCCATAGCGGAGAGCCGGGGCTCTGACGGATCTGTCTCTGCACACAGTGCGGAGACGGATCCGTCATCCGTCAGCTCATCGTGGCCGTGTGAAACCAGCTTTAGGCCTCTTTCACACAGACGTTCCATGCAGGTTTGCCTGTCCATTTTTTCAGGCGACCTGAACGTACGCTCCATGCAGCCCTATGGAGCGATGGATGTCAGTGGAGACATGTCCGCTTACACCAGTCCCTCTCCGATCCGCTCCAGACCCGTAAAGTCTGACGGAAGAAAACCCTATTTTTCCATCTGTCTGCGGATCAAATGACAACGGACAGACGCTCTGACAGGTCTGACTCTGCACAGAGAGCGGAGACGGATCTGTCATCCGTCAGCTCAGCGGGGATCAACGGATCGATCCCCGCCGAGCAATACGGAGCCCGCTAACGGAGACAGCCGCATGAAACCGGCCTTAGTCTATTGTATACTTTTGACTGGGTGTACCTGCATGTAAATGTAAAGTACATCCATAAACGTCCAGGTTATAAGACTGGTACCCTTCCTTTTTCTTCCATGAAATGGTATACTACCTGGATTGTCAAACATATCAGAAATAAAGCAGGATTACAATCAAAATAATAGGGTGAAGTTGAATAGCCCATCATGTAACATGTTTTTGTACTTCTTATCCCAGAGGCTCTATAGGAAAAGAGAGGAAGCCTCCACAAAGTGAGGGAAGGACAAATGGGGAGGGGGACTCTAAAAAGCTGGGACATAAACAACAGTAAAAAATTGACAGGGGTTTTAATCCTTACAAATATTAAAACCTAAAAAAGGGGGTTTTACACATACATATTGTAATACCCCTGAGATTGCCTTTTCTAAAATGGACACACTGTTGCTAATATGTTGTGTATGCGATCAGTACTATTTCCTTCTGTTGCACCGTGGAGAGGATGTGGTAATTAACCTCAGCTCAGTTGTCTTGTGTGGCATGTTTTGATTGATTGTATTTGTGTGTGGTTTTTGTATTCTACTTTGGTTACAAAATTATTAAACTGGAAAAGAGCTCCCAAACTATAAGTGGTTAATAATCTTTTTACAAAGCTTATGCCAATGTAAAACTGTTTTTTTTTGTTTGTTTTTTTAGCAACTGGCTTTTTAACCACCTCTAGTCTGGACACTTTCACCCCCATCCAGTCCTGAATGACAATTAGTAATGCAATGCAGCACTGTACCCAAATGAAAATTGTGTTTTTAGAACCTTCTTTTGTTTTTTATGTAATCACTACTGATTTTTTCTCACTTTTTGCTATATAAATGAAAAAAGACCAAAAATGGACATTGGTGGTTCCCCATTTTTCTTCTGTGCCAGGTAGTCGCGGCTCGCCGGTGGAGATCGAGTCCGCCCGAGCCGAGGCCACACTTCTGTAGAGTGCAGCGGGCATGAGAGCTCGCCCGCTACCGCGCACACGCGAGCTGCCATTTATAAACACGATTCGCGGGGTGCTGCGACTGCAGCAGTAAATGTACGCGACGCGGTTGGCAAGTGGTTACCAAGTTATGGGTATGGGGATACCACATGTGTGAGATTTGACGCATAGAGGGACCCAAAATCCAAGAAGCTGGTTCAGGCAGTCCAGGGGCAAAAATTACATATACCATTTCCTGACTATCTATCAGTAGTATCACCTATCACCAAGACAATGGAAACACCAACAATATAACCCCATTTTGGAAAGCAAACATTCCAAGTTATTTTCACCTCTGTATTCAGGGAATATAGCTTAGTGTGGCGTCACCTATAGAAGTCCCAGTTTCTATAAGCTACGCAAGGCTAGTCTTCTGGCACGTGGATCCCCCCTAGGAATGCCGTGTTCACTGGCCAGGAAGTACAGGAGGCTAAAAAAAGGAAGAACAAAAGAGTTCATGTGGTTCCAGGAGTTCATTTGTCTGTAGGGGATGGCTGGGACCAGTGTTTCACAGGAATGCAATCAGCGGGATGTGCAGATGGGTGAGCTCAGGCACATGCAGAAACATGGTCAGCAAACAGGCAAATGATTGGTCCTGGCAGTATGCAGTAATCAAGTCAATAAACAGGCCAGGGTAAGTACAGGCAGCAGGCAGAGGCAACACTGCACTGCTGTGGCAGGGATCAGGAACACTGTTGCTGCCTTACACTGGTCTGGTGACACTGAGGATTAGTGTGACATCAATTAGGAACACTGCTGCTAACGTATGTTGGTCTGGTGATACTGGGACTGGTGTAGCGTCAATCAGGGACACTGTTGCTGGCTTACACTGGTGTAGAGACGTGGCCACTGGTTTGCCAGTGATAAGGAACATTGTTGCTGGCATACACTGGTGTGGCATGATTAGGGAAACTATGACTGGTGTGGTGGTGATCAGGGACAATGGGACAGGTGTGGCAGTAATCAGGGACGCTGTAATTGGTGTGGTGCTGATCAGGGACACTATAACTGGTGTGGAGGTGATTAGGGAAAATATGACTGGTGTGGTGGTGATCAGGGACAGCGGGACTGGTGTGGCAGTAATCAGGGACACTGTAATTGGTGTGACAGTGATCAAAGACACTGTAACCGGTGTGGCGGTGATTAGGGAAAATATGACTGGTGTGGCGGTGATAAGGGACAATTGGACTGGCGTGGCGGTGATTAGGGACAATATGACTAATGTGGCAATGATCAAGGACAATATGACAGGTTTGCCAGAGATTATGGACACTGTGAGTGGTGCGGTTGTCTATTCTTTAGGGGGAAAAAAGGATTGCATTATCTGATTCATTTAACATAAGTACTGAAATCTATTTTGATATCAGCCTCTTGTACTGTAAGCCCCTGTACAGCAGCACTCATAGTGGGAGAGCAAGGGGACTGTCAGGCTCTACTGTATGCACATGTGTTGACAGGGATCATGCTGACAGGAGGAGAGGGGAGAGCTGAGCCTCACAATCTGCTGTTGCTCCTTCATTATCCAATCCCAGGCTGGGAGTGGAGAGGTGAACAGAGTATATTACTGAGATGCAGTAGAGAAAAGACAGGCCACCAAATCTCATAACTTAACGGAGAACATTTCAAATCTTCTGACTGGTAAAACCAGTTCCTGTATATGAATTTAACATATGTTTAGCTATTTGCCTGGAGTCCAGACCTGGACATTTCTGATTCTGAAGACTACCATATTCCTGGTATTTCTGTTGCTTGGTTGGGATATTCGCATTTACAGAGATGTTCCCAAACTTGTAGCGGCTGTTCGTCTGTGGACCAGAATTTTCCTCAGTTGAGGACTTCACCCATTTTTATTTAGATGGTGAGCCCTGATGTGTACCACCGGGAGGCACAGTGGTGTAGTGGATAGCACTTTCGCCTGGCAGCAAAAGGGTCGCTGGTTCAAATCTTAAGCATGACACTACCTGCCTGGATTTTGCATGTTCTCCCTGTGCCTGCGTGGGTTTCCTCTGGGTACTCCGGTTTCCCCCCACACTCCAAAGGCATGCTTGTAGGTAAATTGGATCCTGTCTAAATTGGCCCTAGTATATCTATGAATGTGAGTTAGGGACCTTAGATTGTAAGCTCCTTGCGGATAGGGACTGATGTGAATGTACAATGTATATGTAAAGTGCTGCGTAAATTGATGGCGCTACATAACCACATAAAATAAATAAAAAAATAAAATAAATGAGGATGTGTGGGTGGCATGTGTCCAACATTTACAGGAAAGCCCTGCTCTGTAGTAATTGTGAATGTATTCTCCATGTTTGTATGCCGTACTTTAATGCTTGCTGTGGTCAAGAAAAAGCATATATCTTCCCTCACATTGGTATATGGCAAGGCCGGCAACACAGACATGATGTCACCTTACGTGATTAGCGGTCTGATTGCAGTGCTTTTCTTGCAGCCAGATAGGAGTGCAATGATTGAATGTTACAGATACACTTTTTCCATTCTTGTCATTATTCGGCCTCTGTTTTATCGTGATTTCTTCACTCCTACATTGGTCTTATGAGCTTCTCCACATGCCATCACCTCTCCCCTTCCGCTTTCATACAAGTAACCTCAGTTTCCTTACATGCTGATGCTATCTTCAGCACAAGATAGTCACATTTTAGTATCTAATAAACAAGCGGAAACCGGTATGAGTAGATATACAGGACAGTGAGTTCAGCAGCCAAGAGCTTTCTGTTACACTGTGTACTGCTTTCTCATTTTGATGTGTTTATTGTATTGTAATTCAGATAGTGTTTGGCTGAAGGGATATCACTCGTGGGGCCTTCATCATGATGGATGATGTCATTATATTCTTTTGGCCTAAGTTGCCTATATACACATATAGTTTGCTTCTGAAAAAAATCAAATGCCTTCATCCACGTTACACAGTGCGGATGGACGAATCTCCCACCATGGCTATTGTATTTTGACATACTTCCCCGTCAGCTGTCAAAATACCTGAACAGTGCCTGCATCTGATTGGACGCAGCCACTGTTTGTCCAAAAGTTTGCTATCTGGCTCCTTCAGTTTTTTTCGAGGGAATTCAGACAAGAGGCAGTTGAGCGTGCCACCTACTCAGTGATCTTCTGCCAAATTTCTGTGTTTGGCCAGCATTAGTTTTGCCAGAATAATGCTTAGAGCAGCTTTTCTCAACCTTTTCAACACTGAGGAACCCTTGAAATAATTCTTTGGTCTTGGGGAACCCCTGCTAAAAATTAAAAATCTACAACAATCGTACACCGCTCACTGTGGCCAGGGAGTGGGTAGGGCGGACCCGATCTCCGCCGGCTACCCACGATGGCCCCCCCAGTTAGAAAACGGAGGTCCGTGTATGTAAACACGGATCTCCGTTCTGACAGAGGGGGAAGGGCTGTGATCACAGGCTTCCTTTATATGGAAGCCATCATCACTCCACTCCCCCTGCCAGCCCAACCCCATACAGTTAGAACACACTGAGGGAACACAGTTAACCCTTAGAGCGCCCCCTCCGGGTTAACCCCTTCACTGCCAATGGCATTTACACAATAATCAATGCATTTTCATAGCACTGATTGCTGTATAAATGCCAATGGTCCCAAAAAAGTGTCCAAATGGTCTGACATGTCCTCCGCAATATCGCAGTACCACTAAAAATCGCAGATCGATGCCATTACTAGTAAAGTATAAAAAAAAATAAAAACCCCATAAATGAATTCCCATCATTCGTAAACGCTGCAACTTTTGTGCAAACCAATCAATAAACGCCAATTGCGATTTTTTTTTTTACCAAAAATATGAGGAAGAATAAAAATCGGCCAAAACAGATGAAAAAATGTTTTATATATATATATATATTTTTTTTTTTTTTTGGGATTTGTATTTTAGCATAATGTAAGAAATATTGTATTTTTTTTTTTTGCAAAATTGTCGCTCTTTTTTTGTTAATAGCGGTGATCAGAAATGACGCAGCGGTGATCAAATATCACCAAAAGAAAGCTCTATTTGTGGGAAAAAAAGGACGCAAATTTTGTTTGGGTTCAACGTCGCACGACAGCGCAATTGTCAGTTAAAGCGACGCAGTGCTGAATCGCAAAAAGTGCTCTGGTCCTAATCTGGGAAATCCTTCCGGGGCTGAAGTGGTTAATGTAAATAATATAACTGGGTACTAACATTTTTAGGTAAAGTTGATCCAGGGAAAATCCGATTGCCTCTCGGGGGTTCAGGAAGGAATTTTTTTCCCCTGCTATATCAAATTGGATAATGTTTTGCTGGGTTTTTTTGCCTTCCTCTGGATCAACTGTGGGTGAAGGATTGTATATATGGGATTGTATGGTTATGTATATATTTTTTTTCTTTTTTTTTTAATTAGTTGAACTAGATGGGCTTGTGTCTTTTTTCAACCTGACGAACTATGTAACTATGCTTATGTAGCCTTTTTGGGGAGAGCAAAAACAGTTCAGATCTGTGTACACATATGGTGGGAATTTATGGTGAGTGTGCTTTAGATTGGAAGGCTGCCTCTTTGTCTTATGTTTCAGTGTAAGTTAAAATGGAACTAAACCCTCCTATGTTTTACTACCAAAGGAAGCTGCCATCTTAGCTTTTGTTTGATCTGCAGTTAATATGGTGCTGCACATGTGATGAGTTATGACACCAGCCATTTGATGGCTTGACAGTTTGAGAGAAAAAGCAACCGTCACAGTAATCATTCCAAGCATGCCTTGAATGTACTGTACTGTTTTGGGAAACCGTTAAAATCAATGGGTTTAGTTCTGATTGAGATTTACCAGGTGGATGCTCAGGCCTTCTTGATGCCAGCTTGGCTTTTGGTGCTTCAAGCTGCTCCTTGAGGTTAGGCTTCTCTTCTTTGCTTTTTAATGTGAGCCCGTTGGAGTTTTTTTGCTGTTGACAACCCCTCAGTTGTATTTCTTTTGGATGTCCCAGTTGTCTAAGACTACGCCTGTGTCCTGTACTTTACTGCATTTGTAAAATCTATTTCTTGGAGTACAGTGCAGGACACAGGAAACTTCCATCTCTCTCTCTGTATCCTCTTATTGCGTGCTAAAAAACGTACAATTGCTGAGAATGGGAAGGGTTATATGGGGGTCCTTACAGCTCTGATTGCCAGGGGTGTCCAGTTGTCTAGGACTGTAGCTGGCCATATTGCTGGCCTAGCGGTTTGAACGGAAAAAAAATGATCTGATTCCCCCATCGACAGGGGCGGGCGGATAGGGGTCGCAGGAGTCGCCACGGCGACCGGGCCCCATGCTGGGGGGGCCCATAAGGGCCCCCTGTATGCCTAGATTAGGTGAGGGGATGAGGACTGGAGCGCTTCGTTCCTCAGCCGAACGGCGCTGCAGGGAGCCTCGTCACACTGTGAAAGTGAAAGCAGTGTGTGCTGTGCTCTTTGTCTCCCCCTACAGTGCAGTACTCGGCAGGAAGAGAGAAGGTACTGACGTTTTTTTAACTTTCTGCAATTCTGCATGTATGTGGGTATATGTGTGGGGGGGTAGTTAGAGGCATAGGTGGGTGTGCTGGGGGGGGGG
>BLSH010481424.1:1501331-1511426 GCA_018402905.1 Glandirana rugosa
CCCCCCCCCCCCCCACACACACACACACACAGTGGCCACAGCTTATAAATCTTCTTCTTACATTAAAATATTGCCACTGTATACCTTTTTGGAAGATCTGTATACCACAGTCAGTAATAAACTGCACAGTTTCTCCAGAGCTGTGTGTTCAGATAGGAGGAGATTTCCACTACAGCCTGTATACCCGCCCAGATGTGTAATGTCATTATCATGTGACCTGGCTATCTCTGGGAACAAGTACATGATCTCTCCAGCATATAATACACAACTGAGCATGTGCAGGAGAACTACCCTGCCTGTGTTAAGCTGGCCTTCCCCAGAGACAGTGCAGGGAGGGGAAGATCTATGCATACAGGATCAAGCAACTTTTTTACACAATGCAGAGGATTAACCCCTCAAGTTCCACAGTGAGTATAACAAGCATGCTATGCTGCATATACAGACTGATTTTACTGTTGTGGGTTTAGTAACACTTTAAATGTTAATCCATCCACCATGAAATGCTAATCAATGCTTAATTTGTACAGCCGGACGTCGTTCAGGACACCACTGACTTTCTTTTTCTCTGTGTAGTTATGTTGGAGATGTGGAAATAGATGTGGAGGTGAAAAAGTATTTTTGTAAAGCTGGAGTAAAGGGTGCACAGGTAAAATATATGAAGCATGCAACGGTCAATTCTATGCATAAATGCATTCCTGTACCTGTATACAACCTGAAATACATAATACTGCTGCAATCTGTGTGGAGTTGATTCTATGGAAAAGCTTTTTTAGTGTGTTAATAAAAAAGCAGTTCTGCTGTGGAGCAGAATGAGAGCTGTGTATTTGAAAATGCTGCTCCTCATATAAACTTTATCTCAGATACCTGCAGTTATCTTGAACTTTTAAACACCTACGTATTCCTATGTGAAAGTCTTTAAACTGCCTTCAATATATGGAGTCCTTTTGTTGCAAAAGAGTGTTTTGAAGGAGATCTAAAATATAGTCGCAGCATGCACTTTCATTTTATAACATCAGCATTGTAATAGCAATACAAACAATCGTTATGTTTGACCACCCAGTAATGCCTGTCTGCTGACCATCTCTTACATAGTTACATAGTTAGTGAGGCTGGAAAAAGACGTAAGTCCATCAAGTCCAACCTATGTGTGTGTTTTTATGTCAGTATTACATTTTATATCCCTCAATGTTGTGGTCCCTTAGGTGCCCATCTAATAGTTTTTTGAAATTATCTATGCTCCCAGCTAAAACCACTGTTTGTGAAAGAGAATTCCACATCCTCACTGCTCTTACCGTAAAGAACCCTCTACGCAGCTTAAGGTTAAACCGCTTTTCTTCTATTTTTAGTGAATGGCCGCGTGTCTTTGTGTACTCCCTTGCACTGAATAGTTTTGTCCCTATTGTGGGGTCACCAGTACAGTATTTGTACATTAAAATCATATCCCCTCTCAAGCGTCTTTTCTCCAGAGAGAACAAGTTCAGTGCTCGTAATCTTTCCTCATAACGAAGGTCCTTCAGTCCCTTAATTAGTTTTGTTGCCCTTCTCTGAAACCTTTCTAGTTCCAGAACATCCTTCCTGAGGACTGATGCCCAGAACTGGACAACCAACAATCTCCTGCGCTCAGATTCATCAACCAAGGAGCCCTGCAATAACAGAGGACATAGGGTGCAATGGAAAGTCTCTATGGACGTGAAAATCACTTTGCACTTAATGGTCTTGCTGCCCTCCTCAGGACCATGGGCATCCAAAAGGTACTAGAGAAAAAACACAAGAGAGGGGCGCACCGACCTAGCGCAATACCATTAAAATGTTTATTAAAAGTAATAAGATAAAATATATATACTCACAAACGGAGCAATTATAAAAACATCACGACAAAAGGTGGAAACTGTGCCTCCAATGGACTTATGAATCTCCACCTCAGCAGAGGGAACGGACGATGTCCGTGGCCAGGCTGACGCGTTGCCAGGGCGAACCCGCTTCATCAGAGCCTCTGATGAAGAGGGTTCACCATGGAAACGCGTCAGCCTGCCCATGGACATCGTCCGATCCCTCTGCTGAGGTGGAGATTCATAAGTCCCTTGGAGGCACAGTTTCCACCTTTTGTCGTGATGTTTTTATAATTGCTCCGTTTGTGAGTATATATATTTTATCTTATTACTTTTATTAAACATTTTAATGGTATTGTGCTAGGTCGGTGCGCCCCTCCCTTGTGTTTTTCCCTAGCCCAGAACTGGAGGGCATACTCCAGGAGCGGCCTCACCAGAGACTTGTAGAGGGGGAGAATTATTGATTTATCCCTGGAGTTTAACCCCTTTTTGATGCATGCCAATATTTTGTTGGCTTTGCTTGCTGCAGCTTGGCATTGCATGCCATTGCTGAGCCTGTTCTCTACTAGGACCCCTAGGTCCTTTTCCATCCTAGATTCCCCCAGAGGCTCTCCCCCTAGTGAGTAGTTTGCGTTCTTGTTCCCCAAATGCATTATTTTACATTTTTCTACATTAAACCTCATTTGTCACTTGTCTGCCCACCCCTTTAATTTGTTCAGATCTTCTTGTAAGGTTTCCACATCCTGAGGAGAAATTATTGCCCTGCTTAGCTTGGTATCATCTGCAGATATTGAGATTGAGCTATTAACCCCATCCTCCAGATCGCTTATGAATAAATTCAATAGGATTGGTCCCAGGACAGATCCCTGGGGGACCCCACTTTCCACACTGGACCATTCTGAGTACTCCCCGTTTATTCCCACCCTCTGGACTCTCCCTTGTAACTAGTTTTCAATCCAGGTACTCACCCTTTGATCCATACCGACAGACCTTAGTTTGTACATTAAGTGTATATGGGGGACTGTATCAAATGCTTTTGCAAAATCTAGATATACCACATCAACGGCCTTCTTTTATCTAGATGGCACCTTACCTCCTCATAGATTGGTTTGGCATGAGCGATTCTTCATGAAACTGTTCTGATTACTGCTAATGCTACCGTTTTCCTTACAATAATCTTGTATATAATCCCTTATTATCTCTTCCACAACTTCTTCCTGCATGCATTAATTTCAAATTCTAAGGACAACGTTATCCATGGTACCTTCTTATCTACAAGCAGTGGTTCCTGTACTGACTCCACCTCCTGAAACTCCTCCTCTCCGCACCCCTGTAGTTCAGAGGGAGGCAGGCTCTGTGAAATGTGTGAGAGTGGTGCCTACCCACAGGCATTGTGAATACATGTCACAGTATCCAAAGAAGTAAATTGTGGGATTCTTCAAAAAGTACAATTTAAAACTTCAAGATCATATAGATCAGTGGTTCTCAACTCCTGTCTTCAGGACCCACTAAGACCCCTTTCACACTGAGGCGCTTTACAGGCGATATTTAGCTAAAAATAGCGCCTGTAAAGTGCCTCAAAAGTCACTCCCCATCCACCCCAATGTGAAAGCCGGAGTTCTTTCACACCGGGGCGGTGCACTTGCAGGACGTTACAAAAAGTCCTGCAAGCAGCATCTTTGGGGCGGTGCGGTGAGCGGTAATATACCGCTGCTCCACCGCCCCTGCCCATTGAAAACAATGGGCAGCGCTTCCGAAGCGGCTGCACACTGCATCGGAAGTGCAGAGAGCGGGCACTTTTAACTCCTTGTGGGGGGTTAAAAGCGCACCGCTCCCGCAGCCGTAGCGCCACTCTAACAGCGGTAAATCCCCGCTGTGACTAGTGGGGATTTACCGCTAACGCTCCACCGCCCCCAGTGTGAAAGGGGCCTATCAGGCCAGATTTGCAAGATAACTGAAATACATCACAGGTGATATCATTTGCCTCTCAGTGATTGCAGAATTCTTGTCTGCATCTCCCCAAGGTAATACTTAAAATCTGGCCTGTTAGTGGGTCCTGAGGACAGGTGTTGAGAACCACTTATATAGATGAATAGAATTAGGCTAGAAATAATTGAAATTCAATGTGGAAATTAATGTATGCTTTTAAATTTTGACCATACATACACTTTAATGTATATATGCAGTAAATAGCGCAACTTGTAGTGCAACTTGTGTAGTGCAACTTGGATGGGGTTTGCATATTCTATCGGGCCAAAATGGCGCTGCAATCGCACAGAAGTAGTACAGGAGCCTTTTCCAAAATGGTGTTGTGCTGAGTTGAATGGATGTGAATGCGCACTATTGAAAACAATGTGATTTGCATGAAAACAATCTAATTGTCATGTGTTTCTGTAAAACTCAAGCCACATCTGAAATTGAACTAGTGTGAACAAAGCTTAACTGTTTTTCTATGCATAAATTGCTATATTATGTTTATGTAGCCTTTTGTGGGAGAGCAAAAAGCAGTTCAGATCTTTGTACACATATGGTGGAAATTTATCAAAACGAGAGCTGACAGAATATGAATCAGGTGTTCATGGAAACCAGTCAGCTTCTATCTTTCATTTTCCAAGTTTAAGGACGGCATCACACTTGGCTAAAGTGCACCTAACCCATGGTTTTCGTTTTGGGCTTTCCCATAGACTTCAATTATGTCTTGCGTTCTTGGTGCGCTTTGATAGTAGAAGTCTAAGGGACTTGGTGTGGGTTAGCCGCGCTTTGCATTGTGAAGCCACCGTAACTGAATCAGCTGAAGATAGAAGCTGATTGGTTGCCATGCACAACTGTTCCAGTTTTGATAAATTCCCCTCTATTATTTGGAGCAGCTGTGTATGGCAACCAATCAGCTTTTGTCTTCAGCTTGTTCAGTTAAAGTGGAGTTCGACCCAAAAGTGGAACTTCCGCTGGTCGGATTCCTCACCCCTCAGGTGTCGGATTTGGCACCTTTCAGAGGGGAGAGGGAAGAGGACACCTGTCTTTGACAGGTATCCTTTTCCACACATTCGGGAGCACAGGGCCGCGGCCGTCAGCAGCCGGGCTCCCTCCTCCTCCGCCGCCGCCAATGGGAAAGCGCAGAGGCGGCTCGCGCATGCGCAGTAGAGACCTGGCCGTGTTCCCTTACCCTCAATGGCGGTGGCAGCATTCGACCGAACCAAAGATCGGTGGGCGGTGCCGACATAGCTGGACTCCAGGACAGGTAAGTGTCCTCAAGTTAAGTCAGCAGCTACTGTATGTGTAGCTGCTGACTTTTAATTTTTAAAGGAATGGCGGCAGGCGGTGGACCTCCACTTTAAAGAGGATACTGTAGCTGCTGACTTTTACTATAAGGACACTTACCTGTCTATGGATCCCGCGATATCAGCACCCCGAGCTGATTCGTCAATTGGCTTTGGGTGCAGGCGCCGGCATTGTAAGTACGGGAAACCGGCAGTGAAGCCTTCAGGTTTCCTACTGCACAAGCGCGAGTCAGCTGCGTTTTCTGAATAGTCCCGCCATCTTCTCTGACCTTTGTGTTCCCCAGAAGGTAGCGGGGGAAAAGAGGAGGGGCCAGAAATGCTTGGGGATCGCCATGGCGATCTAACCCGGAAGTGTGAGTGGGTACCTTTCAAAACCAGGTATCCACCCACCCCTCCCCCCAAAAAAGTGCCAAATATGGCAGTGGAGGGGAGGATATGAACAAGCGGAGCCTCCCCTTTTGGGTGGAGCTCCGCTTTTGACTTTGAAAATAAAAAATAAAAGCTGATTTTCTTGCCATGCATGGCTGCTCCAGTTTTTAAACATTCCCCTCCCAACTTTTTACTAAGAAGTCCAAATGACAAAGGCCACCAGTTTTCATTTAGCATCAGAGTTACCAAGTCAATGTGTGCTGAGTGGACAGAGTGTAATTTACAGTTGAGATGTCCATTTTATGATACAGAAGAGAGAGGGGTATGAAAGTGACAGTTGGGTGAGTCATTTTATGATGGACAAGAAAGGGAATAAAACTGACAGTTGGGTCAGCCATTTTAGGAGTCAGAAGGACAAGGCGAACACACAAGAGCTACATATCTGAGATTTTCTACAGCACTAAGTCTGTGTATCCAGCGATCCTAATCCTGCGCTCAGGGCTACCTTTGATAAAAGAGTCAGAGGACCAAACAGGACATTTTTCCAAGACTCAAGAAGTTCCTATTGATAAATTCAGTGATTATAAGTACAAAGCATTTAAGAAAATGAGAGACAACAAATATATTTATTACAAGGAGAGTGATATACTGTATGTAGCAGCATTGTTTTTTTTGTTTTGTTTTTTGTTTTTTACTTTGCAAACCACGATCAACATACGATACTTGGGACATGCTCAGTACATAACACGGTCTTGCACATGGACAATGGGCTCTTCCTCCCTTGCCGGTGGAATTGGGTAGGAGAGCGCACGCACATGTGCTGGTGTGTGAAAAAGGGACAACGCTGGTTCCTGTGATACTACGGGCTCACTAAAATAAACAGTGTGTACCGAATTCTGTGCCAGGACAGGGTTGATCGCTTAGGATTTTTGGCCAGGCTTTGGGGAAGGCTGCTGGTAAGTAAACTAAGCTCCATTTTTCTAGGCTGGAAAATATTTTTGATCACTAATGGGGCACACTTTTTAAGGTGAACTTAGCCTTTAAAATATTCAAGTTTGGGTCCTGAAGATTACCAAGAGGTAGTTTATGTGTGAATAATCAGAATCAAGTTATAAAATGTATGTTTGTTGTTAGTTTAGTTGATTCCTGTTATGTAATAGTACATTGATGTCTTTATCTTTAGCTTAAAGGAGAATTCTACCTTTTGCAAAAAAATGAAATAAGTGCACCCATACTACAAAAACAATATATATTTTTTTTCTTTTGAGCCTGCAAAGCATTGCAACCATGATCAGTAGGTCTCAGGTGGAATGCTCTAGCTTCCGCAGACTCTTCCTCCAGCTCTGGACTGTACCAAGGTATGGACCTGCAATTATGCAGCTGCAGTGGTGTATCAATTGGGATGTCACTGCACTTGTGCTCCATTGAGAACTACGCACAGCAGCACCAAATTTAAATACAACATGAGCCAGCGGGGGGAAAAAGAACCCCTGAATTCTCTAAGTAGACAGTGCTGTTTGAGGCTGGGTTCACACTGCTGTACAGGGCGGTTCACAGCAGGGGTCCGGTGCGTCCCTGTTCACTGTTTCAGGTTTGATTTCGGTCCAAACCTTTGGCTGAATTTGGACCTGAAACGTACCAGAAGACACACAGGACCCTGGTGCAATTTGCTCCGGAAACCGCTCTGGAGATGTGTGAACCGGCTCCATTGAAAGCCGTTCACAATCTCCTGACATGCAAGTTGGATGCGGGGAAACCCACATCCAATTCTCAATAGTGTGAACCCAGCCTTATGGTGTGGGTCTGTGGACTCTGGTGATGTTTCATGGTACACCCCAAATTATGGGTTACATAGTTTGTGAGGTTGAAAAAGACACAAGTCCATCAAGTCCAACCTGTGTGTGTGCTTTTGTGTCAATATTATATTATATATCCCTGTATGTTGCGGTCGTTTAGGTGCCTATCCAATAGTTTTTTGAAATATCTATGCTTACTACTGAAACCACTGCTTGTGGAAGAGAATTCCACATCCTCACTGCTCTTACTGTAAAGAACCTTCTACGCAGTCTAAGGTTAAACCACCTTTCTTCTAATTTTAAGGAATGGCTGCATGTCCTTTTATATTCCCTTGCACTAAAAAGTTTTATCCCTATTGTGTGGTCACCATTACTGTATTTATACATTGAAATCATATCCCCTCTCAAGCGTCTCTTCTCCAGAGAGCATAAGTTCAGTGCTTGTAATATTTCCTCATAACTAAGGTCCTCCAATCCCTTAATAAGCTTTGTTGCCCTTCTCTGGACCCTCTCCAGTTCTAGCACATCCATCCTGAGGATTGGTGACCAGAATTGGACGTCGTACTCCAGGTGCGGTCGGACCAGAGTTTTATATAATGGGAGAATTATTGTTTTATCTCTGGAATTAATCCCCTTTTTAATGCATGCCAATATCCTGTTGGTTTTGCTTGCAGCAGCTTGGCATTGCATGCCACTGCTGAGCCTGTTCTCTACTAGGACCCCCAGGTCCTTTTCCATCCTATATTCCCCCAGAGGCTCTCCCCTAGTGAGTAGTTTGCATTCATATGCATTATTTTACATTTCTCTACATTAAACCTCATTTGCCATGTAGTTGCCCATCCCATTAATTTGTCCAGATCTTCTTGCAAGGTTTCCACATCCTGCAGAAAAATGATTGCCCTGCATAGCTTAGTATTGTCTGCCAAAACCTTTAAAACATGGCCTGAAAGGTGTAGTTAGTGAAAAAAGTGAATATCAGCATTTTATCTATTTATCCTTAAAATTATCATCCCATTAAAAGCAAATTCATATTTTTTATTGCTTTTGTGTGAGATGTCTGGGGAATTGGAGGTGTCACCAATTTATACTGGAGTAATCCCTTGTTACATAACAGGCCACATCTTCAGCTGCAGGCGACACATAAATCATATTAGGCTCAACTTACAAAGAAAGGATCCTTATTTTTATAAAAAGTGATTGTTAGGCTCCATGCACACTGGACGCTCTCTGGGCGTCGGGCAGTTGACGCTGCTTAGAAAACGTTCTTTGGCTGCGTTTGGTAAGCAGCGTTTACCGGCATTAGCGTTTTTGAGCGTTTTTTTTTTTTACTTCATTAACTTCCATTGACTACAAAAAATGCCGGACGCGATAAACGACCGTTTACCGGCGTTTATGAGCGTTTACCAGCGTCTAGCATTATTTGTGGTAAGAAGAACGACTTTTGAACTCCAATTCAGGGCGTTCAGATAACAGCCCAAAAACGCCACTGCTGATAAACCACAATAAACGTCCATGTGTGCATGGACACATAGGATTACATAAAGGGGCGTCTTTGGCCTGTTAAAAAAACGCCCAAATGACCAAAAACGGTCGTTAATCAGCTACAGTGTACATGAGCCCTTACTGTGCAGCTACATGAAAATTAGTCACTTGGCTAAATATAAAGATTCTAATCCTTGTGTAGAGCTTTGTGAATTGAGCCATTTGTAATTCTTTCTTTTCGCCAGCACTTGAACTAGATGTTGAAAAGACTCTTCATTTGTCTACTTTAATTTCATTGCACCAGAATGACACTGCTATGGTTTCTTTACCAGCTGCACGGGATGATGAGAGTCATCTTGGAACCACTCATTGGAGATGTCCCTATTATTGGAGCAATAACATTATTCTTCATCCGACGTCCGGTATGTCAACAATGAAATAAGCTGTTCACAAACATGCTAATGATACACTGTATTTTTATAATTGGTTGTTTAAAAAATGTCTGCAGTCTGATCTACTAGAATTGAGAAGGAAATGTAGATCAGAAGATCAGATTTTAGATGTTGCACATAAACTACAATTGTTTCATTTGTTACATAAGCTGACGTAGCAAACTGACAACTGTAGTATCGTTTGCATAGGTGTTTCCATCCTGCTCCCACATCTCAGTGTGTTTTGTAATGCAGCTGATATAGTTGTTTGTGCTGATCATGTCATAACTGATTCTCACATGTGACCAGGCTGTATTTGTAACAAACTTTGTTAAAATCTCCTTTTGGTTGTAGTTTGTGTAATTTGCATGTTTCTTTACACATGCTGCCAACCGAACAAATATTTACTTGCCTTTCCCTTCTAGATGCTGGATTTAAACTGGACAGGTCTCACAAACTTACTGGATATACCTGGACTGGAGTAAGTATTCTTTGCCTAGGTTTCATTATGACTCCAACTGTTGTCATCTCAAACGTCGTGTAGACTGTCCAGTAGTCCATGTGACACTGTGTACTCTTGACAGATAACTCGGTAGTGTAACTACTATGATCAAAAACAGACAAATACGAACCTATTATCCGACGCGTCATGGTAGAGGCTTTTTGGTAATCTACTGTTGTCAACCTCAGTATTACTTTGGATCCGTTTCTTATGAATGAGGTCAGGTCCATATAGGTCATTCAAACACTCTGGACAGGTCAAATTTAGGTCGTAGATCTTCCCTTTCCGTTCATTTATAAACAAGCCAACCGTCGTACACATTTCTTTGTACGTTTAATGTGTTTGATGTTGGTTTTCCTCTAAAATTGTTTCAAACAATGTTTATGTCGGACCAGTGTACACTCTTAG